>PVHY01000446.1:0-101763 GCA_004024945.1 Uropsilus gracilis | reverse complement strand
CTAGAATCACGGGAATTAAGGAAATTTCCTTCAAAGAAAGTTTTATAACCTTTTCCAACTCAATTGCTAAAACCTGAAAAAGATCTTGGTACAAAGTAGTTACTGAGTTTGTTTTGAGAAGATAGACAAATAGAAGCAATATAACCCCAAAGTAGAGGGAAGAAGGCTATACTGGTTAGAATAGGAAGATATGTTAGTTACATTTGACTGCCACCAACAGAATTCTAGTTGTACATTACACGTATTTATGCCTTTATTCAATAATAATTCAGAGATCAACAACCTGAGACAGTTTGGTGGCTCTCCAAAGCATGAGAAACTCAATATTTAACTTTTTGCTTCATAAATGACTTTCATTCCCCCAGATAGTGTTATAGGTGGAAGATGTAAAGAAATACAATGGAGCCGGGCACAGTGGCTCGTGCCTGTAAGCTTCAGCCTATGAAGCGGCCGGGTCTAGGGATCGTGGTTCGAGTCCTGCCTGGGGCCCGTAGCGTCACCTACCTAGTTCCAAAAAATAGCTGGGCTTGGTGGTGTGCACCTGTGATCCCAGCTACCTGGGAAGCTGAGGCTGGGGATTGCTTGTGTCTGTCGTACCCCAGGCAACAAGAGCCTGCGGTTCCATGGGCAAAAATAGCGAGACCTAGTTTCAAAAAAAAAAAAAAAAAAAACAATGGACATTCGTTTACATGGACATATATATATATTCATATATATATATTCATATATATGGACATTCATACCTCTACACAGCAGGAAGGAGGATGGCAGCACCTTTCTTCTAAGACTATTCTATATAAGTGAACTTTTCTGAAGACCCACAGTACATTTTTATTCTTTATTGACTGTATTACTTAATACAGTTAATAAAGGCCACCAGGGAATGTAGCCTACATGTTGCTTGCCAATGTGTACAGATGGAAAACCAGATTTTGGATAAAAAGTAGGAAGAAGAGAATAAGAATTGTGTGGCAAATGGCTAACTTCATCACATTGGAACTCGCCAGTTTTTCTCTGGTTATACTTCCTCTTGCACCTGGAATCAAAGTTGAACCATAATCATTTAGGGTTTGTGGAACACATTTCTGGTTTTGTTTGTTTGTTTGTTTATTTTTTTGCTACTATGTCTTGCTATTTTTGCCAGTGGAACCACAGGCTCATGCTGCCCAGGGTACCACAGACTCAAGTAATCCCCAGCCTCAGTTTCCCAGGTCGCTGGGATTACAGGTATGCACCATCATACCCAGCTATTTTGGGGGGACTAGGACTCATTATGTTGCCCCAAGGGGCACTTGGACCGCTATCCCCAGCCTCGGCCGCTTCATAGGCTGAAGCTTAAAGGTATGCATCACTGTGTACCTGGCTTGGAACACATTTCTAAATGTGCTTATGTACTTTTAACTACTCAAATCCTTTATTTCACTATGAATATGTGGGAGATCTTCCAGCTACTTAAAGAGGTTATACCTAGAGGAAACCGGTAAGCCTGAATTCCAACTTGAAGATTCCCCTGCTACCACGCAAGGAATACTGGTCAAAGAACATTAAAATAAATATATTGCCCCAATTCTTTTATTTTATTAAAATAGTACATTTATTAAGACAATAGGGATCAGAACTATTTTTACTATATAGATATTTTTGTCACAATATTTTCTTGTGATGAAATCTGATGTATATTGTATTTCTTTACATCTGCCACCTAATTTCCCGTGGGGTTGTGGTGTTCAAACATTTTTAGATGGAAAAATCCTTTGTTACAAAGGATTGCATGTGGAAACATGCAAATAAAACAGATAAAATTTCTTGATTCTAGGTGAGGGATCATTGCAGTAACCTACAAATACTAGGAATCCATCTACGCTCCCATTCCCTCCCTACCTTCTACTTACCACATAAATATTTGGACCACAGTTCAGATTTTATGAATGATTAATTTTTAGTAAGACTTGAAGACCTGGAAATTATTTTCTTTTCTCTCATTTTTTTAGAGATTATGAGAAACCACTTATATCTTCCAGTTTGCTTCTCAGATAAGAACTTGAGCAGTATCAGTAGCAGTTTGGTGTTTTTAAATGGTTTGTAATAGAGAAGCTTATCAACTGTTGAGAGACTGTTGTAAAACCTTACTCTGGCATAGAAATACAGCTCTTCTCTGCACTTTTGAATACACAATATACACTTTCTAAAGGGAGAGAAAGGGAGAGAAATTACCCTGATTATGCTTATCAGTCATTTAAGAAATCATTTTTCAGAAAATTGATGGTTTGGTTTGTTTTGCTTTGTTTGTTTGCCATATCATAACTAAGCATTGTGAAGCTACTAAAAAATAAAACTTGGAGTTTTTCCATTTAAAAGTGGAGACATTTTTAGAGAACAAAAATATACATATGACAATCTACCCAAAGGACAAAGGACACCAGAAAACTATTCAAAAAGACACCTGTACTCAGATGTTTATTGCAGCACTATTTACAATAGCTATGTTATGGAAACAACCTGAATGCCCCAAAACTGATGAATGGTTGAAAAAGATGTGGTATATGTATACAATGGAATGCTATTCTCAATCAAAACTGATAAATGCGGCACATTTGTGATAACATGAATGGACCTAGAGGGAATCATATTAGTAGAAATAGGTCAGAAAGAAAAAGCAGAAACTATATGGTCTCATCCATGGATGGGATATAGAAATAACAAACAAAATGCCATGATAAGCTAACAACAGAACTGGAGCAAACAGTTAGGGATGGGGAAAAGGGAGGGGGGGAAGGAGAAATCAGGGAAGGGTGGAGACCAAGAAAATCAAGATGAAAACTTACAAGTGATGAAGTGGAGGGATAAGCCTGGGGAATGCAATGATGTAATAAACATATGTGCATATATATATATATATGTGCATATATATATATGTGATGTAATAAACATGTGCATATATATATATATGTAAGCAGTAAAATGATAAATAAAAAAATAAAAACATACATTTGGAAATCAGATCACTGGAAAAGTGAAAAACTCATTTTTTTTTCTGTGAATTAGGTGCCAAGTGACTAATTTTTGAAGAATCTTAAAATAAAGGACATTGGTGCGTGAAATTTTAGGATCCAATCTGGCTTCCTGATAAAACCAAAGAAGGACCTAAGCAAAGGAGTTCTAATTATAACCTAAGGGGATGCAGAGTAATTTCTAATTTTACTGCTGAAAGCAACTCTTTAAGAAGATACTTTACACTCAAGTTGATTATTAAACTCACTTACATTATACGTACATTTACATTATTGTCTCTCTCCATGAGACTCAAAAGGGGGAAGTACTGTCCTTTCCTAAGGAATATTAGAAATGTGCACGTGTGTGCTTAAATGGTTAAAGTGTTTGGGGTTTGCTACTGGAAATTAGTGTATGGAAGACAGCTATGCTCCAGGCCCCACAAAGGTACTGGAGAGTCTTGCAGAATTAGCAGTTGCCTCTGACCCACAGGGTGCCGGGAGGTCCTAATAGACATCGACTCTGTTTTACAATAAACCCAAAGAAATGCACACACGGTTTTAATATACACTAATGCCAGAATTGGTGAGCAATCTTATTTTAATTTCTGTTGCTCTTGAAGTTTGATTTAAAATAAAGATTTTTCACTATTTAATCATCATGGTAATTGTGCCACCATTTCTTAGTGATGTTCAATGATGGACAAACAGTGTATTTATCTTTGAATTTAACCTACTGAGTAATAGGTGATTTCCTTATAAATTATTTTATTTCTATGCATCCCATATATATATATAGGATAATAATTATTATATAGGAATATATTATAGGAAATGTATATAGGATAATAATTAGGATATAATGGGATAATTATAGAATTAATTCCTATGGATTTCATTTCAGGATAGTAAAAGAATTACAGTTGATATTTCTGATCAAGTTGAGAGCAACTACACAAGGTTTTTCCACCTTGACACCTTGGACATTTTGTGTCAGGTTATTATTTATTGTGGAGATCTGCCCTGTGCACTGCAGAATCTTTAGCAGGACCCCTGGTTTTGATTTACTAGATGTCATGCTTTCTTTTTCCAACAAAAAGGAATCAGTGCATTACCAAAAAATTTCAGAGGACAAAATCACCCCTCACTACAAATCACTGAAAGAATGCTAGAATTTTCAGGACTGATCTTATTTCTAGCACAACTCTATTCTATATATATAATTTTAAAAGACTAGGTCTTACTATGTTTGTTGCCCGGGATAGTAGAACCCATGGACTCAAGTGATTCCTAGTCTCAGCCTCCCAAGCAGCTGAGATTACAGGTGTGCACCACCGTACCTGCCTCCCACCTTTATTTGTTAGTGAACCACTTGCCTAGGTTCTTTGAAACTGCTGCCAATGGTTCATTGGTTCATCCTTCATTCCAGTTTCTTTCAGCAGCCTGTCCTGACTATGAACCTATTGCTTCTTTCAAACCTTTCCTATTTCTGTCCCTGTTTTAGGAAGAAAGAAACCAGACTTGAGACACCTGGGTTCTAGCCCAGTTTTGCCATAACCTAGTCTTATGACCTTGAGAAAATCATCTCATCTCTATGAGTCTCTCTCTACTTCCTCTGTAAAATTAAGCCTGAAACTAGATAATTTGAGGGCCCTTCAGCCATTAAAGTATTCAATTAATTTCTCTCTGACTCATGTCTTAAAAATTTGTTTGTCTGTTGGCAATGCTATATGGGACTTGGCAGAAGACATCTTGAACGTGCTGAGAAAGTGTAAGATGAGTTTAAAAACAGTGACTAATGAAAAATATCACTCAGAGAATTGTAAGATAGTACAACTGAAGTTAAAAAATAGATGAATTGCTGCTTAATGAAATCACAATTTGTTTTAAAATCCCTCTTAAAAAACTGCTCCAAAGTAGAGCAAAAAGATTCATTAGGATATTAACAAAGGATATCCCTGGATCTCCTAAGGGAGCAGAGTGAGTCAATCATTTGACTCATGATATAGATTAATGAGGAGAGCAAATCTGAAGACTGAAAATGACACTGGTATCTGTATTGATGACTTTACCTCTAAAAGGCCAAGGCTTGTGGATGACAAATGGAAAAGCTATAAAGTCATATACTGTTTCTCCCACATGACTAAATATTCGTATATTTGGACATAGTGAGAACTTATGATGAGTTGGCAGAATTTTCACATTTTTCTTTCAGTGATACTGACATCGGAAAGACAGAGCAGACTTTATAATTTTGGCAACAGTCACCTCTAAATCTAAGAGGTCTCAATTATGGGTATGCCCTTTTCTCTTTCCCCTAATATATTAAAGAAGTTTTGAGAATATTTTACTTGTCAGTGATGATAACTACTCTGCATTAAATTTCAAATGGAAAAAGCCCTGCAACCCTGTTGTAGAGGATAGAAACTTACTAAGCACCCCAGAATATCCCAAGTATACATTATTTTTTTTAATATCCTCAGAATGACTAACTAGATAAGTGGTGTGATTGTCATTTCATAGAGGAAGAAGCTGAGTTTGAAATGACCTGTGCAAAATCACCTTGTTATTGCTGATACCAATGCTCCCCCAATCTTTTCCACTGAGCTCCTAGATGCCCTTAGATTAACCATGGTTACCTAGTTGGCACTAGTGAATTTCCCAAATACCATCACTGGCCAAGGTTCACTGGAATGGACACTTGTAAAGTTCATGCAGCTTGTGCTAGGTTTTCCTCTCACTCTACCCTCTTCATTTTCTGGTCCCTACAAGGTCTGACTCCTCCAGACATCAGCATACCTCAACTTCTCCCCAGATGATCATGAGTTTCTATAGCACTATCTGTAGTCAAGACAGGTCCTGGAGAATCCTCCCTGTCAAATCTAGATTCCAGCTTCACAGACTCTGCTCTCTGCAGTATGAAGTTTATGTTCATGGCTGTTCAGACACAGCTGTCTGCTGCTAGCCTGCTTGACTAGCCTTCAGAGACTGAATGTCTTAAACAAGATATAAATCTGAGATATAAATCTAAGAACTTTTAAAGAAGTTGGCATGATGCTGCCAATGTCAAGGTTCTTGTGACTCTCTGCCAGGTCTATATACATTTTTATGGGGATCAAAGCCTTAAACTGAAATGGTAAAATGCTGATGAAGCACTTCAGGCCAGTGAGTTTAAGGGGCTAATAAAGGGGCAACTGGTATTTGGGGAGTCTCTTACTTAATATTCTCTTCCTTGAACCAAAGTCTTCCTCATGGAGAACCAAATTTTGATCTAAATAGCAAATAACCAAGAATTGGCTGTTTAAAGTTGGCTCCATTTTGATTAAAGAAACTTCAGTGTTTCAGTAGTAAAGGTTTCCAGCATGATATAACAGCAGCATATGGGGATGAGGTTGGAATGATCTTCTGCATAACTAAGATGTCAATTACCACACATGGTCAGATAGCTTCTATGTATTTATTAATCTTCTAGTACTTACTGGGTGCTTGCTATGCCCAAGACTTTGTGCTGGGCTGAAGATAAGGGATCTGCTAATATGTAAAGGGTCTAAAATGACTCCACATGTTGATAAAGTCATGTAATAATGTAAGGTTTACATCAGGATATAGAATGTATTTATGTATCATATTATTCATTCATTTGTGTTCATTTATTTAAAAATACTCATATATACACGTTGACTATTCCAGACAGCATGTTAATTTTGGGAGATATAAGTGAAATTCAAATACCATCTAAATATCAAAAGCTCAGACATCAGTATAATGTCATATACCACTGCAGCATGACAAATCATCTGGGCAAGTTTTGACATGCCAGCACACAGGTGGGGTGGCTAGCCTCTGTATTGAAGTAATGAGAAAAGTGTCCTGGGAGAAGTCTTAAGTTGAAACTACAATATAAAGAGTGAGCCCAGGAAAATATGGAGAAGGTGGAGCAATAAGGTCAAAGGGAGGAGTGTGGATAAGACATGGAGAAGAGAAGGAGGCTGGGCAGGTAGGGGATGATGGCTCATAATGGAAAGAATTTAGATTTTAAGACAAGGAAAAATAGTAGGAGATGCAGATGAAGAGGAAAAGAAAGGCTGGTACATGAAAGTACTTGAATGCATGTCAGGGAGTTAGAGGCTTGCTTAAGAGTAAGAGGGTTCCATCAATGAATTTTAATCAAAACAGCCATCTCAATAATTCTAATATGGTATATATGGACAATATATGGTATATATGAAGTAGTTATGCTTTTCTGGAAAATACAGTAGGTTCGCAGAAATGCTTGAAACCAATAACCAAATTATCTAGAAGATTTTGATATGCCTATGGTGGGCAAATGATGCATGAAGTCTTCAAGTATGCCCTATGGAGCTCTTTTTGATGAGATCCCTTAGGCAATAAAGAAAAGGTATTTTTAAATAAAAAGCTAGAAAAAGTCATAAAAAGATTGGAGTTAGTATAGACATTTTGCAGCTGTTTCTGGCCAAGACCAGAAAGTGGAAATTAAGCAGCTGACACGTCTCTCTTTGTAAGTTTTATTAAGTAGACAACCTCTCTTCACCCCCACAATCCCTGTCTAACCACATGCTTTTTTTTGTTTGAAAAGAATTTTTTCTTAATGCTCTAAAGTTAATAAATAAAATGTACAATTTGACCTGGTTCTTCTGAACCAGTTTGCAAACTCTCTTTATATTTGGATGAAAAAATAAACCTTCAGATTAGCAAACTCTTGGCAAATTCTCTGTCTCTTCTATTCATGAATCCTTTATTAGTTACATTTCTGGCTCCCCAGAACGTGGATGAACTAAACTGAGAACAAGACTTGACTGTAATTACATGAAGTGTTGTTCACTATAAAAAAATGGGTGTCATAGTGTACAGATATATTTAAGGTGACATTTACTTTGACCTGCCAAGCTTTAGGCTATGCCCTAGTCCCTTGATTTAAGAACAGAGAGACTTAGACAAAGGTACTTTCTATCTTTCTAACCATTGCAGATGTTGTCATTCATGTGAAAGGTAATGCTGCTGGCTAGACAAATTGAAGGGAGGAGGTAAACCAGGCAGAGAAGGTTAGACAAAACCAAGTCAATCCAAGTTAGCAGAATCTAATTTTACTTTTGCCTCGGTTCTTTAGGAACCAGACCTTGGTGAACCTGTGAGGAAATACCTGTGAGAAGTATTATCACCTAGAATTGAAAAACCTAAAGATGCACCCTCGTTTTTCCCCAACATCCATCCTTCCAACTTTGTCCCATGACGCATCTTTTTTCAGAAACTTTTCTTGACAATGGTTCTCTCACATTCATTTCCATAGGGTCATTGTAATGTGAATGATACAAAACTGTTGTTTTAGATAGACTTGAATTTTGCTTGAATCTTATGCTTTAATCTTGTTTTTTCCATTCTTTATAAAGTTTTCACATCTTTTGCCTTTCTTTTGGCACAGAGCTCAAGACTACCCATGTAATAAGTGCTTAGTACTTTATTGAGGACATTACGAAGGAACTTAATGCCCAGAAAGAGAAATTGCATAATGCCTGCACCCAGTTACTTTGAGAGCAAAGTTTCTCTGAATAATCTCATTTATTACTCTCATAAAATATAACACTATCCTTATTACTTTTGGCAGTCAAAGAAACCCTCTAATGTATACCTTTCCTACCACACCTCACACACTTTACTATTAAGGGAACTCTAAATAGAAGGGTGGAAAGACAGGGAAAAGGGCAGATTCTTCCAATGGGAGCCAAATGACTTAGAGTGTGGAAGTTTGACGGTAAACTTAAAGTGGTCTGGGAAAACATAAACCTTTATATCTTAAGTGTGACCCACTGGCCCCTCTAGTGTTTTGAAATGGAGTCCTCCTTTCAAAGTCTTTCCTTACTCCTTCTTTGAGGGAATGTAGTCTGAAGCTTACTTACTTTCAAAGTCCTTAAGTGTAAAAATAAACAAGCATTCAGTCAGTGGGGTCCCTGATGCCCCACTATACCACAACACATTTTGAGTCATAAATCATGTCTTTGACAGGACTATGATGATGCATTGTGTTAATACATCATAATGACAATGCTGATGATGTATGAGTGCAATATTTCCTGAAAGCCTTTCACTTTAGAATTCTGTGTTTATAGATAGCAAAAGAAGGATTGGAGGGTGGTGAAATTGAGAAAGAGAGAGGCACATGAGAGTGTTCAGGATGATGAACATCTTTTTTTTTTTTCCTGACAAACCAACAGTCAATAAAAGAAATAAAAAGCTTCTGCCTCCTAGACACTAAGCCCTTTCCTCTCCCAACAGTTGTGTCACTGATGCAACTCCTGGACATATATATAGGCCATCAGACCTGGGACCACACAACACCTCCAGACTTTGAGATAGTGAGGTATATAGTCTATGTCCATGGAACAGGTAGCTGTTTTAAGTGAGCTCATTGGTGAAAGCCTGGGTCACATGCGTGTGTATATGCATGTGTGGCTAACACTGGCAATCTTTCCCAGTCCTGGTCTTTTTTCAAGAGGCTTCTGTTAAGTGATGGAATTTAAGGAGCCCCAAAAGAAAAAGGCAGTCATTTTGTGTACTGGGTTATCACTGCTGTATGTAACCCACTGCTGTATGTAACCCACTGCTGTAACCACTGCTGTAACTTGCTTCACCTACTTCTAGTCTTTCTATCAGAACAGGTAGTACTCTCCCATCAGCCTCTACTTCAAACTAATTCAGAAAAGATGTTTCCCCCTTCCCCACCTCAGGCTATCATTTGTGGTGACTTGGCAATGATAGAAGTAGTTAGTCTGTCCACTTAGCTTATAGTCCTACCTAAAACATAAGTGAATTATATTAAAGTTGTGTCATTTTCGTAATGGCAACAATTGAAAGAATATTTGGTTTTTGGGAGGAGTGGGGAGGTTCTAACTATATCATATCTATTAAATCTTCAGATTTTCATTTCTGGTCAACTCATAATCGGTTTTGATATGCTTCATTTAATTCATCTCAGTTTGACTTTAAGATGTTCCCCAAACATTTACACAAAAGAAACTAAAAAGTCAAGTGGAAAGATAAATGAATTCAGAGGTAAAATAAAAGTACTGAACCTAGTGTTAGGTCATTGAAAACTAAATTAAGACTTTGAATAGGATTATAAAGTGGTTGATATAATAGAATCAAATAAATCACTATTTTGGAATGAACCACTTATTTTTGAAGTTCAAATTACAAATAAGTTCATCGAATGTACAGATAAGAACATTCTTAAAATAAGCAAACCACCATCACTTTTCCCATAAATGTTGGAATTCAGATTTTCTCAAACTAAAGCGTATCATATAAGCATATCATATAAGCATATCTCGATATCCTAAGTGAGTGGTTGAACATACACACATCAGGCAAGAAAAAGGAAAATTACTGTATGAAGGCCCTCAAATTAATGAAAATGGATCTACCATTTGACCCAGCAATTGCTCTCCTGGGAATTTACCCAAAGGTGTCTTCAAAGTGGGTACAAAGGGACACCAGTACTCGGATGTTTATTGCAGCACTGTTTATAATTGCAAGGACTTGGAAGCAACCTAAATGCCCCAAAACAGATGACTGAATGAAAAAGATGTGGTATATATACACAGTGGAATATTACTCATCAATTAAAAATGACAAATTAGATGATTTTTATGATAACATGGATGAACTTAGAAGAATTCATATTGTTGCCATCTTCTGACAGGACAGTGACATATTTTGTGTGTGGACATTTTTGCACACAGTCTGTTGCTTAGGATGTGCCTGTGACTCCTCATAGATTTGCTGTGCTGATGTGAGGAGGGACTGCCTGCACTTCCTCACTTTATTTTCAATCTATGAACCTTTCCCGCACATCCACGGCTGTTGTTGATTTTTAACACTTGCCAATACAATACATTTCTGACGTGCTGACTTACACACCCTCCCCATCTCCAAATGAAAAATTTCCAAGCATGCTTTGGAGAACACTTATCAGTAAAAGGTTATAATATCGGATGGCTTTATAGAGATAACCAGTTATCAAGAGCAGATCTTGTACTTAAAGAGACTCCCAGCTGTTTAAAATTCAACTAGTTTCTTCTGCCAATAAAGATGGCAGCCTGAACTATGGGGAATTTTATTACTCCCAGAGAGAGGTGAGAAGCTGTTAGGTGGATGACTGACTCTTCCCGAGTGCCTGTGTGGCGCCCTTGCGGAGAAGATGTCCAGGGAGAGGCATTAAGTACTGGAGTGTACTGACCAATGCCCCTTCAGGCTGGAACAGGCTCTATTCCCATCAACATTGATGGCTATTGCTGTCCAAAGAATTTTAAGGTTACGGTACAGACTCATGACAAAAGCCCAAGGGTCTGGTGGCAAAGCTCCAGACCTTTGAAGATCCTCAACTCACTGACCAGTGGGCTTGTGGTAATGTTTGTTGCTCTTGGCGTTGAAGCCAATATGTCCCACACCCAAATTGAGCATCTGGAGAAAGTATGATTTCCAAGAACTGTTCCCAGAGGCCGTATCTATCTCTCCATTACCAGAATAAAAATATCCCAGCTACTTCTAAGTACCCAGCTAATGAAAAGCTGTCTTATTTGGCCCAGCTGGATTATACCAATGATCTGTAGGTCAACTTTCCCTTGCTCTCTTATATCTCCCATCAAATCAAGGGCACAGAGTATTTAAACATATGTTTTAAAAATTCTCCTTGTTGTCATTCCCCAGGATTTATAAATCATATTTTTTTACCTTAAAATATCTACAAGGCATTAATGCATGAGACCCAGGGGAGGGTAACATGGGCAGACAAGGAGAAATGCTTCCATTTCCTGTCTCAGGGCCACCAAGTTCTTAGGGCTCAACTTCTTATTTGAAAAACGAAGGTATGAATTATATGAGAACAAAGGTACTTTAAACAATAGCTGAAGTGTAAGGTCTGCATCGGCATAGCATTTAATAGGAAAGCGAGAAACTATCTACTTAGCACAGTTATACATTTAGAGAACAACTTCGATGCCTATAGATTTTTCCAGCATCTGGTGATGCTAAACCTGTACTCAATAGTGAGATAAAAAAAAATCTCTTTTTTCTAACCATCAAAGACAAGTTCCGATGTACTCAGACACTAAGTAGTCCCTCTCAAGCCAAATTACCCCAAGCTGACTTTATTAGAATTTTGGTTGCTCCATTTAGAATTCTTATGAACCAGCAAGTGGTCACAGCCTGTTCCCGCTCTATCAGTGTTCCATGTTGCAATTCTTCATCGAGGTGCCAAAAGTCTATTTATGCCTTTTACTTGGGGGAATGCAACCTGCAAATATGTACTGAGATGCTACTCCTTGCCTGCTTTTCTGTTTGATATTCTGAGAAATGAACTCAACACGAAGTTACTTTTCTTGGGTTATTGGTGAATTAGTACTTTGGTATGGAGCTGTAGGAGGGGAAAACATTTCTCTTAAAACCTAAGGGCAGCCTCTGAAGTGGATTCCTACCTTGGAGACTTTTCTTGCCTTTTCTTGCAGAGAGGTTCAATGAATGGTTCCAGAAACTCTCCAAGGGACATTGGAGAGTGTGGAATTTGGGGGACAGTTTTTAGGGTCATGGGGCAAAGAGAGGCAGTTGGATAGTAACAGGCTGGGGGTAACAATCTGCTGAGGGTCCAGGAAAATGTCCATGGTGTGGGAAGCTCTGAAACTTGAGATCAGGGTCGGTCCCCCTGTGGGCTGTGTTTCTGTGATAGAAACATTCTCCTTCGCATCCCACATGCAATTTTGAATGGTGTCTCTGTGTGCATAATTATCTTGGAATAATGCAAGTGCTGTAGAGATAGAGGAGGCAGCTGAACTTCTCATTTAGATTCTCTTGGAAGCAGCAGACCCAGAAAATAAGATAACTTATAAACTGAACTTACTTAGGCAAAGTGAGGTTTCGAATCCAGAGGTAACTATGAGAGCACAAGTTGAGAATTTCCAGAAATCTCTGGGAATTTTTAGATACCCACTAGGTAAGGAATGCAAAGTTTGAGACAATCTTATCTAGATCATAAAGGCACTGAGACCCAGCTGCCATATGGGTTTCATTAGGGGGAGGATTTTGGTTAAGCTGGCATAGGGGATTAAGCTAATCGCCTTATATCAGACTCTCAGTCGTCCCTGGTAATATTTTATGGAATAAGATAAGCCATGGGTCATATTCAAATGTGAGTGAGAACAAATGATTTCAGGACTGAGTTTTGCTCCTGAGTTCTGACCTTCAAGTTTTGACTGAATGCAAGCCTCCCTCCTCTCTTACCACCCCATTCCAACACACACAGACTACAAACACCAGGTCACCGTGTCACTGCCATCCCAGCTCTAAATTAGGCAAAAACATTTCTGACCTATGTGAGTTGAAATGTGATTTTCCTTCTCAGCGCAATTCCTCATTTTGAGTCATCTCCCCACCCCAATTTCCCTTGAGCCCTTTCCGTCATCTGCCTTAGTCCATGGCTGTCTTCGTGGTCAGCCCCTCCTCTCCAAAGAGGGGGCTTTACTTCCTCTTACATCTTCAGTGAACCACAGTGACCTGTGAGGCTGATGCAGGTGCTTTGGGAGACCAGTTCATCAAGAGCTGTAGACAGCCAGGGCTAGGGTGAACCATCAGCCCCTCAAAAACTATGGTCTAGAACTGCCCTGGACCAGATTAGTAATGTGACCTGGAGGTGAAAGGTTCTGTATTCCATTACCAGTCTCTTGAGTAATCTACCTAATTCAGTATCCTTTCATTTAATTGAAACATTATTTTCTCTGTTGGCTGGGGCACTCAAGCTGGTAGAACCGTGTTAATCTTTCAGCTGATTCCCATCTTTGCAGAATTACGTTTCTAGCAATTAGAACTACTTGTATAAATTCGCCTTGCTCTTTCCTGGGGTCCAGTGTTAGAATAGAAATCTCCAAGCTCAATGTGTTTTCTTCCAGGTTGACTCAGGGCAGATATTAATTAACTGGGGTGTTGTGAAAGGTTGAACTTGAAAAACTAAGTAGGAGAATCCTTCTCTTGGGATGACTTTGCAGCCAACAGGACTAAAGGAGGTGAGACCTGGATAGAGAAGAACCACATCTAATCAAGTGAATGACTATACTGCTAGTGTGCACGAAAGAGCAAAATAATGGTGATTTCAGAAGTAAGTTAGTACTTTCAGACAATAAAATTTGCATTCCTTGTAAATATTGCTCATTCATGAATGCCTGTGGAGACACTGACGTTCCAGTGACTAGACATCTCAGTTTGCCTGGAACTGAGTTCTCTGACCAGCACCATTCCAAGAAACAGACAACCCCCAAAACTGAGAATGTTCTGGAAGGTTCAATTTCTGAGTAAGATGACTAAGTCAGTTCTCACATTTTCGTTTCAACTTCAGTGTTGACTTGTTAATATGCACTATCTTATATCCATGTTTTTAAGCTCCCCCCCAAAATATGGCATCTGCTCTTACAATAACAGTTGAGATGCTAACACTAGACTTTCAAAGCTCCCGTGTCTATTGTTTGTCAGGTCCAGTGATCTTCTCTTAGACCTTGCCCTCTGGCCAGCACTGAACAGCACCGAACGTAATATCTCCTTTGCAAGTTCTTCACTTGATGCCTTACTTTTTCTTATTCACTTCTTTCTAACCACTTCTCTTTCTCCATTCAATTCCCACTTTCATTTCTTTAACTTCCTTTGCAGTTATTCCTGCAGACACTGTCCTGGAGATTGGCCTCTTGCTTTTCAGTCCTGCACTTTTACTTTCTGCCTTATGCTGTCAGGGCTGGAGTCGGCACTTTTATTTCTCAGGCTCGCTTGCCAGCTGGCTTGCTGTTAAGCTCTGTCAATAGGCACCCCAGGGGGGAGATCAGAAGCAGGAGAAAGATAGAAGCTCCTTCTCTTGGCTCCTACAGCACGCTGGTCATGCACAATTGCTAGTGGTACTGTAACAGCAGGTGTATGGGGTGATTCTAGTCCTCAGTGACCCCCACAAGGGAACCACCTTTACAGACACCCAAGCCTTGGTCAGTGGTGGGTCCAGAACTGAACTTTGATAGCCCTTCCAACAACACAGCAGTTAGTGAACCTTGAAGGCTTCAGCCAAGAGGCACGAGCCCTGCTCACTCCCTCACAGCCTGTAACCCCCCTCCTTCACCACTACCTTTTGTTCTTTAACCCTTTCAATATTGTCATACCAATTCTCTGTATTTAAATTTAAAATACTTAGAATGGCTGGTGGTCTCCTGATTTGGCACTTGATTGACAATCTTAAAGTTTCAGTTATTAATAGTACATAAAAGACTGAACTTCAGAACTGCCTCAAAAACCATTTCAGCAACCACCTGGATGTATAGTTGCTTATACTGTACTAATCATCTTATCTAATCACCTTCTTAGAGAACTTGTGCCTCCCTTCTGATTTTTAAAGTTTATTGAGAGGCATATCATATATTCATGTATTCCCATAGACAATGTAGAGATTTGACAAATACTTTTTCCTCTTTCAATTCCAGAGTTTGGATTTTCAAAATCCCAAGTCTCACAGAATTCTCACAGAATTTATGAACATGTAAAATAGATTGTGCAGGAGTGCTCATGTTTTTTCATCCATCCTGACCTTTCCTGATTCACTGAAAAGAAGAAAGTTTGGCTAAAACAAGAAAAGTTCAGATTTTCTACAACGTTCTGTGTGAGAATTCACTTTTTCTTACCACTTCTAATCTGATAACTAGGAGCTTCTTGGAATGATGACCTGGGTGTTATTTAAGTAATCACATAATTAAGTTTGTATCTTTGCTATTTACTAATTGATCTTGTAGTTATTGTTATTTTCTTTACCATTGTAAAGGTTATGTGATCCTTTGCTTTTACTTTTTACTTTATTGATGCCATTTAACTTTTCATTATTTACTTTAAAAAATAGCTTCTTTAAGAAAATTTTTATCATGTTTGTTCAATCTTAAGTAATTATTTTACTATGTGTGCTTAGCTTTACTTTAAAGTTGCCAGCAAGAATCACTGTGAAACTATAGATCCAAGATGACTAGACATCTCTCTCCGATTCATTCTAATTGATTTTTCAAACTCATCCCAATATTCTCAGAGTTATGGTTCTTTTTGAGACACTACTCCCAAAGGTATGCTACGTCATATCAAGAGTCACTAGGATCCCACTCACATTCAACAAATGTGAATAATCCTCCTTGTAGTTATGCAACAGTGATACTGCCCACTATGCAAAGATGAGTTGTAACATTTTAAAGCTGAAAAAATACAAACATAAAACAATAGTTGCTTTAACATAAAACAAAAACATAAAACAATCTCCCTTTTCAAAGATCACATTCATTCTGCCTTCAGTCGCAGCACTGCTGACCATTGAAAGTGTTGTGCTTTCATATCACAAATCATCCAATCCCTTCAAAAGGATATGAATTATTTAAATTGATGATCTCGGTACAATACAGCCACTGAGCATCAGGTAAATATATGATTGCATAACAAAAGAAGAAATTGTGTAGTGAGGCTCCAGCTGGAAAGGGCTCTCTATTCCTTCATCTACTTATTTTATTTTCATTGGCAACTTCTAAATATTTCAATATTATTTTTTATTTCAAGAAATGGATAACATGCAGAATAAAAAAATTAAACTATAAAGCTAAGAGTGGAAAAACAAAAAAAATAAGTAGTATAAGTCACTTAAGGTTCATTTTGATAATGACTCATTAAAGGTAAGCAGCTATGACTATAAGGGTTATTGGAAATATTTCTACATTCATAGATTGAACATCAAAAAAGGAGTTCCTAGAACTAGTTAAGTTTGTATTGTTGTCCAGATGAACCTGGCTCTATCTATGATGAACAATCAATTAGAAACAAAACAAAAAAACAAGAAATAGAATTCTGTTGTATAATTGCCCAGCATTATTCTATATTATTTCATAGCTGTCTGTTAGATTTCCTCTGCATTACTTCTGGGATTAGGTTCATTGAGGATGAATCCCTTTCCTCTTGTTCAGTCTCTGGTGTGGGAGTTAAATGTGGACAGACTACTTTCCACAGAGCAATTTGACCGATGGTCACTATTTCTTCTGTAGAGCTTACTACTACCAACCCAATGAGATTTTTCTGCAAGTAAACTTTCCAAGAAGCTTCTCCAATATTCACCCCATGAAAATCCTAATCCTTTCTATGGGATCTGATAATCATTACTAAGTATCAATGCATTCTTCTTTCCCTGAAAATGCTGATAGTTGTTTTATACTGGAGGGTTAAGAGGATTCTGATCACTGGAAGTACCCTAAATACTGATACCCATCAATCTTTCACTCCAAATACCATGATACCCATCAATCTTTCACTCCAAATGCCATGCAGGAATCCAGATACATGTCCAGATACTGTGCTACTTTTTGTATTCCCTGTGCTTTTCTTCTCAGAGCCTTACTAGCAAGCAGTAGCAGAGAACAGGTAGTGATGTGTTTGCTTTTATGGTTATTGTGTCTATTCCCCCAGTCTTAGGTCTGTAGTTTGGTCACAGATTGAACAGTTTACATCTGAGGAAAGGTATTCAGTGTCTCTAACTTTATTCACCAGATTTTATGACACTCTAGTGAGGTGTTTCACTATATTTAACTCCATCCAATATTTTCATTCATAAATGTTTACAATGCACTATCTACAAGCTATTACAATAAAGATGGGAACAGACAGTGTACCTCTCGTCTTTGAGCTTACTCTGGCAAACATTCAGAGATAAATGTATCTATTTATGTTTATAGAGTAGAACAGGTGCAATGAACACAAATATTTATGTATATGTAAAATATATCAGTATGTAAATTCATAGAAAAGAAAAGTAGAATGGTGGCTAGGAGGTTGATTATGTGGGGGGTAGAAAAATGGGAACTGCTATCTAATGTGGTACAGAGTTTCAGATTTGCAGGATAAAGTTTCTGGAGATTCGCTTCACAACCACATGAATATGTTTATACAACTGAACTGTATTTTTTTAAATGGTTAAGATGGCAAACTTTGTTACATGTCTTTTACCACAATAAAATATAACCCATTTCACCTAAAAAAGTTTGTATATAAGCCAATATCTATATTTATATGTGGATATATGTAAACACTAATTTAACTATCTCTATAATAAATGCTATGGAGACAAATTTAAGTAGGAAACAGAGTGTGTGGGAAGTGGATCAGGACATAAAATTAGGGAAGAGGTAAGTCACATGGGTACCTGGAGCAAGAGCATTTCAGGAAAGGAGACCAACACATGCAATAATCTTGAATTAAAATTGTATTTGGTGTGCTCAAGGAGATTAAATTTATATTATGAAAGAATTTTATTACTTGCCATGTATATAAATAAGCATGACAATTAAGAGATTGTAAAATGCAGGCAGACAAATGATAAGGTGCCTTGGACCAGGGGGATAAGATAGTGGTAGAAAGCATAAATATTTTGGTTTTCAGATTTTCTTTTTTAATATTTTTAAATTGAAAAGTGTCTTCTAATTGATATCCTCCTACTATCACTGCAGACCAGGAAGAATAGAGGTGTGGTTGCCTTTCATCTGCATATCTGTATATTTGGTTTGGAGATTTTATTCTCCCTAAGTTGAGTCACAGGTCACTGAAAATTTTGCAGCTTTCTGTTCAAAATTCACAGAAAATGAGGCATTCCATTACTATTATTCTTACTGGCATATGGATGATATCCTGTGGAAGAACATATTTGCTTGACTCTGACACAATAATTAAGAAAATGGGTGTTTTGAACTTGAGAATATTTTTTGAAAACTTAACACACGTATTCACGTATATTTTCCCTTTGCTGGGTGAACAAGAATGATGCATGGTTACAAATAAATAAGAAGAATTATATCTACATCAGTTTGAAGATCTCTAAATAAGTACAAAACAAAAATTCTAAGCAATTCTATTGCCATAATATTGCCAGATTTTTTTTTCGTTCTTAGGGGGTGAATATCATAACTACGCACTACACAGGTGTTGGTGTCTTTAGAACCTGTAATATAGTTACATGTTGACAGTTGATTTTATGAGAATTAAAGGAAAATAGAAATCAAGATTGACTCTCCTATCCCCCAAAAGAAAAATTTCAAAGTGTTTTGCCTGAGCAACTGGTAAATGGAGTTCCTATTCATAGAAGGGGACAAGTGACAGGAGAGGAGGACAGAAGCCCTGCTTGGGGTCAGCTAGGCTTACTACACATCTGTATTATTTTTCTAAGGCAGCTGTAAAAAGTACCTAACCCGTGAGTGGCTTAAAACAACTAATTGCATTGTCTCACAGATCTGGAAGCTGGAAGTCTGAAAATGAAGAGATTGTTCTACTTTCCAGTTATGGCTCTGGGAGGGGAATCCTTCACTGCCTCTTCTACCTTCTGCTATTTGCTAACGACCTTGAGTTACAGGTGCGTTATTCCATCCATATGACTCCTCTCTCTCTCCACCTGAATGACCTCATTTTAACTTCATTACCTCTGTAAAGATTCTACTTTCAAATAAGGTCACAAACTGAGGAACTGGGGGTTAAGAATTCCATTGTGTCTTTTTGAGGAAATGTTTCAATCCATAATAACATTCAAGTAAAGTGGCCTAGCAGATAGTTAATTCATTGATTCAATCAAAAAGCAGAAGAGAAGTTTGGGATATAGATCAAATTATGGAAGTCATCAGTACTATAAATGATACAACTAAGAGTAGGTGAGAGCACCAGAAAGTGGAATGTAAACAAAATGAAATCTGAAATCATCTAGATGTTGGTAACACAGGCAGATGTATCAGTATCTCATGATGGGATCCTCTGTTCTTTTCCTTAGAAAGCAGAAATTAGAATATAGTTATAATGAGTCTAACACTATCAGAAAAGTCTCACATTTATTTATTTTTTAAATGATTGTTACAGAAGAAAATTTACTTTTTCCAGTGTTTAACAGAAGAGGCTAATGCTGAGTAGATATTCCTAATTAAGTTGTCTAAATACAATCTTTCTGAAAAACATATATAGATAACTGGTGCTGAAATTAAGTAGTGCATACCATCAAAACTTTTGAAAATAATACATATGTGTTTAGCTTAATAGAAAAGAGTCTATTTTTATGTGGTTAATGTATCAGGTATAATTCATGAAAATATATTTATATTATATAGTCATGAAAATAACTTGACAGGATTTAGCATCTATTTTATGATTAAAACCTTTGATGAAATGTATATAGAAGGAGAGTATGATAACATAATAAGGATCACATGTGAGAACCCACAGAAAATATCATACTCATAAAACTTTTCCATTAAGGTCAGGATCAAGATAAGGGTGCCCATTCTCACAACTGTCATTTAATAAAGTTTTGGCAGTCCTAGCCAGAGCAACTAGATAAGAAAAAGAAATAAAAATATCCAAACCTGAAAGAAATAAAACTCTTGCTATATGCAGATGACACGATAATATAAATAGAAAAATGCAAAAGACTTCAGTAAGAAGTCTTATTATTAGACTTATTAGAAATACCAAATATACACAATGGAATTTTACTTATCAATTAAAAATGACAAATTTAATGAATTTATTATAACATGGAGGTACCTAGGAGAAATCATATTTCTGAAACAAATCAGAAGAAAAAGAACCCAAATAGTTTCACTAATATATGGGATGTAGAAAAAGCAAAAGACCAGGAGGAAACGTCAAAATAAGCTAACAACCAAACTAAAGTACACAACTCTGGGGAAAGGGGAAGGGTAGGACTGGTCAGAGAGGGGAGATGATGGGTGAACCCTGGGGAATACAAAGATGTGAAATATATCTATATATAAATTAAAAATAAGAAATACCAAATAAAACCAAAAAATTTCTAAGCGAAGTCATAACTTAAACACAAGCTGAAGTGTTTTTTCCCAACAAAGCAAAACTATATAGGGGTTGCAACTACACATCAGTGTGGCACTGACCTTTAGCTTCACTGGACAGTGGCTTAGCCTGATAAATCCTGTTTAAAATTTGTCACAAACAAAATTAAGATAATAACAATCTAAACCTTGGTGTTAGGCTGATTTGTGTGAAAGCCAAAAAGAAATTGAAAAGGCTTCCATAAAATAATGTTTGGATTGTTTCCATTGGAACATCATAATTAATTGGTTAGGTATGAAGACTGATCATACATACATATACATGCATATACATGATCACATTCCCCCCAAAGAATATGGTTATCCCCTTCTTCTCATGAGCAAATCTAATGGTAATGGTATTTTTCACTTTCTTTTTGGCATATGCTCAATTTATAGCACCCCCATCCTGAATGTTAATAGAACCATCTCTTTCTGACCATATTCATCGGTGGAAAGCTGCTCATTAAATGAAATGGTGAGGAGTTCTAGCTTTGGGATTAAATGCAGATTAGTACTTCAGTTCTACATGACATTTTCAGATTTCTTAATTTCTCTGAGACTCCACACCTCATCTGGGAATTGAATGCTATTACTTGAAAAGATGATTGTGCAAAATAAATGATTTAGTTAGGATATACAAACTATTAACAGTACTTGTTGCTTGATAAATATCAAGAAATAAATAATGCTCCTTTGAGTTAATTTCTTTGGACAATATCCCATCTCTGTTTACTTTGTAATATGTCTAATTTTTTTAATTAATACATTAAATTAATACATTAATACAGCACAAACAAAAGTTTATTTTTTCAAGAATATTAAGTATTTATAATGCTCAAATACCTTTTTTTGAGGGAGTGATCTTCTTTGATTTCTATTCGAGTCACACAATAAGGTTGACTTATTTGTATACCATCATGTCTCTGTTCATTACTTAAAACAACTTCTATTTTCTTATTAGGTTCAAAAAAGTCAACAGCTATACTTATACATTATAAATCTGACCTTTTTTCGGTACCCTTTACCCAAAGAGAAATGACTATCCGGTATACAATCAATTTAGACAAATTAATCCCATTTTATTGTGATTTAAACTTAACTATTTCTTGCAACTAGTTGCTTAGAAATACTATTAGGCTACTATGGAAACAAACTAAGTGCCCCCCAAACATGTTTGTTATACATACAACATCTGTTTGTATATATACAAGTGTGGTATAAATAAAAGTGGACTATTATTCAGTAGTTAAGAAAGATAATTCTTACCATTTGCAACAATATGAACTAGAGAGGAATACGGAGGAACTAGAGAGGAATACGCTAGGTGTATTAAGTCAGAAGGAGAGAGACAAATACCTGGCAGTTTAACCTATCTTTGAACATAGAGAAACAGAATAAAGGGTCAGCTACATCCAAACTAATAACAAACCCTGGAAATTCTACTTTAGAACTGAGACTAGCAGTGGGAAAAAGGAGGGAGGAAGAACAGGTCATGGTGCACACTATGTACTATGGTGGGGGACGATGGGATCTTGGGTGATGGGTATGGTGTGGTAAAGGTATTTGAAGGGGAAGATCCTTTGGCTCTAAAACACGAATGACATTCTAAACCAACGTTAGCTAAATTTTAAAAAAGGGTTCTTAATAGTTTCTTTAAAAAAATGTAAATGTTTAAACAAAACCTATAGTAATCCTGTCTATGATGAACCCATCCTTGAGGTTTGCAGTAGCTTCGCCTAAGAAATACCACCTAAATTTTGTCAGAAACACAAACAAGATGAAATAAAACTGTCCCTTACAGTTGGGGCAGTTCTGTAAAATAGCAAAGAGAAACTGAAATAGCTCCCAAGTATGTACACTTTTGCCGTGAACTTGAGTTCCTTTTGCCTTAAATTTAATTTTAAAAAGAACCAGCTGTGAGCTATCGGGAGCCAAAAGTTCCAAAACCTTCAGCCTGAAGACATGAGGGTGGGAACGAGCCTGCGCTTGGCTGTTGTCTGTGCTTTGGATGGCTTGGGAAACATGTCTCTTGAACACGTCATCACCGAGGAAACACCACTATCACATCAAATCTGGCACCTTCGCATTTACAACTTATTTGACAAGTCCCAGCTGTAAATAAGTCTGCACTTAGAAGTAGGAATATGCGGAGTCCCTCATCAGCACCTACAGTTAGAAATATAAATTGCCCCATTTCGGGACAGTGTGAGACACTTTAACAGCTCTTCAGAACAATGGCAGATCCGGTCCTGAATCTACGGCACACTAATTGTTTCACTGAGATAATTCTCAGGTAATTACGCTCCACCAACCCACAAGTAACCTCTCTCAAGCTGTACTTACTCCAGTGGAACTTGCTATTTCTAAAAGGTCAGGAAATCTCGTTCCTTACCTCTAACTGCTCACCTTTCCTGGGTACACTATGGGGATGCATAATTCCAACAGAGTGGAAATTCCGACAGTACATGAAGTCTGGGCATAAATATTCATAGCAAAAACTTTTGGAAAAAAAGTCAAGAAATGAGACTAAGGAAATCACAGGCTCCCTTTGTAGATGATTAAGATAGATTCGGATGATTTACATGGATTGGCTTAAAATTTTACTTTATTATTTAAGAATGCTTTCATAGCTGCTAACAGTTTTCTGGACCAGTGTTTGAGGCTAAATCACCTGCATCTTGCTCAATGAAGAAAACAAGAGTCTCTCGGGTTCTTCACACTTTGTGACTCTGCTTTCCCTCTTCAAAACTCTGGTCCTGAAAGAAAAATTAAAAAATTTATTATAAATGCAAAGTAACCAAATATGCCTCAACTGACATAAAATTACTTGGACATGTGGAATTTGTTCTACATTCTGAAATCTAATTGATTTCAGTCATTAGCAAAACTGGCTAAACAGCTCCCAAACATCGATTCCAGTGCATTCTCTAAAACATACTCCAAAGTCAATTGTTCTGAGCCCCCATCCAAAATATATGTGTTTATATCAGGACTGATGTGTATATGAGGATTGTCTAATTCTTAATTGCACCCATTCATTAGTAATAATAACTTTATTATTATACAATAAATTTTTTAAAAATAAAATTGGTAACAGGAACTGTTCTTTACCACAAATATCAGAAATGATTTTCATCTTGTTAACCCAAAGATGCTTTCAATAAGATCATCTCTCTTTCAGGAATCAACAAATAGAATTCTCATGAAGTGACTACAATTTCATAAACAACGCACAATTTCATAAATACAACCTTCTTTTTCAGAAAAATGTTTAGATATAAATTCTTATAGCTTTTCTTTTTGAGCCTAGGGAAACTACTAAATATTTCCTTTATCAAGGAAAAGCAGACACCAAGAACCATCATCCCATGGTGAGCCCAAATGTGGTACAATTTGGTCTTCAATCATCAGCGTTTTGGAGCTTGATGTCATAGAATTTTGCCTAGTAACAGTCAAAATATCATGTTGTCTGTTATAATTAATCAAATACAGGATAAAGCAGAATTGTTCATTTTTATTCTCTTGTTCTTAGTTTTAGCATTCACTAATGCATGAAGCACCTTAATTCAACTGATTCAAATATTAGACATAACTGAAAAACCAGCCATCTGGTAGAACAGCAAGAGTTTTAATATGAACTGCCTTGTGGCAATTTGGGGGGGGGTAGTAGTACTTCCTTTTCATTTTAAATATAGGTTATTTTGACAGAAGACATGTGGTTTTAACATACCCCAGACTAAACGCTGGTGGAAATCAAGAATGTCTACTTTAACTTTTATAGTTCTTGCTCAGTTACATGGTACAAGAAAAAAATAATATATCTTCACAAGTACCTGTGACAACCATTTACATAAGAGTATAAATGACTTTAGAGCAATCTAGCTGGTTGCTTGAAAATTATGGTATAAGAACTTGAAAATTCAGCTTTATTACCCTACTATGAAACCCTAGTTTGGAACAGTGCAGCAGCAGGAAAGAAAGAAACATTTACTGAGTATCACTCATGAACACGGTGCCATGTCCATCACCATTATGGCAGATCACAGGATTGAAGGATACCCCAATTTCTTCCTTTCCTCTTGGACTCAAGTTTGCTATTGACCTAGAAGGTGCTCAATAAATAGTTTGGGGAAACAACTCCTTCCTGCCTTATAATCCTGTGTTTTCGATGGGCAAAAATGAATGTTCCTTCTTTGGAATCAGGGCTTTCCATCTTACAAGATCTATTGCCTGCCACATTTTCTGTAGCATATTACACTTATGAGCCCCAGGTGAAAAACAAGTGGTTAGCCTTTGGAGGTCCTACAGGTAATACGCAACCTCGCTGACAAATAAATTGTTGTGCAATGGGTTTGGCGAGACACGAATATGCTATTCCAAATTCGAGTCCAAACTCAAAGTTTTTCTTTTCCTGTTTTCTATTTTCCAGGGATTTCCAAGAATAACCATTTCACAGTTCAGTTGTAAAATAAAATCCTGTTATCACCATCCAGGGATGTTGGACCATAACTAAGAGAAACTAGAAAACATACAATTTGTTCTTATGGCTTTCATGATGATTTTTATAAGATTATTTATTTATTTACTAACCACTAATCATTCTGGCTACATGATTAAAACATCAGAGTCTGAAAATCACAAATCAAATCGGAATGCTGGTTTTGAGTCGGAATATCTTCACAATTGCCTTTTCTCAGTTCTGGTTTCATAAAAGAGGTGACGTCATAATTTATGATGTTAAACTGACTGGTGAAATGTCATTACACAAGTGATGTTTTAATTGATGATGTTAGGCTGGTTAGCAAGAAAGTGTCAAATGTCACTTTTGTGACATAAACTGGCAGTTATGATTATATAATATCAATTATTCTTTGGAAAACTGCTTTAGATCAGTTAGAGCTGAACCAATTTAGTTTGAACAGGTTCATATTTTTTTCTACTCATTCATCCAGTTCTAATTATTGAGAGTAAAATACACTTTGGATGTAGTTTAGACTTTCATAATATCCTCCCTGAAAGTATAATAGGTGTCTTATATTCCCCTTGTGTTACAGAAGAAGGTACAGGAAAAATTTGTAGTGACCTTCTAAATGGAAGCTGTATCTTGAGACTCTTCCTCCGTCTTAATTGAAACTCTTGGAGTTATTTTAATTGTTAGGTGTAATTTAATTGAAATATGACATACTAAAGGAAGTCTTCAAAAAAGTCTTAGTTCATTTTTGCTTGTTTTAGTGTTTTTGAATGTCAACTGCTAAACCAATTTAAACTTAACCCAAAGTTTCTAAATATATTTACTTCTCCTTTAGCTTAAGTTACAGTATTAAAATCAAAATTAAATAAAAATAAGAAGTAAAAGACAAACATTATACCGTATTCTTTGCATTATTCTCAACACCATTTTGAAAATGTGATGGGTTAAATAAAAAGAGATGGGATGTGAAACTCAAAAGCTTGAGTTTGATAAATAAATGACAAATGATAAGCAATAAGCATGTTCATAATAAATACTAGGCTAGCAATTACCAGCTTTATTATAATGACTGTGTCCAGACACCATGCTACTCCAATACATACATTGCTTTACATATTCCTCATTATAAACCTGTGCTCCAGAAATGAATGGCATCATTTTGCATATGAGAAAGTGAGGCTTGCCAAATGCTTTTACAAGCATCAGAAACAAATAGTTTGAAAAGTCAAGTATTTTCAGGAGTATTGGAGTAATTTGGTATAAGGCAAACTTGGGGGAAATGCATCAACAACTACCCCTTTAAACCACTGCCATCATGGTACTTAAGCTGAGACTTGAGAGTAGGCATGAAGCTAATGCTAAGAGAAAGAAGAGTGAGGGCAGGGGGGAAACTGGGGCAAAATGAGTGTAGGTGTGTGACATGTGTCTACATGTGTGTACATGTGTGTACACCCAGATCTGTGCATCTGCATGTGTGTATGCACAAGTATTATGTGCAAGTATGTGCACTGATATTAAGGTAGTAGGAAGTAAGACAGGAGGGAGTATAAAATAGCACCAAGACAGGAGTAATATTAGATATCTTTAGCACAGGAAGTGCAGCCTGAGTAACGGGTGCAGGTTCAAAAGCAGTTCACCCCAATAAGACAGAGTTGAGGAGATGCCAGGCTGACTTAGGCATTAACTGTTGAATGGCTGCATTGTGGGCTAGCACATGGAGTAGATGGAGGCAGGAGCCAGAATAACCACGTCAGAAGGGAGACTCTCATGTGGAAGTGTGTATCTCCCACATCATTAGATTTCAATAATTTATTAGCAGATATCGTTCCATTCAAGCCATGACTGACTGATGGCTGATGTAGGCTGAGCTCAGGGGAACTGTGAGTGGACAGAGGGGTATTCAGTTCCCCTCTCCCCTGTAGGGTGCTTGGGCAGGAATCATACTCCATGAGACTCTTTCTTACTTTGAGGATCCTCAATCCCAGGTGAAATCCCTTTGCATAAGGTGGTTGTGAGAGCAGAGTTGGGGAACTAAGTATATCGGTTTTGGCTTTGTTTCAGTCTTAGCTTAGTTCTGAAAATTTTAAGGTTGTTTTGAGGAGTGACAGGAGCTCAGCATCTGGAAATCTTAAGGTTTCTGGCTCGTTGGTAAGTGGCTTGGGTATAGTGTCCCATGCACACTTGGGAAAAAACAGCCTTCTTCTTTCCCCCAAAGAAGTAATAGGTCGTTAGTTCCAGTTAACTCATCGCAGGCAAACCATAGGGAGTGTCAACATCATTCCTCAGAAAAACCTACCCATCTCTTCACTAAATACAATAAAAGCTCTATGCATCTTGGTGGCAATTTTCCAGTTCTTTACTCTTCTGGATTCGCCATAACCTTAAGCGAGCATGGCCAAGAGAATGTTCCTGAAGCTGTCTACGTTCTCCTTTGTTTGCCAAATGGAGTTCCTGTCACACACCATTTGTGTTATTTGCTTGGGCAAAGCCTGCTTTTGGTGTCAAAGGCTTTATTGTTAAATGTTAGCCCTGCTCTGTCCTTGACCAGAGCGGTGTCATCCAGCTAAAAGTGTCCATCCGTCAAGTGATTCTTGCTGAAGGTTTTCCTTCACCGATGATGCTCGTGCAGTGTTGGCTGTGGCTGACTTGCCCTTGCTCTGTGAGCTACCTGCTGCAAGATAATGCTTGTTCTCGGAATGTTTGGACAAGCTTTGCATATGAGAAATAGGACACTAACGCCAAATTCTTTCACAAATAGAATACATTTCTGCTTATATTTAGAATCAAAAATAAGTTTCTTCTTCCCCCTCCCCATAATATCCATTTCCTATGAATAACACAAATTTTCTTCTAGTCACCATGACATAAGAGGAACTCCAATGGGCTACTATTTCATTTTGTTGGTTTTCACTAGGTGCCAAGGAAGCTGGGACCCCAATATGGGCAGTATTAAAATATAGGCATTGGTGCCATTAACTGTGTCTGAAAAGCACAGAGGCCTAAACAAGATAAGGTACTTTACTTTGTTCCAGATCCTGGGTGGGGAAGAGAAAATGTATCACCAAGAGGATGTGTAGAGGGAAATTGGAGCCTTTGGCTTTTAGGAGAAAAAAAAAGAGATGAAAAGGAAAGGAGCATAGACTGGAGGAGACAAACTTTTGGGGAAAGGAGAACCATGAGAATGGCGGGCCCGTAGCTGGAGAGACCAGGCTGGGCAGAAGTCCCCTGGAAGAGTGAGCTGGTGATGGCAAGGAGCCATGGTGACTAGTAGAAGAGAAGCCTGTGTGGAGAGTATGGCACTGCAGCAAGGTGGCATAGTGAGCTGGTACCTGGAGATGGCCAGGGATTTGGAAAGCTGATTTGTGCATCAGCATTTGTTGAAGAAGTTCACAGAGACTTGGAGAAGTTGAGCAGCTCAGAGCACTGGAGAGAGAAGAAGCAAAGAGAAGATACCAGAGTAAGACAACTTTGCAGAATGCCTTCCTCAGGTTTGGAGGGGCAAAGGGCAACATCATGGACGTGTCTTTGGGACCCTTGGAACTGAAAATGGTGAGTGAGGCAAGATAACGGGCCACTTGTGGCTTTAAGGACTTTCTGTTTTCCCTATTAAATCTTCCTGGTAAATAAGACCCTGGTGTTAAACTGCATTTGACTGGCAACGGCTATGTGCAGGTGGTACGAACCTGAGGGAACCTTGGTGGCAGAAGCCGCATGTTAAAAGTGCGGCTTTTTACCTTTGACTTGTTGGTTGGAGGCTTCTGCCTTTTTTGACTTGATTGCACCGTGTGTCATTGTAGGAGAGAGACAGGGCCCTGAGAGACCTTCTTGGTTCTTCTGGTAGGAAACCTTTTAAAATGGCTCCCCATGATCCTGCACGTTGACATTCACACTGGTGGGTTCCTTCTTTCGACACTGAAGTGAGTGACTGCTTACAATGCAACGGTGATAGCCTCTTTCTCCAACAGGACCTTGAAGTGACCACAAGCCCTGTGGATCCCCCCCCCCCGCCCCAATCACTGCTCATGAGACACCTAGAGCAGAGGAACCAGTTACATCAGCTGAGATTCTTGACCCACAAATAATAATACTTGGCAGATAAAGAAATGGTTTTGAGGTAATTCATAAAACAATAATGGATAACAAATACAGTCGCCTTCCAATTCCAGGTATTAGGAGGCTGTCTCTCTCTGTATGAGCCATTGTAACAGCATCCTGGGTGTGCAATACCCAGGAAATAGCTGTAATCTATGATCTCTTTTGAAAGCAGGCAGCCATTTTCCTCTCCTGGAACACTAAGCAACATTCAACCTGTCAGAAACTGGGGCATACAAATTCTATTATAGCCACTATATTTAACACAGGAGCCTAGATAATAAGGTCAGAGATGTATTTTACAGCCTGAGCCTGGCATCGCATCTTTTCTGGACTAAGGGCACTTTCTTTCATTTGATTGAAAATAGCAGTTATTTTTTCTTTCCACGGAATGGTTGGTTTTCTTTACTGAAAATGTACAGTGCTGTCGCTCCTGACAAGGAGGACATGTATTAGACACCATAGGCTTGCACCTGAATACTCAAGTGATGCATTACATGAATATAATTTACATAATGATCCAGGCAAAAAGTGCATCTTAGAATGTACATGCTTGTCAACATTTAACAATGCTGAAATCTTGACAGAGAGCTGCCTCTTAGAGTGAAAAAAAGAATGATACTTAGCCCTGTGCCTTCACACTTTTTGCACAATGCCCAATACTCATGGAGGGAATTCCTAGAGTTCACAAATAAGAAATAAGCCTGTTATTATTCAAATGTTAATAAAGCTAACACTGGACTTGCCTGTTTATGGAGCAGATTTCTTCTTTTTTTTTTTTTTTTTTTTTTTTTGGTAGATATGAAAGATTAAATCCCAAATGGATTTTATGGTGATGTCACAATTTACAATTGGACACTAATTAATGTCACATATAAAGGAGATTCCCAAGGAAGTGTATATTCTCTTGTCATTAGTGACAAGCTTATAATTATAAACCTTGCTGGAATGAATAATTTAAAATTTTTAATAAATAGTTATATTATAAGAAAGCCCTACAAAATGAAAACAGTAGTATCTGGTACAAGTTTTAGCAAACAGACCTAGTTCTAAGGCATTCCCTTCAGCTACCTTAATAATTTCACACAATTACACTTTCATTTCAAGATTATTTTAATTTTTCATTAGGTAAATTAAAATTTACCTAATTTTAGGTAATTAAAATTACCTAAATTTTAATTAGGTAAATAGACTGAGCTCAGGTGAAATGAGGTCTAGAGATCCAGGAAGAATTTTTAGATTATAGGTAGTTTTCATTTTAAATTGAGATAGAATTGACACATAACATTGCAATTATTTCAGGTATACAACATAATGATTTGATACAAGTCTGATTGACATCTGTCATCATACATAGTTTTAATTTTTTTGCATGAGATGAAAACTGTTAAGATCTACTCTCGGTAACTTTCAAAGTCACAATAAAATATTATTAACTATCATCAACATGCAGTACATTACATGCCCATGACTTACCTGTCTTACAGAAGTTTGAACTTTTTGACCACCTTTGCCACTTCATTTACCTTCCAACTTTGGCCGCTGGGACCCACCATTCTGAATCTAACAGTACTGAATGTACTTTTAAATAAATGTATTATGAACCTGAACCTGAACATTAGCCATGAAGTGAAATATCTTCTGGTTTAATATTTTCCAAACTTTGAGACTTAGCAAGGCTGTACCTATATGATACTAAAATGTGTCTATTTGATAGACATAGTTGTTACTTCACTCCTCAGAAATCCCACCCAACCCATCTCCTGAAATATACCTTACTTTACTTGTTCCACTTTATCCAAAGAAAATACATTTCAGATTTTAAAAAAGACAATTCAGCCTATAAAAATGAGATTTTTTTTTAATATTATTCTACTTTTTGTTTCTGGTCCTAATAAAGTGTTTGTTTGGGGAAAATTTTTGAAGCCTTGCATACTTACTATGACCTTGATCCAATCACTAAGTGTTAATAATACTTATGTGCACTGCACTAGGTGAAGGGGTTATACCATTCATTCCCCAGGTTGTCCCCAGAATCTTGAAGCAAGAAGACTGGAGGAATGCAGGAGAAATAAGAAATTCTGACATATAGTGGCATTTATTTGCCCTATAACCTACTGACCTTGGCAAATTTCCTGGGGTGGGAAAGCACAAGCCATATATTGACCTAAATGGAATCTATCAATCCTGCTCAAATGTTAGCCAGCTAGTAATTACCTTACACACCAGCGATTGAAATGCCAAAAGAATCAAAAGACCTTTCCTTTATGGAATGAAAAGTGGTCACCTGTGTTTTCTGGGGATGTGGTCATTACCAATATCTGGTGCTATAATGCAAGTGGACAACAGTGGCATTGATAGATGGGACTTGCTCCAGTCCAGCTGACTTTCTTCTTACCTTCACCGCTAGCCTCTTCCAATCTCAGGTCCATGCATTTGAGTTGTCTTTACTTGAACTGTTCTATTCTCAGATCTTCATATGGGTGATCTCTTTCACTTAAAGAGAGGAGTAGCTGCTATCCTCTGTAATCAGTGACTTTTGGTCATTAGGTGGATGTATTTCTTTGGTTTCAAATCTCAGATTCACTTTTTTTATTAACTGCACAACTTATTGAGTCTATTTGTATATTTTTAAGTAGGGAAGAATATTTTCACATTCAGTCTTCATTGATTTAAAGCCACCATGTCTATTTATACCATCCAGGACTTTTCAATTTGTGATACCTGAACATTTCTTTTAATTCTCAATTGACCTACTTTTTGGTTCTAGGACCAATATAATTTCTATGGCATTTCTCCCCACATTTTGTTTGTTCAAACCATTTGTTTTTCCTCTTCAAAGGTGAGTATGAGAATTTGCATATTAGTTAGCTAACATTTTTTTTTCCCAGTGGGCTAAATGAACTGAAGGTTTAAGTCCAAAGTTAGATGACAAACTTGGCAAACAGTTATTACTGAAAATATATGGAAGGGAGATGTGAAAAGATGCCCTCTTTTCCCCATACTAGATATTGGACATTGTTTTATTATCTTAATCATTGCTCAGCATTTCATTTTGTTTCAGCTATACATATGCACTGGAATTTGTGACAGTTGGTAATATGCGATCAACTTTATTTGAAAATCTGACATGTAGCTGTTACAGGAGATGAGTGACATCTAAATTGTTTCTCAATAGACAGAGATTTATTGGTCATTGGCTGGGGACATTGTGTGTTGTCATCGATTAGTGTGCTCAGGACATCATAGTTTTAACTGCGACCTGGTATAGAAAGCAAATAAATTTGAAAGAACTAGAAATACCTTTGTATGACTTGTTGCAACCTAAACAGGCTGCTGAAACCTTTTCCTACTGCCTTGTGAAGTAACCATTAAAACCAGTCTCATTGTTTTGGCTTGTTTGTTTAGATTTGCTGACTTGGGATAAAATTACTCATCACTTTTGAAAACAAAAAGGGAAAGATGGGTAATACTACAGAACCTGTCTCTTTGTAGACTGGTTGCCTCCTAAGAGAGGTGCTAGCTAATAATGAAATATCTGCAGTGTGAAAAAAATAATTAGATGATTAAATTTGTAATATAATACAAGTGAGTTATGATAATGAATCACTTAATTTAACACTCTTGAGATGTTTGCTTTGGAAGAAAAAGTTTAGTGAGACATGAGATATAGTGTTTTCAGACTGGAAAAGGGTGCTCACTAGAGAAGAAAGGGCAGCTGAGTCCCCACCCATTGGGGAAAGGGTGTGTTTACCTAACTCATCTGGGTGATTTAATTTTGTTTGATCCATCAGCATTTTTTTTTTGTTTTGTTTAGTCAAGTACAATTAAAGACTAACAGAATCAGCAGAGATATTGTTCTGGAAAATGGAGTCTGGAAAATGAAGAGTTTTCTTTCTTTCTCTCTCGAGTCTGTGTTTTCCTGTGGCAACAGTTATTGATTCCCAGACAGCCCGTTTTATTCATTAAGGTCTTAGGTCAGTTGTCTGGTGAAGTAGGTGCTGGATGCAAAGGCCATCAAAGTATTTTCTGTTTCCATTGTTTAAATGCTTCAGAGCATCATTGACAAACACCTTAATTTTAAAAGAATCCCAGAAAAGTCTTCCCTAAAGTTATTTTGGAAGTAGATGATGATATAGTCAAACGCACTCTCATTGTGAATGTGTGCACTTGTATATCCTGGGGGGAGGGGGGGAAGCTTGGGGGTGACACAGCGAATACCATGAGCATGCTGGTCACGCTTTTGTTGGAGTTACAATGAATATTCCCTCCTTTTATTTAATTTGCTCATATATACACAGGTCATATTTGTGTGTCATTTTCATGAATTTTGCCATCCATAGTAACAATGCTTTCTGTGTTTTACTAAATTGCTTTCTATTAAGTCAAATCTTACTTACTCTCACTCTGAGTAATAATTTTCATCAAGTCACAGGTTGAAAGTGCTTTTATTTCTTCTACTACACATTAGAGTAAAAACAAAACTGCTAACATTAAAAAGTATATCTTATTCACCACAAAACGCACTTTTATACTTGTATTGTCATATTGGGAGGGACTGATAGAACCTCACTTTCTCTTTTTAAACTCCAAAAATATTCATTTACTTGGAATATACACCCCTCTCTGAATTAAACAGCAGAATTTGTGCCCACAATTACAGGACAAACAACCAAGACTAAACAATTGAAAAACAAAGCTAAGATGTTTCTGAAATTTAAAGTTTTTTCCCTTTTTTTATTTGATTGCACATGTTTACATTTTTAACATCAGGCATATCTTGAGGTTCTCCTATTACCTTGTCACCTACGAACCATCATCTTAATGTCTTGTTCCCATCCCTTCCCCAACCCCTCCTCACCTTGCTCTATGCTTAGTTCTGCCGAAAGTTTGTTGGTTTTAAGTTTCCCTGTCCTTTTGTTTGTTTCCCTGTATATTGCATATTAGTGGGATCATCCAGTATTTCTCTTCTTCATGCTGTTTTATTTCCACTAGTATGATTCATTTAGGGCTATCCATCATAAATTCATCAAATTTGGATTTAACTCTTTTTTTTCTAGAAAAGAATTCTAATTGTAATGCTCCAATACCTAGAATTGAGAAAATGGAGCTAGGTTATGTCATTGAACATGAGCCTCCCTAGATTAAAAAATAAAAAGAATAATAACACAAGGATTTTTATTACTGTGGTTTTAAACTCCCATGGCTATAGTATGGTTTTACTTGATAATTATGATCATTGCCTATCTGACTACCTGGAATTGTCTCTGCTCTTTCTGAGTAGATCATTTCTCCTTCATCTCTATTCCATACAAGCGATCCTGATCAACTGGAATGATTGTGTCACATAGGCTCTTTTAAAGGTGTACATGTCATAACAAGTCATCAACCTTTATCCACAACCATCGTTCTCATTGTGGGCTGTACACTAAAGTCACCAATGGGAGCTTTTAAAAAAACACCTATACCAGAGTCCTGAGCACTGAAACAATGGCTCTGTGAGAGAGCTCAGGAAATGACGATTTTAATACTTCACCAAGCGGTGCCAACTAGCAGATATGTTTTCCCTTTCCATCAAGGTGACTGTGGAGTTCCTTAAAGCACCAGGTAACGTCAGTCAGGTTCAAGTTCAGGTATGGGACGCATGCAAAAGGAAGCCCACCTACAGTCCCAACTCAGTCCCATCACAACCTCTCACTCAGCATGAAGGGAGAGGAGGAAACTGAAGGAAGGGCATTTCTGGTTAACAAATTTGGCTTCTCTGTGGTGGCGGGGTGCCCTGGGAGAACTGGTTTTCCAGCACATGCAACGGAATGCAATATGGACCTTGACATCCATCAGGCCGTGTCCTTTCCCTTTCTCTGCAAAAGCGCAGCCTAACCAGAAGGTGAGGAGACAGGGCTGTTTCATTCTGGCTGGATTCCAACCTCTCTGTTGTTGGGGAACATGAAGTCCTGAACTTCAAACATTTATAATAATGTTTAGCCATAAGTAAAGAGCCCTGGTCAGATTTCTGGAGGGAAAAACAGTAGGAGGCTACAAGTTACCATTTTATTCTTGCTTAGGAAATGAGGCTTTTTCTTTTTTCCCTAGCTATATTGTCTCTACTGAATTTTCTACGAGGGAATGTGAAGCTGATGATAGCCTGTTGCTGAAATAAAGTTCAGGCTCCCCCCCCCCTTTTCCTCTTTCTGGTTTCCCTCCCTGGAACTTGGGTTCATGACAGCTTGTTGTTGGGTAGGGCATTAGCCTTTTGTAATTTATTGCTTTTAGATTAAATCTGGGGAAACTCAATATTGCAGTTGAATGATTAGAGCAATACCCCTTGGAGTAATAAATTTTCTTTGGTGCTGTGCATCTCCAGATCATGTTTCCCTTCTAATTACATTTACATAAATGATATTCTGTAAAATTAAATTAACATTCAAACGGTTACACTGGCAGGGAGAGACAAAAATTAGTTACCAAGTTGCATCTCTTAAAAAAAATTGAGTTCTTTTTATAATATGAATCACTACCCTCTCAAGTGTCAGCAATCAACAAAACCTCCCGTTTCAATGTACTACACAGGGAGGTTTGTCACCAACAAATGGAGATGTTTTGTTTCTTTCTTGGAAATTTAAACCGTAAAGCTTCATTAGACAGTGACTATGGTGACTTTACAAACTTAGCCACTAATGAATTGCTAATCTTTCTTCGAGTTTCTTGCCTTGAAATTTTACAGTGATCCTGGAGAATGTCCAAAATGAGGATGCGTACAGGACTTTGTTACGGTCTGTGCTTTCCCCCACACCCACCTCCCTTCTCCTGAGACTGGTTTTCTAGTCTGGAAGTTTATAGAAGACGGTCACTGGTGATATCTCCCTGACTTTTCATGGTGTCTTCAGCCACTTGAGTAGGTTTCCATTTTTGAGAATTTGGGTTCTTTTAGAAACTGCACTATTTGAAGGGTTAGAATTGGAATCATCAGAAAATCAACCACTTCCTTGTCTTGGCTAAGAATGCTAACTCAACCACATGATGCAGAACAATGTCAGAAACTATTTCCAGTATTTTTTTTTTTTTCAGTACAAAGAGTCAATTCCATTTGGGACAATGATGATTTGTTGTAAAATAAAATTTTACCTAGGTGACAAAATATTCACCAGGATGCTTAACCAAAACATTTACCAGTAATCTCCTGAGCAGTGTAACTTTTTCCTGTTTATGTTTGTTTCCATTATTTGAGTTACCATTCATTTATACTATATAAAATAAGAAGCTGTTGCAAAGGTAGCTTCTTTTCAGATCCTTAGGGTTCAGTGATAGATAAGAGGATAGTTAAGAGGAGTGTTAACAACCTGTGCCCCAAATACTTTTGTTCACCCTTAAGAACCAGAACTCAGGACTCCTCAGCTTCTGAGTTTAGCAACACCTTGGATACAATCTTACTCCTAGAACAGAATTACCAATTCTGGGTATATGACCAAATGTGACTATCTGGAGTCCATTCTCTGAATTGACTTTCAGGATGATGCTTATGACAGATGAAGATCACACTGCAAGAGGACTCAGTGTTTCTCATACAAGATGCCTCTAGCTTGCACAGTCTTTCTTGGATGTGCTTATATTTGTGTTTCACCCCAGTCAGCCTGATTACTCACTTCTTCTCTGTCTTGGATTTGGCTTCATGTGTCTTTGACTAGTCGCTTTTCATATATATAGAGGAACCACCCTTGTGACAAATGCAGTGATTGGCACTGGAGATAAAACAGAAAGAAAAAAATGACCTGGTTCTAGTTTTCATAAAGATGACAGTCTGTCTGCTAAGATAGATATTAACTAAATAATTGCATTGGTGAATATTTAATTACAAACTGAGAGTTCAGTGTTGAAATAAGGACATAGTCATAGAAGAAATTGCTTCCAAAGAATCTACCCTTGATGGAAGATGAAGAGTAAAGATGGAGGTTGAGGGAACATTCCTGGGGAAGAAGATATGCATAGAGAGGACAGAGATGGGTCTGGGAGTCATGAAGGCTGTGACAGGAGGGAGATAATGACCATGCCAGTTTGGATGAACAGCAGGGTCAGTGCTCTGCCCGCCCCCCACCCCCCAAGGGAACATGACATTTGGAAAACAAGAGCACTTCGCTGTGGCTGTGGAGAAACCTGGGAGATAGGCTAGAGAAAGATCCTTGAGATGATGCCAACAATTTTGGTTTTATTCTCAGAACAATGGGGAACAATGAAAAAGTCATAAGCAGGGGTGTGACAAAGCTTGTAGTATATCCAAATGCAGATTCTAGTGAACCATGCCAGGAGAGTTTTACTACATTGTACAAATGCCTGTATTTCATTTTACACCTCTTTTATTACACCTTCCTATTTACATTATGCTGTAAGTTATTGCCATTCTCATACCTATTTTGTCTCCTTAGCAAGAATTCAAGCTCCATGAAGACAAGGTTACTTCTTTAGGCAGCTTTGCACCTTGCAGTGTATCTACATGTACCACTCACATAAGGACACACCAATGTGTGTTTGCTGTGTTAGTGTTGAATGATATGGGGCTGTGAGCCTCTGCAGAAAAGCTATGCAGGTGGGAGATATTGGGAAATTGGGGTAGGAAATTAAGAAATGGCAGATCTGGTGTGAAGTACTGTCAAACAGATTTCTGTTGACAGGTTATATTTTAGGAATAATTGTCAGTCAGGGAAGGGAAAAAGAGCAAAATAAAGGATGAAGCTAAACATTGAGTCCATCAAAAATGCTATGCTCTTTCATGCCCTAACATTTGCTAATGTCGTTCCTTGACCTGCAACTCTAGTGTTTTCTCTGTGTCCTGTAAGATTGACATAGTGGTCATTTGCTTATGAAGACTTCTCCCTTCTGGTCACTCTCAGTAGTAGACATCCTCTTCATGACCGCATTGTCTGTACAGACTATTCTAGCATGCAGCATGTACTATTTAAACATGCATCTCCCTGCACTCTGCCTTTACACAAACTCTTCACGGCATGGCACAGAGTTGGCAAAAGGCCAGCTTCCAGCTCAGAAGAGACAAAAAAGGATGGTTGAGTGGAAGATATTGAGGTAGAGAGAGATTCACACAGAGAAGAGCATACTTCCCAGAGTATTGATCAATCCCTCATAATATACTAGTAGGATTTATTATCTGTAAGGAATTCCTTTTTAAAGGAAACCAACTATCTTATTTTAGAATTAAAGTTCAGTTTCATGCCAGCTAGCATTTACTGTGAGTCAGGAATCACAAATTCTCACCTGCTTTTATACTTTAATTCTCTATGCTATGGTTTTGTACATATCATTTAAATAAACTACCAAATCAGACAATGCACATGAGAGCAAGTTATCCACTGTGACCATGTAAACACAAGGAAGACTCACATCAATGATAGCTGTTGCTGTTATTGTCAGAGAAGGAAGTGGTAGCGATATCCACTATCATTTGGTCCATAAATGATTGCAGGTGTACAGTCTGTGTCCAGGTTTAGGCCAGAGGCTTTAGAAAGGAGATGAGTTTGGGGAGATGTAGTTTGTGTTCTCAAATTGTTGGCAATATGGATCAGAGATCAGACAAAAGCAAGCCAGGTAAAGGGAAAATACATACAAATTAGGCCAGCTTGGTGGCACATGCCCTTAATCCCAGCCTAGGAAGGGAGGCCAAGACTAGGAATCGCTTGAGTCCGTGGGTTCGAGACCCACCCGGGTCAATACAGCGAGAACTAGTCTCAAAAAATAGCTGAGTATAGTGGCACATGCCTGTATTCCCAGCTACCTGGGAGGCTGAGGCTGGGGATTGTTTGAGTCCGTGGTATCCCGAGTGACTTGAGTCTGCGGTTCCCTGAGCAACAGAGCAGGACCCAGTCTCAAAAAAATATACAAAGGTTCACATGCAACTAGATCCCTTGTGCATTGCAGTCCTCGGAAGGAAGAGAGAGACCACTTATATCTTTATACCAAGAGAGGCATCCCTTTCTTTGGCCTTGTCAAACACCACTGGGTATTCCATAACCTAATCTGTGAATGCTTCCGTCGGGATCTGCTATTGCGAACCTCTTTTCTTTGCCATTCGTCCCCTTCATCAGTGCCATTCAAAACTGACTACCACATGCAGCTGAAACTTTTGGCTCAGTTCCTCCACATGCCACCTGCAGGAGGCGGACCAAACGCCCCTCAGCCCTGGCTCTCCCAGGTGGGGTGCTCCGTGCAGTCTGATCCAGCCTGTTGGCCTCTGCTGTCTCCATCTGGACCTGCTGTCAGTGGATGGATGCCCACAACCCTGGTTCACCCACCTGAGGGGAACAAATGGGACTAGTGCTCCAGCGCTCCCCAGGGAGAGCTGAGAGGCCAGTCACCGGAACCCATCACTGCCTGTGATTTAGACACCAGGGAAAGGTTAGAGAAATTTATGAGTGGGCACCATATGCCAGTCCAACATCTGCTTCCTCATAAGGGGCATGAATATAGGACAGTGCTGAGGCATTAAAGATGAGACTCAGGCGTGCGATGAAAAGGGTATAGTTTTACTATATGTGAAAACCCTAAGGTCCTGCTAGGAGTTTTCACAGTCACTTTTATACTCACAGGTTCTATTTTCTGGAGAAGTTTTAAATTCACAACAAAATTGAGGGGCAGGGAGAGATTTCTCATATGCTTCTTCAACCACACATGTCCAGTCGCTTCCGCTGTCAACATCCTTCCACAAGAATGGCACATTTATGCAACTATAAACCTACCCCTGGCATAACATTCTCACCCAAGGGCCATAGTTGGTATTCGGGGGGCACACTTGGTGGTTTGCAGTTCAAAGGCCTGGACTAATGGATAATGATCATGTACCCTCTATTTCATATCATGCAGAGTATTTTCATAGTTTCACTGACTCAAAAGTTCTCTATTCATCTTGCCTGCTCCCACGTTCCCTTTCAAAGAAAATTTCATGTACATCATTATAAATACTGGTGATGTTTTCTGCTTTGAGGGTGCTGGCAAGCCCAGAGTTCTTCCCCAGCCTAGCCCCAGTGATTCCTGAGCTGCAGCCGTCAAAATATGAATCTAGAAGAAACAGCTTCACAAACTACATTTTGTTGAATGAGCAAAGGGGAATTGATTTACCCCTCCTCCTCCCCCCACCTGAACCACTTTGCATTAAACTCTGGGGGAAGGTTCATCTTGTTTTGATATAATAAGGTGTTTGAGGCCGGGCACGGTGGCTCGTGCTTGTAAGCTTCAGCCTATGAAGTGGCAGGGACTAGAGGTCGCGGTTCGAGTCCCGCCTGGGGCCCAAAGCGAGACCTCGTTCCAAAAAAATAGTTGGGCATGGTGGCGTGCACCTGTAATCCCAGCTACCTGGGAAGCTGAGGCTGGGGATGGCTTGAGTCCGTGGTACCCCAGGCAACGAGAGCCTGCGGTTCCATGGGCAAAAATAGTGAGACCTAGTCTCAAAAAAAAAAAAAAAAAAAAAAAAAAAAAGGTGTTTGGACAAATACTCAGCACAGATCACTGTCTTGTTTGTGGGCATGTGGGAAAGTTGATTACAAAATTTACTTGAAATCTATGATGCGTTAGCTTCCTTTAATATGCTAAATATTTCTTGGAAGGAAGGGGTGTGCAGGGTAGGTATTGCAGTATCGTTCTTTAATCTTTGTGGCTCTACTAACAGCAGAGATCATATTTATGCTATGCTATTACTCAGAGCAAGGTGTTGATGGCCACATCTCTGTTGGTGATGCCACAGAAACAGTTTTGACAGTGGGAGGGGAAGTGGTGGGATTTTAGTGCTATTGCCACCCTCAGATTTTACAACTGTGATTTCAAAAGTGGTGATGACGGATGGCGTCCTAGAGCCTGGAGTCATTTTCTTATTACTGTACATGCCAAGATTCCTCACTGAAATGCCTTCCTCACTGCAGACAACATAGTGAACAACTCCCATCAGCGTGGTCAGCATTAGGCGTGAAAGTGACCATGATACTTTCAGTGTTAAAAAAAAAATTAAAAACTACTGGGCATGGTGGCACACACCTGTAGCCCAAGCGCTGGGAGGCAAGGGGCCTGGGATCATTTGAGTTCATGGTTTTGAGACTACCCTGGGCAACATAGTGAGACCTGATCTCAAAAAAGCAGCTAGGCATTACATGCACTTGTAATTCCAGCTACCTGGGAGGTTGAGGCTGGGGATTGCTTGAGTCTGCAGGATCAAGAATACCCTGGGCAACATAGTGAGACCTAGTCTCAAAAAATATAAAATAAAATAGAAACTGCCTGATACACTGCAGAGGGCACATGATACTTATATAAGTGGAATCTGGTGCTATTGGCTTGCTCTGGTGACAGGGTCAGACAAGCCTCCTCAAATAGGAATAAATCTAGAATAATCCTTATAAAAATGAATAAATAAATTCCATTTAAATCTGATTATCAATGTTACTGAGAAAAGAAAATATGCCCCAAATAAATATTTGATGGGAAAATCAAAGGAACACCCATGAGAAGTAATGTGATAGACAGAACCTGGACAGAACCTGGATTGGAGATTTCTTCAGATCCAAATTCCTCTTAGCTCAACTGCTTATGGGCTGTACTGTGAACTTGAACTTCATTTCTCTGGACCTTAATATCTTTCACAGTGAAAATGAAATTCCACCATCCTTTTTCAAGTGTCAAGAGACTCAGTAAACGGAAGTCTTTTTGCTCACACTTATTCAGCTCATCCAAAGTCACATTTGCTGGCTAGATGGTCAAGTTCATGGAAGGCACAAAGAAGACATAGAAGAGTTTGGAGATAGACTTGTTATCCATTTTTCATGAGTTCTTGTTTTCTCAACTATAAGATGAATGGCTTGGAATAAAAATTAAAATTTTAATTGATATTCAAAGGGCTTGGGTTGATTTCTTGTAGTAGTTTTGGACAAAGACTAAGACAACAAACAATTCCCAAAATAACTGGCTACTGTGATGCCAAGGTAGACAACTGTCATACAGACTTTATTTTATCTAAAATCACAGTTCTCCTTGGGATGCAGATGGTTTCCATTGTGTTGATGCTCTAGACAATCCTGGGCCATATTTTTCATGATTGGTGAATCTTTGATGCTGTGTTTTTGTTTCATGCACTTATGCCTACAGTTCCTCCTCACTGTTGACTCCCATGGACTAAGGGAAAAATTACATCTTCCTATGAAAGAATCTCACACTTCTTAAATTCATATTAAGGAATAAATGAATAGTTGATAAGGAAAACTTCAACTCTCATCTTACCTCAAATATTTATTTCAGGCTTTAAGGTTAAAAGGTAAAAACTAAGGATGGAATTTGGGGCACTGATATGTGAATAGATTTTGTTGTATATAAAAAACCCCATACCCTTGACATAGGATGAGAAGATCAGAGGTAATTCTCTTGCAAGAGGAAAACCTGCTTTCATCTTTTATTCAGAGGGAACCAAGAGAATGATAAATGGATGTTTGTCTGAATATATCTGGAGACACAACTTTCACCTGTGTCTGCTTCAGTAAGTATACCTTCTGGAAATGGCCAAAAGGAACAAGGGGAAAGGGAAAAGTTCTTCCTGTTGTCTTTTGGCATTGACTTGCCTGCTACGGGGCAACAGATCCAGGGCACTCATGACCGCTGTAGTCTGTGCTTGCTCTTCCCCAGCTAGTAAGATCTTCCTGGTCACCATCATGTCCATCTTGGCCTTTGCATCCCAACAAGGACTCTCAGATTATTGCTTCCCCCCCTCCTCCACTCTGAGGCCCTGTTCCTAGCACAGCAACTAACCCACAAAGGGCCCCTTTGCTCGCTGTGTATGTGAAGACAGACATAATTCTGATACTGTCAGAACTTTATCAGAAGAGAATAAAACTAACTAATATCAGAGTCAAAGTAAAGTCAATGAAAGTAGTTGTTGAAATGATAACCCATTTTTATATTATCTCAACTTGATCATGATTTGGACATTTTTCTCACTTTCTGAGAATGAAACGATAAGCTGTTGATATCTCTTTCGCACTCATGAGATGTTAGACAAGTTATTTAACCTCTCTGTGCCCGTGTTTCTTTTATTTAATGTCTTTAGAAGCACAGGTTTATTATAAAAGGCAAGGCATAATGTAACAATCCCATTTGTCACACCAGTTGGTTCTTTGTAGGTTCTTGATTGGTTCTAGCAGTTATACAGACATACCAGGCAGGCCAGGGCAGGGCCAGGGCCAGGATTGATGGGGCTGGGAGCCAGTTGAGGCCCCCAGCTCCCCAGGAATCTTCACTCTCTCTAGGCTTTCTCTCCAGTGTTCTCTTGTGCTCTCTCTTCCTTTGCTTTCCTTCTCATGTTCCCTCCCTCACCCCAGTGACACTGCTCTTTTATCTCCTCCCTCCCAGGCCCACTCACACATCCACTGGGCCCAGGCATGTACAATCACAGGGCGGGTACTTGTCATAGCACAGGTACTTGTCATAGAGGCCAGTGGAGGAAAATGTCTGAGCAACTCATTTACCCTACAGTAGAGAAGTAAAGGATGCTTGCACAGGCAAAGCATGAAGGGCAGGGGAGCACCAGGGCCTGGCAAGAGAGGGGGATGCTAGGAGGCAGGCGAGTCCCTCAGTTCCCTATCAATCTTCACATTCTTTCTCCGGGTCCTCTCTCTCTCTCTAGAATTCTCTTGATCTCTCTCATGCTTGTGCTGGTGTGCATGCTTATGCTCTATCTCTATGCCCCTTTATCTCCTCTCTCCTAAGTCCAGGTGTGCACACTTACACATGAACAAACCCACTGTGCTGCACAATCTTTCATGGGGAAGATGCAATAATCCAGGTGCTGGTCACACAAGCTAATGAAAGAAAAACCAGACCAATTCACTTACTCTATACATATCAAATGCTCTAAATATCTCATTATTTTATTTGTCAAGTAAACTTCAATAAATCTGAGAAACATCACTGCAAAGGAAATGATAAAAATAGTGTAACCCAACCAATGGAATAGCTGGGATACTTGAACTAAAACTTATAAAGCATTTGAAAATGTGACTGGCATTCAGAATAATTGTGGCTAATTTTTATTAGCAGTTACCCTTTAGAGATCCAGGTATAATGAATTCAATCAAAAATCAGGCCTGTGAGTTCTAGTCCTAGTTCTATGTTTGGTACTTAGAAGTCTGGTCCCTGATCTGTACAAAGGAGGTGTTGGGTCAGATGTCTTTGAATGTGCTCTAGTCTTTCGAGTATTGGAGTTCAGAACTAGTGGGTGACATGGCCTCCTGAGAGATGTGGCTTAGATTTGATGGTAGTTGACTATCCTCTAACATGTGACATCATTCCAATTTCCTTTCCTTTTGACACCTCTCTTCCCGTATGTGTTCTCGTTGTCTATGAATCCCACCGTATTTAAAGGGAGATTAAAAGCTAGCTTGACAGACTAGAAAAACACTGAATTAGGCAAAGAAGTCTTTTCTATTTTGTGTTTCTGTGAAAATTATTGACTTAGAGAGATAAAGCAAATTAGAGAGAAATGAAGAAAATGATCAGTTTTCCAGGCGTCCCTAAATTAAATTTTCACAATATTATTTTATTAGTTTATGGTAAATTTCTAGTATCCCGGGCATCCTAATAATATAACTGCTCACTTTTAAACAGTCCAAAGCAAAATATGACATGGTTAGTCAGTCTAATATCTTAGAATTTCAGTATATTTTTCTTCCATTGACTCAAAAATTCCAAAAATGATTGTATTTTAAGATGATACCACCGGTGTGACATTTTCATCATTTAAAACAATTAATACACTGACTCCAATAATAGAACTTCCATTTATGTAATTTTAGAACCCCATTCTAGCCTTATAATTCTGTATATTTTTATAAAAACCAAGATATATCATGTACAGTTGTGTATAAAGCATTTTATCCTCAAGTGGTTGAATGGTTGGACTCTTGTTAAGAAAGTTTGGAGACCCCTTCATCCAGCAAAAATTGTTAGTAATCTTGGTCTTAGTTGACAGTATTTCGACATTTATGTAACTGCAAACTGATTGTTTATTGAGTACCCACTTTGTGCCAGGTTCCACGCTGAGTATTAGCTGTTCATATATTTTTATTTATAAATTGTAATTTTCAGACTGGAAGTGGTAGGATTTCATGGTCCATTGTTGGGAAAGACCAAACACATGGCCATACAATAGAATTTATCTATGACAGATCAATCTCTCTTTACTTAAATTGGAGTATCTTTGATCTTTTCCCTCCACTCTTCATTGCAAACACATGTACATTCAGGAAACTGATAAAGATGGGGCAATAAAATAAAAAATACATGCCTGAAAACAAAAGACAAAGGACTCTCTCACAGGATGGGTTGGAGAAATTTCATGCATGACATTTTTGACATTTGTGGTTGGTTGACTGACAGCAGGGAGGAGGAAGATTAGGAAAGATCAATAAGAAACTGGCCATAGGTAGAAATGATGGGCTAAGTTTTAGAGAGAGTCTAGAGAGGGTCAGGGTTGCAGATGCTGAATTGTTCTCTAAAGATGGTGCAATTTGTCACTGTTAAGGCTAAGAGGTCATAAGAGAAGGAATTTAGGTTTAGGGTATCTTGAGAGACCAATCCCAAGTTAGTTATATAATGTTTCTATGAGGAGGGCTGTGTGTCATTGCTCAAAGCCTGATCTGGGATTTTTATATACACAAATCATTGATACACAAGCTTCAGGAAGCTTAGAGCATATTGAAAACATGGTCCCCAAAGCCTGCTGCTGAAGTATAGTCTTGAAGTACAGTTACAAGTATAGACTTGAATTTGGAATCTCAGTCATCTTCGATATTCAGAATAAGGTTGATGGAAGTTGTTGGGGAGGTTAGAAAGAGGACAGGAGGGGAAGCTCAGAAGGAAGTGCTTACCTGATTCAGAAATCAAGAATGCAAGTCTTTTCAGATAAAATGACTGAGTTACCAGTATGGCATATACCCGTATTAAGTAAGATTTTCAATGTTCTTACAGGCAGTTATTGATTATTTTGGAGATAATTGAAACTGTTCAGAGTAATAGGCAAGATCATTAAAGATTTTTGTTTGTTTGAGAGATTTTGATAATGACTTATCTGTAGGGTAAAATCACTAAAAGGAAGGAAAAGAAAATAAGACAGAAAGACAGACTTGAAGTTAATTTCTTGCTCTCCTTTTACCAATTCAATATGACCAGACCCTGTTTTTCCTGGTAGGTCACAAATAATTTCCATGAATCCATGAGACCTGAGCAGAAGGAAACTTTCAGAGAAGCAGCCTCATCTTCAGCCACAGTGATTCTGCACATTTTACTGGCAGCATCTCTCAATTTCCCCCATGTTGGTATCTGTGTTCTCTAAGGAATAGTAAATAAGGCTATTTTTTAAGCTCAGTGCCTGAAAGATAAAGCTGTATAGCTGATCCCACATTATTTCTAGAAAGCTCAAGATGGTTCATTGGTAATAAGGTGGTGGGAGAACCTTGGGGGTAGACAATGATGTAATATATATATATATATATATATATAATTAAAATATAAAACTAAAAAAAAAAGGCTAACCTATTTGTAACCGGATGATCAGTAAGAACAGCTACCATGGAGCTTAGACCAAAAGAGGAGCTGACTTACTACACCCACTCAAAAATCTATTGAGCATTAACCACATGCCACATACTCTTCTCAGTACTTGAGAGGAATCAATGCACAAAATGATTGCTAAAGAAGTAAATTAACTAAAAATCCCCTCTACTCTGGAGTTCATATCTAAGAAGATGACAAAGAAATTAACAATCTAATCAGAGCAGTTCAGGGAAGTAAATATAATCGTTGGAATAAGGGAAGAATCCAAGCAGTTCATCTGCTCAACCAAATGAGTTTCTATGAGGTGCGGCAATAATGATACTCTTCAGCACCACCTCTGCCCAGAAAGGAAGGGCCAGGCAAATTTGAACAGTTGTTCAGAATAATACATAACTTTCCCATACATATTTGGGGACAATATAAAATATTTATTTATTACCTTTTTACATTCAAGGCAGAAAACAGCTTAAGGGAATCTTTGATCATGATTATCTTTTATCTCTGCTCATCAGACAGTCTTCTGTAATAATCTCAAATGATCTGGATTCTGCTTTGCATTTTGGTGGGGTTTTCATTATTGGCAAACTTTCTGTGATTTTTCTATACATTCTGATCAGAATATTTCTTAGTGGTTTGAAAATAAAGCACCCATAAAAGAAGTCTGGGCACAATTTGGAAGGAGTCAGTATCATGCCTGATACTCTGAAATATGTTCCTGTAACACCATGGACAATGAAGGAGGGAGCTGTGGGACAGTTGCACCTGGCTAGTTGAAATTTCAAGAGCAACCTCATGGAGCTTCTGGGATCAGGAAGGAATGAAGTTGCCTTCAGATCATGAAGCATTTTCTTGACACATAATAGGTACTTAATTCTCTTTCCTCTGCTCCTGGAAACACCACAAAATAAAACTCAGCTTTCCCAAGATTATGAGTAGATGAGTTAACTCTGAAATTCCTTATTCTGTATCAGGATAGGCAGGTCATAGGACTTCACAGACAATGAGGAGTTTGTGAAACAAAAGAGCTATGTTTTTCAGCAACGCTGGTATCCTTGCTGCTGGAAAGACATATTTTTCTTCAGCGGCTGAAGCTTGTCGCTCGGCTAGATACATCCTATTTATGGTGACTTTCTCTAAAGCTCATGATTAATGTGGGCTTTTAAAAATTGTTTTTCTTTGTGTTATGTAAATAGGATTTCTCTCCAGTATGGCTGAATGCTGGTTTTAATTAAATTTAGGAAGGAAGGGGAGGAGGGGTTGGGTAGCCTGACAAAGTTGAAGAGCATCAGTGAAAATCACATTTATGTTTGGAGCTTGGCATTTGAAAACAGAATAAATAATATAAAAGAAAGGACTTTTTCAAATGGGAAAATAATGAATATGCTTAAGTTCTCTTACATAGTTCCTATTTGGGCTTTGAGAGGGGCCTCTTGCTTTGGAAAAGAGTTTTAGTTTTGAAATCATTAACTCTATGCATTTTGTTCCTATTATGCCATGAACCACTTTCTTTTTGTTTTGTTTTCCTCTTGAAAAAAGGTCATTCTTTTACAAAAGTTAATTTTGCTAGTCAATTAATCATATATTTATTTGCATTACTTTGGCTATAACGTAATTGGAAGTTGGATCAAGACAGTTCTGCTCTGGGTTAAAGTTAATTATGATGTAGAGAGGAGAGGTTATTACTTTTGGCTAAAGTTTACCTTTAAGCAGCATGCTATTTTCTGACAAGAAGCACAAATTAGTGGTATAAACACGGTGACTTAGAAAATAAAAGTTTCCAAGCACTTCAATAATCTACATGAGTTTATGATAGCTACCCTAATTAGTAACCAGACTGTGTCCCTGAAGAACAGAGCAGATCCTGAGGAGCCTTTAGCTAGCCATGGCCTGAATGGATAAACTCTGAGACAAACTTAAATTATTATGGGTATTTGGGAGTCGTAAAACAATATGTCTTCAAAAATATTTTCTTATCTAGATTTTTTTCATGGTTTCGGCCTGACCTTCCTCTCTGCTAGTTCAAATAAGTAAAACTGGCCCACATTCTTAAATCATTCCTGAAAGATCTACCTCCCAACTTCTAGTCCATGGTGACTCACTGGCAGTTTATGTCCTTGTTGGCTGCTTCTCACCTGAGGCAGTGAGCAAGCTCTTGAAGAAGGCTGATTGACGCCATCTCTGAAATATGGTGAGGGCTAAAAGTGTGCATTGTTCAGTGGATAGGAAAACTTTAAATTTAAGGCAGTCATGCTTCTTGTGGGGAGGTCAAAGAGTGAGTAGATTATGGTTGAGGTGGATAAGGAAGGGAGGAGGAAGATTTATGTGCTCTGTGGTATTTGAAACCAACTTATAATTGGTCTCTAGAGTCCAGAGATTTACATTTTGTGTAGTTTGAGAAATGGATGCTAAATTTTAGAGTAACCTCTCAAAAACACCTCTTAGGAGATTTCCTGGCCAGTACATCCCCTGATTGACTTTTGAAAGTAATTTAAAAAAAAATCAACGTTTAAAAAGTTTAATTTACTTGAAAGAATTAACCATTTGGCTGGCAGGACTTGGGCAGTTTTGCAGTCTACATTCAACTACTTTCAGAAAGTTTTGTGAATGGGGCAAGCTCCTTAATTTCTCTAGGGCCCATCCATATATAAAAGATAACAACAAGTAGGAATTCTATCACCCATACTGAATGTGCAATAATTCAACACTATGCATTCTTACAAGAGTAGGGGAAGAAAAATAATTCATTTGCAAGCATGATTCCATCTTCTATTCCAATCTATGAATATTTCTCCAGGTCAATGTGATGACTAAATTCATTTAGTCTTCAATTAAGACTGCCTACATCTAGTCTAAATTTGCAAGGTTCTCATATTATGTGACTAGCTCAATATACTGCTTTCCACTGTCTAAAGAAGAAGCACCTAGTTTTGTATAATAACTTCCTAAATGTATAACTTCAGCCAGAAGTGAAAGAGGTAGAGCTGGCGGAGTCAGGCTTTTTGAGAGATGGTATACCTGTCATTATCACAAAACCTTGCTTTTTCTGGTATTTCCAGTAAGAATGTATATTGTGTTTTTTGTTTTATATGTTGACTTCAGTGTTTCAACCCCAGGTAAAAGGTAACTCCACTTACATTTAACTTAAAGAATAGTTGGGTCATAGAGACAGAAAATAGAAAAGTGATTGTTAGAGGTTGGAAGGAGAAGATTGGGAGAATTATTTTTAATGGGTGGTTTTCTGTTTGAGATGATGAAAAAGTTCTGGAGATGGATAGTGGTGATTGTTGCAAAACATTGTGAAATGAACTGAATGCCACTGAACTGTACACTTAAAACTTATTAAAACAGTAAATTTTATGTTATACATATTAAACTAATATAACAGCAAATAAAGTGGTTTGGAAGGTTTCTTGAGAAAATATGCATGTCAGGCATTTAGCACAGAGTCATAAACAGTAAACATAAATAACTGAACATTAGAGGGAGATTTGACTACTATATTCATCTATCAGGACTGCAATGTTACTATCGATGCACAGTACATCAGCTATGTTAATGGCGGATGCCACTCCAACACTGCTAATGCCTTTAACTCAGTCTGATGGATCATTAGACGGAGGTGGGATTTGACAGTTCTGAGGACATGGATGCAGTTCTAGGAAAAATCACAGATCACTTTGGGTCCCATTAAATCCTTGGTCCCTGTCTCCATTACCCACCTGTCTTTTGTTCCTGTGTGCGTCTAGCTCAAGCAGCATTTCGTTTTATTCCATTTCCGCATCCATGATTACTATCACCAAGTTTCATCCTCTTTGAAACCATTTTGGGTTTTTTTCTCCATTCCCTGCAATCTTTCCTTTTTTCTCCATTCCTGGCAATCTTTTTTCTCCATTCCCTGCAATCATACAGGTAGCATCATACAGCTACCTGTTTGATGAGCCTAGTTCTCAGAACACACACTGGTGACACAACTAGGTGACTTTCTTCTCAAGGGTCAGACATTACGTCCAAAATAGGCATCCAAGGGATGAACCATCTGAGGCTCCTGCTGCAAGTGTGATGCCTCTCTGTGGTATGGCTTGAAGAAGTAAAGGAACAGAGGTTGAAGACTTGAGCTCCGTTCTCACCTAATTAGACAGACCAGGAGTTGGAAAAAAATGGGGAGAGAGCCAGATCAGTAGCAGAGAGTAGAATGGTGGTGGTAGAAGATATAAAGAACATGGAGAAAGTGGATAGAGTCTAAGGAAAGGATGTTCAGCATGAACAACTCTGATTTGAGACTCAGAGGTCAATCACTGCTTCTCTAGATAGAACCCCCTGTTTAGTTCCAGACAAATCCTTTCCTCTGTTGGTCTTCTTCAGGCTTAACGTGGCCGAAGCTGAATGTAGAAATGTACCTAACATTACAGTGAGACAAGAGTTTAGAGCCATGTGACTCACCAGCCATATCTTTTGATGCAGAGAAAGAAATGCTCTACCCTGCTATTCAGTGATGAAATTGGGACATGAAGTCAAATATCACTGTGTTCTGTAACCCCCTCATCCTTCAAGGCTTCCCCTGGATGAGGGCCATGATGGTGGAGTTGCATAGCGTTGTACCAAATATAGCACCAGGCGCACTGTAGCAGGTAATAAAAGCTTCTTGATGGTAGTGGCGATGAAGATGATGATGATTATGGCCATAGAGAAAACTCCATTTAGATGAAATTAAATGATACTGCATGGCTGAGAGAGGAAAATGCCATGCTATTTAATGGCTGACATGTAAGATGAATATAGTAATGAAGCTCAGGGACTTATCGGGCCAGAAAACTGCATTCTCTCATTATACAGCCCTTAATGACCCACTTATTACTAATATAAAGGAAAAGATATACATATAAACACATGTTACTGAATGTTTGGCTGCAAGAAATGAAACTAGTCTACCAGCTTGAGGGGCTAGAAACAGACGCTGCTTCTGTACGAATGATCAAATTTGCTGTTTTCCAGCTGGAAAATGACAACTGAAGTAAAGGGGTAAAGGATGCTTGGACCGTGCTTCTAAAGAAGACAGAGGAGAGTAATGTCAGGGGAGCAGGTGGGATTGGCTAGTGCTGTGGATTGCTACAGGGAACCCATTAGAGGGAATAGATTAACTTGGAAGTATGACTTGTGTCTTCTTTGGGGATATCTATCTCTAAAGATACTCAGATCCTTTGTATATGGCATTTGTTTCTCTGACAAACTCAATTTTCTAAGATGCAACATTTAGTGCAAGTGTACCAACGCAATTATTTGAGATATAAGAAAAAAATAGTTGATATTATCAGATATCCAAGCTGATAGCCATCAGGGAAGTCAGAGTAGAGGTTGTTTTTACTCCTAAGCCATATGCACTTCACCCATAAGAATTCTTCTTAGCACTTGCTAAAAATTTATTTGACACTCAATTTTAAAGAGATACCTGATTTCCCTGCACAGCTTCAGGTGTGAAAGGGGTGTTTACCATAAGGTACTTTCTTTATGGTCAGAGCAAGTGATACCTAACAACCTGAGAGGAGGGGAAAAAGAAAGAAAGTGTGAAATAAAAAAAAAATACAGATACTTAGGAAGAAATAGACCATGCAATAACTTGCCATTTAGTGTAGGCAAGTTCCTACATATCATCAGAGCTCTGGGCTTGACTGATTTATAGTATAACCACAGGAGCTTTTTATCAGTCATGCTATCCCAAGATTTAAAGGGTTAGACAAGATAATCTCCGAGGTCCTTATACAAAAAAGAAAGAAAGAAAGAAGACTTTGATGTTATCTTCATAGCAGAGACCATATTCAGAAATGCCAGGGAAAGTAGGTTTTTCCTGCCCAAATAACTTTGGTGCTTGAAACATTTATCAGAAAAGTGCCTTCCCAGAAACAGTACACATTACTGCCCCATATGGTGACCTTCCCTTGGTTTTACTAAGGTTGGAGCCCTGCTCAACTGTCCTAGTGAATGACCTCAGGCAGTATGCTGCTCACTGCTAACTCCCAGTTTCTTCAATGGTGAAGTGGGTACTATAAATTCTACTGCACTGAGATGTTCTAAAAATGAATGGATTGACTCTAGTGCTTGGCTTGGTGGCAAGGACATAGAAAAATATCAACAAATATTAGTTATTGTGGTGTTGCTGTTAATACTATCAACAAACCATTTCTCCTTTCTCCTTTGGAGTATGTCCACCATGCAGATGTAAGGGAGGAATGAGAAGGCAGGGGTATCTATTACTTTGGGAGGGGCCATTCAGCAGGATGGTCTCACTTACATGAGGGACAAAGGGAAAACAAACAATCAGACAAGAAAAATTTAAAACTACATTTTTAGTAAAATTGAAGCATAAAGCATGAAGGGGGAGGGGGAAGTTGGGGGTGGGAGGGACACAAAAGACTAAGACTTGGTTCACAGATGATAAGGTGGTGGAGAACTCCAGGGTAGATATCGATGAAAGTAAAATAAATAATATAATTAAAAATGCTTAAATTAAAAATGCTTAAAAAAATCCCCCGCCAAAAATCTATTTTGGGGTCCTTCCCAATTTTTGCTCTCCCCCGTCTCAAGACAGTATGTATATGTATTGGTATAAGCCTTTGTAGTTTGTATGATAATTTTGCAAACTTAATCTCATTTGACTATTGTGATGATCATGTGAGAATAATTCTTGCTTGCCCCATTTCATAGATGAATAATAAACTAGTTAGGATTTATACAACATGTGAGTGTTTAATTAGCTATTAAGAAGAAATGAAGTTAAAACTTCTGTTCTAAGTCTAGTTGTATCTTTATGGTTATTATGCCCCAAGACCATGATTGATGACTTCCAATAAGTTGCAAATGATTTGGGAAAGGACTAGTCTTGGGAATATGTGGGTTTGTTGATATTTAACGAATACAGGAAATTCCAGGCAACTGTATAGAACTGAATGTGAATAATTAAGATTGAAAACCAAATGTAGGCTCCATTTTGTCAAACAAATGATTTTAAGTACTTTTATGTTACAAATAAATATTTAAAAAATATTAAAGGGAAAACTACATTCAAGATTCCTTAACCTGCTTGGAATTTGTTAGACTTTCCAGTGAAAGTATAACACCCAATGGTAAGCCAGGCTTGTCAGCATGTAGGCAAGTCTCTAGAGATCTGCACTGGCACAGGGTTTCCATGTCGAGGGTAGAATGACCTTACTTATCAGAGCTTGAAAGAACAAAATAGTATTTCTTACTATAAAGTCTATATAACTTTCCTTTTCTAAACTATTTAACCTTTTTCTCAATTAAAATGGAGAGTGGAAAGGAAGTAAAGAAATTAATATTTATTGAGCAAGTAGGCAGAAAATACACATTGTGAGGCATATTTGCATGTTATCTCCATTCACTTAGTCCTAATGATAGTCTTTTTTGCTTTAGATATTCATTCCTTTCCTCTTTCCAAGGAATGAGTCCCCAGAACATGTGTACATATGTGTAAACAGTTATGATACATGTGCATGGTTAAAAGCAGGTCATAAACTTTCCAAGGATATATTGCTTGGCCTGCAATGTTGTTTTAAAGTTTTTGAACCTATTTTCAACTTACAGAAAATTAGAAATTCTGGCACCTTTGGGACTATTTTCAGAACAGCAACAAATGACTGGAGTTGAGTAGTGGCTGTGATATCTAAAAGTCAGTGGCTATTCTCTAGTCAACTGGCTTGGCAATATTGCCTACCTGTTGGCATTTGAATGGAGACTTCTGAAATCCTATGCATGGATTTCCCATAAATAAAGAATAATTAATCAAAGAGTGGAGGGATAGGAAGATTTTAATGAGAGAAAGAGAATTTAAAGTGGAGTTGGCTTCCCATACTGAGTGCCGACTTGTGCAAAGGTCCTGTGGCATGAAGGGACATCCCATTTAAGGAAGTAGAAAGAAGGAAGAATGTGAAGGTCATTTGAAGTGCACAATCTATACCAGGTCCACATTAAAGTTCTGACTACCATCTTGGATGAACTCCCTTGGGGTACCTATTTTCCATTAAAAGCAAAATGAAGCCATATAATGACTAAACAGAGAAGCAACATGATCCTTTTTTTATTTAAAAATATTTTCCCAATGCAATAGTGAGAATTGGAGTGGATATATATAAAAAGATGCATATGAGACACCAACTAGGAGCAATATCAGTATTCATGGTGAAGGAAGGGAGAAATGATAGGTATGAAAGCTAGCTAGAAGGTGAAAATCACTAGTATTGGTGGTAGACTGGGTGAGGAGTTATTAGTGGAGACACAAAAAAATCCCCTATTGATCTAGCTAGAGATGGAATATGTGTTCCCCTCATGGAACTGGAGGTACTCTTCTGGGGCCCATTGAGTGAAATTAGGCATCATGCAATCAGCTTTTAAAATTTGAGATTGATGTACTTTTAAGAAATGAACAGATAGAAATCATGTATGTAAGTCTTTCCTGTTCAAAGTAATAATCCAGAAAGAAAATTCCTGAGAATTTGTGAGCTGGAATAAAGCAAAATATACCTACCTCACTGCCATGATGCATGCTTTCATTTTGTTATTTTCTAAGTAATGATAAGATAGAATTAAATAAATAATTGATTCAGTCAAATCAATGGAGATAGAAACTATAGCTTTCCATAATAGAAGACTTCCTAATAAATGCAGTATAAAAATATTTATGTTTGGAAACAAAACTGTTTTCTAAGTAAAGTGATCATAAATTGTGCATAACCCACACTGATATTTAGGAAAAAGCATTACATTTCACACTGACCATGTTATAAGTTTTTGAGGCTGTGAGACTGAGTACAGGAGTGAAAGTTTTGAAATCTGCATTGTGTGAAAGGGGCTTGTTGCTTGTTTGTTTATTGTGCATCTTTTCTCACTTTATGCCTCCTCTTTGCCTGAAGCTATCATCAGGAATGAGACATTGCAGTTGCTATTTTCTGGTAAAGTATGTAAAAATAAACGTGAGCTAAATGCACATTGATGTGGTGTTGCTGCAACTCTGCATCTGATTTTACTTTATTCCTTCCTTGCTTTCCTTTCCCATGGTTTTATCTACACCCTTTGCTGCAGTCCTGGATAATTCTGGTCTATTACATAAGAAATTGAGTCATCCAAAAGAACCAATTGGAAACACCACACAGACACACACAGAGATACACATACACACAGCTACATTATTTTGAGCTCTTCTATAAATTGTGATCTCTGAATAGCCATATATCATTTCATTTCATCATAAATTGAAAATTGAAGGTGATTTAGATATTCCCTAGAATCACATGTCTTAGAATGAGACATTTAGACCAATCACCCCATCAATGTATCTAACAGTGTTTGGATTCTGGAAAAGGGGTGACTCATACTCCCAGAACAGTGCCTGAATTCTAAAAAGCAGTGAATATTTGATGTATGGATGAATGAGAGAAAGTAGCCATTCATCAACTTTTCAAGGTTTCTTGGGTCAGAGAACTAATTACATTTTTCTTTTCCTCTTTTTATTTTTTGATGTTGTAAGTTACACTTTAAGACTTTCCTGAGAGCATATATCTGATATATCACATCTTCCTCATGGTGTGTACCCAGTAAAGGTATGCTAAATTTCCTTTTAGAGTAGTTCTGAAACCTTCCAGAATTTCTACCAGTCTCATTCTATCTCAAATGAATTTTTTTTGCGTTCTTACCTTGTAGTACTTCAAATGTTGGCAGATGACTTCCAAGTTCCTGAATGTCCTTCTCTTCCTTTCTTATGCTCAGATAAACATTTCAAATGACTAAGGCACCTGTCGCCTCTATTGGCAGCCACTTCTAAAGTTCTATTAAAATAAAATTTTCTAGGAATTCTGAATTTAGCAAAGAAGCTTGCAGAGTCCTAAACAACATGAGCAATCTCATTTTCAAGAGAGAAAAGTTTGAATTCTCTCTCCTTGATAGTGTTTTATCAGAGCCACTACCCACCTTGAACTAGAGCCCTAGTTTGGGAACTTTCATAGAGCAACCCATCTCTTTTTGCACATATAAACACCCACTTTATCCAAGGAACTTGCTAAGTTTCTCCCATTCAATGGCTCTTAGTGAGGATGAAGTGTGTACAGATAAACTTAATAGAGTTCTTGGTGCAGTGGTGGGAACAGATCCTCAAAGTCACAGGGTGATAGAGATACTAAGTTCATGGCTGCTGAGAAAAGGGACAGACCAAGTACAAGAGGAAATAGGGAAGATATTCCAAAGGAGGAACTCTTAAACTAAACTAAGGATTAGTGGGTCAATAAAGGAAAGGTGGAAGGGCACCTTGAGTAAAAAATGAAAATGACATGTAAAAGACCGTGTATTCTAGAACTAAGATTAAGCCTCTTGTGCATCTGGGATCATCCTATTTTCAATTTTGACTCACAGTTACTTGCTGTATGATTTGGGGCAAATTTCTAAAAAATGTATAAGCATTGCAACAATTTAAACAAGACTCTGACACATGATAAATACTCAATAAACATTAACTATTATCTGAAAATGGTAGTTGTGGTGTTGGAAGACAATAGAAGGGCATCCACCATTAACACAGCTGATGTTATGCATTTGTAGTAACATTGGTGGAAAAAATGCAACTGAAAGCAGAAGCTATTTCCATTTTGCTTTAGTATTGTAAATTTCAAGAAAGTCTTGCGACATTATGGAGATTTGCATTTCTGACTTTATTATTTCAGGGTCCAGATGAACAAAGCTTAGGTGTGACTATGCCAAGGTGTGACTGGTGGCCCTTCATTAGTATTCATGGCTTTCTTTCAGAAGGATAGAATGGGAGGAGAAAATGAAAACAAGGCTTCTGTGGTGGTGTGTGGAAATTGACAAGGTTCTGCTCACAAAAGGGAGAGAAAAAACAAGGAAAAAGAAATAAAAGGTACTTGTGAGAGAAATCAAGGATTGGACATTTTGGGTACGGGGGAACATTGGAAGCTTGACTGGTGTCACTGGGGCAACAGACAGAGCAGAGAAAGAATTGGAATTTGGCTTGTGGGCATCAGCTCAAGCTGATGAGAGACTTGTTATTTCTGGGGGGCAGCCATGGGTGAATCTCAGGGACCAGCATCAGGCTGCAGCAAGACAGAAAAGTGGAGAGTCTGTGAGGTTTTGTTGTAAACATGCCATGGTCTGAGGCAGTTGAACACATGTGCCTCAGCATGCATAAGCTGATGGTGTGTGTTAATGGAGTCTAAAGAGTTTGGAGATTTGAACTTTGTGTTGGAGATTGTTTTATCTAATTTGATTCAGATGTTGTTGGAGAGGCTATGACAAAGCCAACACCAAGATGGACGATGTTGGTTCTTGTTTTACCTTGGAGCTTTTCTACTGCCTAAAGTTGAGATGGATGCTGAAAGAAAAGAGGAATGCCATGACTTGGACCACATGACTGGAGTAAGCAGGAACAGACTTCAATGGTGGAAAAAGGAATGCCTTGTTTTTGGATCACATGTTTGTGAACTCAGGTTGATTGGATGTGTGGTGAGGTGACCTGGGATTAAGGACAGTTTTGGACATGGGGTGGGGTAAATGGGTTTTTCATGTTCATTTTATAGTGCATATAATGAGGTAACTCGGGTTTTACATACTGATTTTGTAGTGCATGTTTAGGTAATCACTCGCTTACTTAGTTTGACAGCTCTAGGAGCTTGATCTGACTATGGGATTTCATAGACAGGCTGTAGACAGGAAAAAAACCCTGGAGCGGGGAACAAGGGGTTAGGTCTAAGAAATAATGGTCTTTTTTTCTTTCTTTAGTTTGGGACAAAAAGGCCCTGGGGGCAAGCAAGTGGTAGATCTCTGATAAAGGTGACTTTTGTGTGGAAGCTTAAGGGTTAATAAAGGTTTATGCCCTTTTTTGACTTAGATTAAAAAGTAAAGACTTTTCTCTGACTTAGGAAGCTGGTAAAGGGATTTTAGTGAAGCTTTGCGCACGCCCTCCCCCCCCCCCAACTCCTGCCCTATAACAGTGGTAGTTTGGGCAGTCATACACTGCTATTGGTAGTAGTGGTGAGGATGGTAGTAATAGCGATTATATCAATGACTTAATGTTACTTTATTTCAGCTTACTTATATCTTTTTTTCCAAGCATTATATTCTTGCTTTAAATTATCCTTTTCTCTGGAGATTTGGAATCTACTCTTTTTACATTATTAATGATTTACATATAATAATTTTTATCTCATATAATTTTTGTCCAATTTATCACTTTTCTCTTTAAATAGTAATCTGACATCTTAACTCTAAATGGTTAATGATTTTTTCATATTACATATGTTCTTTATAAAGATTATATTGATACTTACATTGTTTGACAAACTATAACACTTAAACATGTATTTCAATCTCATTATCATTTTTTCTTTTGCTATTTTCTTTTTTAGAGATCTTTATTCTATCAGTAGTTTAAACTCTCATATAACAGTTCTACATCTGGATATTGGGCTATGTTCTTTCATGCTTCTGTTAGTATTACTCTTAAGTGATTGTTTGGCTGCCTTTAGAATTTCTGAGTTGTAATTCTTTCTGTACAGATGTAACTCTACTATCCTTTGGCACTTGGTACTCCAAATTGTAAATGTGATAACAGCCTTAGATACCTTATGTGTAATGTACTTACTCAGTATACACACAGATAGATACAGCCACATAAACACATGTACATGAATGGGTGGATATATTTATCTACCTAATCCGATATTTTTACAATGATTAGGCAGTTGTAAGATGTTTCATTTAACTTCAAAATTCAATGGTTTTGCCAAGGGTATCTATTGAGATGGTACAAAATAGAAGACCGGCTCACCTTCTCCACAACCAAATCGTATATAAATAAAGACAGTGGTCCTTGCATGGCAGCCAGATGATCTTTGTCTTCACAAAAAGCTGCCATAACAGAATGGATAGGAAAAAAACTGAAATTTATTTGTGCTTGTGAAATTGTGTAGGAAACAAGCAAAGCATAGAACTTAAACTAAACTTACAAACAGGGGTTTACAAACATAAACTTACAAACTTAAACCCAGTCACTCATCAGGTTTGTCCCAACCTGCATGAGCAATAACAAGACCATACTAACCTTAAGAAGAGACAAATATAGATTTACTTATTAAAAAATATAGACAAGACTCACTTGGGATACAAGGGACCCTTTTGATTATTTTACCACATGGTCCAGTCTCTAGACCAAAATAATTGCACATGGTTCCTTAGCCACATGTATCCACAAAATAGCAGCTGTCCCACCATCAAGCCAAATGAAGAAACCAAGATGGCATCGTCAATCCTCCTTCAAAAGCAGGAGATTCAAATACAATGAAGAAACCAGGATGGTTTCATTGAAACTCTAAAGTGGCCCAAGACCAACAAGATGCACTTGATTACAAAAATAGCAACCACTTCAGACATCTCACTATGAAAACAGCAACACAGCAAGTTCTCTTCACATCTCCAGACAATTCTCAAACTACACATTTTCAAAGTTAAAGCAAGATTTTCAAGCATCACGTTTCCAAGTCAGTTTACACAAGTCACAAGTTTCTCCAACATGCTTCCATGGGCCTTTTGCCAGCCTGGGCTGGGGGTGGAAGCCTATAGCATGGCTTCCTTCTCTGTCTGGCTGCCACACATGACAGCAATGGCAGCTCTGAGGTCTCTAGCCTCCCGGCTGCTCCTCTGTTTTCTCCCTCCTTTCTCTTCTCTCTCCTCTCCTCCATTAATTCCCTCACTCAGTTCCCCCCGAGAAAAGCCTAAGCTTCCCTTGTCCAAGTCTCTGTCCACCAGGGCAGAATGGCTGCCACCTTAATACAGTACTATCCTGCCGGGGCCATGGTCCCCCAATTTCACCACAGCACCCCTAACACTTGGAGCATCACCAGCACCACCAGAAGCACACCTGTCTGCAATGTGTGCTCTTGTTATTATTGTTGACCAAAGCATAAGGGATTTAGTATATTTGGACTGCTCTGGAGACTGGGGATCACATAGTGAGTATGCAGGATAGAGGGTTCTATCTCCAAAGAACTGTAAGTGTGGGGGAGTGGGGACCCATGATAACATGCCAGTCTAGTAGATGAGCACCTACAAAGGCAGGCACTGCGTTGCCAGATAGCAACCAGGCACCCAGAGATGAAGAGTGAAACACCCTGTACCACAAAGTAGGGGGGCAGTGGATGAGGACAGTGGATGTCTTGGCAAATGTCTGAGATCTGTGTATGGTGCTGATAGTCAGCTTGAGCTTGTGACTCCTAGGTGTGAATTGCTGGAGTGCAAATCAGTAGACAAGGCTAGATTGGCTCACCTGTGCCTTCAAGCAGACAAGGCTCTTTTTCTACAGCTGCAGGCAGTGTTATGCAAAACACCTGCCTCACCCACACCTGGGGCCAAAGCCAAGATAACTATATGGTGCATGCTGCCATTAACCTCAGTTCAAAACACCTGGGCCTTGGCAATGGGAGCAAGTGCCCCCGGGCAAGGCTCTGTACTTGAAAGGCAAAGGAAACAACAAACCCCCTGCTGCAAATCTCTCCAGCCATATCCCCCTGCTGGTCCTACAGTTATTGGGAGAATTTTGCTTGGGGGGCTATCATTTGTGGAAGGTATGTGCAAACCTTGAGAAACATTGCACTCATTTGCCTGTAATAAGAACTAGGGCAGTATTCCGTCCACAGTGAGAACAAATAGCTCTCTGGTCATTCTGCTCCTGCCTGTACTTCAGAGCCAAGGGGAACGATTGCTCCCAGAACCCATAGCTGAAAGATAGCTGAAAAGTGGGATTATTGACTGATATCTTTTAATTGAGGAACGGGTTCAGGATTAGTGTGTCACCATGGATACCTCACCCATATACACACATCACACACTATCATGAACAGCACCGTAGATGACTTAAAGTTTTGGTGTCAATAGTTCCAACCTCTGGATACCCTGCAGCCTTGGCTCCTACCTCCTACCTCCTGCCAACACTGGAGCTCTAGTCATCTGAACAGGTGCAGAGGTATGAGTATGAAGCAATAGATACCCAAGGATCCTGGATGAAGAACCCAGGATTAGATCCTGTAGTCAGAAAACATAATAAAAGGCTAATTTCCCAAGCCATGAAAAGAAAGGTTTTAATCTCAAACTATTAAACTGAAATGAGGAGAGAGGAACATGCCATAAATGATGGCACCAAAAAATTGGAGAAAAGTCTGAATCCAGCAGAATTATGTGATTTGCTTGATGAGAAGTTTAAGATAACAGTTATCACCATATTTTGTTGATATAAGAAAAACACTTGATACAGGGTAGTGGGTAGTGACACAGTTAAAAACTGTATTGGCACCAAAATACCCTGGTGGACAGAGTTTGAAAAAACTGTGAGAGAAAATGGGCGGTGGAAAGAAAGGGAGTACGAAATACAGGAGTAGGGAGAGAAGAAAAAAAGGAAAGGAAGGAGATGAGAATGGTGGACTAAGTAAGGGAACAGGCCCACATGACCTGGCCAGGGGAAACTCCCTGAAAGAGGGAGTTGGTGGTAGAAAGGAGCCAATGGAGGCCAGCAGAAGAGTAGCTGATGTGGAGAGTGTGGCACCGCAGCAAGGTGGCATAGTGAGCTGGTACCTGGAGATGGCCAGAGATTTGGAAAGCTGATTAGTGCATCAGCAATTGTGGAAGGAATTTGAAAACTCTTGGAGAAGCAGAGCAGCACAAAAGCACTGGAGAGAGAAGAAGCAAAGGGAAGATGCTGGGGAAGGACTGAATGTTTGCAGAGTGCCTGTCTCAGGTTTGGAGGGGCAAAGGGCACCATCTTGGACATGTGTCTTTATGGCCTTTGGAACTGAAAATGGTGACTGGGGTAAGGTAACTGGCCACTTGTGGCTTTGGGGACTTTTCCATTTCCTGGTTAATTCTCCTTGTTAATAAAACCCTCATGTTTAAACTGCTTTTGTCTGGTAACTGCTATGCACAAGTGAGATGGATTTTGTAAGAAAGCTGGTGGTAGAAGTCACATTTTAAGAGGTTTTATTCCTGTGGCTTGTTGGTTGGTGACTTCTGCCCCTTTTGACCTGATTTTACACTGATGACTTAAAGCAAGAATAAAGCAAACATAACGGAGAATGCTTCAAATGGAATTACTGGGCCTAAATTTTGATCACTGAATTTAAAAAGACAGTAGAGGATCTCAGGAGCAGAAAAACCTAAGATGTTGGTAGGATCAGTGAGCCTAAATACACAGTAATGGAAAACACACAACTCTATCAGCAAAGAGAACAAAGAATCAAAAAGAATGGAAACAATGTATCCCAAACAATGTTTAGGATAATTTAAAGAGAAACAATATTCGCATCATAAGGGTCCCAGAAGAAGACAAGAGTGAGAAACTTCGTTAAACGTATTTAATGGAGTAGCTAAGGATCTTTCTAATCTAGGAAAAGAACCAGACACCTTATAAAAGTGGCTCAAGGAGTTCCAAACAAAATGAATTCCGACACAGTTCAATACATATTGTCATCAAACTGCTAAAAGCAAGTAACAAGAAAAATGCACTAAAAACTTCCAGAGAAAGAAGAGTTGCATCAAGGAAACACCTATGAGAATATCTGTGGATCTATCTGTGGAAAACTTACTGCTAAAAAGGGAATAGCAGGAATATTTCAAGTATTCAAAGAAAAGGATGTCCAACCAGGAATACTTTATTTACCTGAACTATAATTTATGATTAAAGGAGAGATAAAATGAAAATATTGTATAATGAAAAGATTGTATAACTACTAAGTCAACCTTGAGAGAAATGCTGAAGAGATTATTAGAAAATAATAAAGAAACAAAATTATACATCGTGGAAAAGGGTGAAAATGTGGACCCTCTGAAAAATTGAAGGCCAAACCATTCAATAGATCTCATATACTAAGTCTCATATATAAATTTCAGTATAAATTCCAAACAAAACTGATAATAGTAACACATAAGATAGTGGAAATGAAACCTAAACAAAACATAAAGAGGACTCAAAAAATAAGAAACCTGATAAAAACACACAAAAACAAAATAACAACAAATACATGTATTAAATAATAACTGTGAATGTAAATGGCTTGAATTCATCAGTTAAATGGTATGAAGTGGCTGAACAGATTACTAAACAAAGTCCAATCTTTCGCTATTTTAGAAACTCATCTCACTGTGAAAGACAAGCACATATTTACAGCAAAAGCCTGGAAGACATTCTGTAAGCAAATGGTAATAAAAAACAGGTCATGCTGGGCATGGTGGCGCATGCTTGCAAGTGACAGCCTATGGAGTCCGTCTGGTACTGGGGATCGCGGTTCAAGTCCCGCCCAGGGCAACATAGCGAGACCTAGTCCCAAAAAATAGCTGGGCATGGTGGTGCACACCTGTAATCCCAGCTACCTAGGAAGCTGAGGTTGGGGACCGTTTGAGTCCATGGTACCATGGGCAACATGAGCTTGCGGTTCCACATGCAAAAGTAGCTAGACCTAGTCTCAAAAAAAACCAAAAACAAGAACAACAAAAATAGGTCACATACCATGCTCTCACCAGCAGCCATGGCTCGTGCGCTCCAGGCTCTCTGCATTCTCTGCACTCTCCAGTTTTGGAGCGTGGAAAGGGTTTTGATTTCCCATTTTGCAAGGAGACAGACCCCCACCCCCAACTCTGGTTTACTCCCACTCCATTCAACCCTCATTAGGGATAAGAAAAACACTAATAATCCAGCAGAAGAAACAGGAGAGGTGACGGGTATGAATAAAGACCTTGAACATACATATGTCCTTGGCAAGACTCCAAAAGAACAAGGAAAGAACCACCAAACATGGCACTATGAGAACAATTATGGAGGTGACCTGTCACAGAATTACCCCTATGGCATCACCAGCGCCTGGGAGCTAAGATCACAGTACATAGATGCCTTCAGCAAGAGTGAAGCACACCCTTTATCACAGGGGGAGGAAGACCACTGAACTACGTTAGCGACTCCACTGCAGACCTAGACTGAGGAGACCAGCCAGACCAACCATCTGCTGATGGATGGCCCCTTCAAGGACAATCTCAACCAACAGAGGCTGGGAGCCAGGTTCTGTAAACCAGAGGTCAGAACTACGGGGAAAAGAAGCAACCAAATGGAACACAAAACAGAATGGAAGAAAAAACCAAAAAGAATGAGCAAACCAAAAAGAAAAGCAGGAGTCCCTGACTCAACATGGGCCAGGGAGCGATAAGGAAAGATGGTGAGTCTGGAATTTTAATCAGTATGGTCCACTGTGCCCCAGGAATAAGAGTCTTCACCCAGGAAGGGGACATTGCTCCAGGAAAGGAAGAGACCAAAGGACTAAATACGGACCAACACACAGCAATGAGAGAGGAGGTGGCGTGTCCAGAGTAGGGGGACCCCAAGGAGTTCAACAACCGTACAAAGATTTCTGATGTTGTATGAAATAAAAATATTAAAACTTAAAAAAAAGGCAACAACAGCTGTGACTATAGCAGATGAAATGATTTCCAGTTAACAAAATTAATATGAGACAGAGAAAGATATTATATATTGATTAGGGACTAATACAATAAGTAGATATAACATTTATAAAAAATATACACTAAGTGATGATTATGTATATATATAGATATATATACATATCTCTCTTTATTCCCCTTAGTAGTCATATATATATATGTATATATATATGTCATATATATATATCTTTATTCCCCTTAGTAGTCATATATATATGTATGTATATATACATATATACATATATATATATATATGACTACTAAGGGGAATAAAGAGAGATATGACCACAAAAATAATTTTAGGAGATTTTGACAGTCCATTATGACTATAGACCGATCAACATGAGAAAATAAATAAGGAAACTATAGTCTTTAAAGATAAGATAGACTCAGTAGATATCTACAGATTACTCTGCATCAAAACCATAAAATGTATATTTTTCTCAAGTGCATATGGATTTTCACAAATAAACCTTGTGTTGGAACACAGGTCAACTGTACATCAACTACAAAGATTGAAATCATATCAGGCAAGAAAAACAAAATAGAAACTTAATAAAAAGAATGCAAGGATATAAACTAGGATGGAAGTCAAAGAAATAGAAATCCAAAAAACAAAATAGAAAATTAATAAAAAGAATGCAAGGATATAAACTAGGATGGAAGTCAAAGAAATAGAAATCCAACAGATCATACAAAAAAATCAAGGAAATAAAGATCTGGTTGCTGAAGAACATAGGAAAAATCAATAAACTTTTAACTAGGCTGACAAAGAAGAAAGCTTTCATAAAATTAGAAATGAAAAAGAAGAAACGACTACAGATGTCATAGAAATTCAAAGGTTCAGAAGGGTTTATTATGAACAACCATATGCTTTGTGATTTGAATAATTTAGAAAAAAATGGATCCATTTTTAGAACAAGATGTCTGACAGAATGAACCTGTAAGAAGTAAAAGATTTGACTGAATCAATCACAATTATGGAAAATTAAAAAATATTAAAAATTCCCCCCAAACAACCTAAGAAATTGTAGGTGTTATGTTACCTGATTTTAAGTTACATTATATAGTGATGGTAATTATAACAAGATATAGTAATAAAGATAGGCACATAGAGCAATGAAATTGAATCCAAAGCCAGAAATAAATTCGTGTATATAACAATATCTAATTTATGATAAAGGAGCCACAACAATGCAATGGGGAGAGACTCTTTAACTAATGGTACTTGGAAAAATGAATGTCCATGCATGAAGAATGACATTGAATCACTTTCATACTCTATATGGAAATATGAATTCAAAATGAATTAAAGACTTAGATATATGACATGCAACAGTAATATACACTGGGAAAACATTAGTGATATACTCCATGACAACAATGAAAGCCATGTCATTCAAGACTTGATCTGAAGGGCAGGAGAAATTAGAACAATAATAAATCAATTTTTAATTTTTAATGACTAAATACTATTCAGTTTGATGAATTTAACTTAACAATTCTCCAGTTCATGACCATCAAGACTTTTTTGTAGTCTTCAAATAAATAAATATAATAAAGTCTCTCCATGTTCATTTGCAAGCATTTGTCTATTTATTTAATCTACAATCTTAGAAATGGAAATATTTTTATGGGCAATATTTTCTACAACTTAGGGATTTTAATATACACTGCCATATTATCCTCAATAAAATATTATGCAAATTTATGTGCTCAAGAGAAGTGTGTAAGATTTGTTTCCTCATATATATATTTTTTTTCAGTTCTTGCAATCAATGGGCTAAGGGAAACACTGCACTTGTTTGAGTAATAAGGAGATCCATGGCATTGAATACACCATTACTTACAATTTAAAAATCTTCTCTGTGATGTTTTTGTATGTCGGATGCTCTTATGTTTAGCTTTGCCTTTTAGCTTTTTTTCTAGATTGTGATATCAGATTTTGATTTTTCAAATATTCCATGCTTTGTAATTCATTGACTATATTTATTGCTATTTTTCTTGTGTCCTTTAGAATTATTGTTAAATATTGTATTTTTAATTTGCTTTTACTTATTAAATTTAATGATTTTTCACTTATTTTTGTATCTATTTAATAATAGGAGTATTTAGATAATAAATTTGAATTTATTATCTGAATAATTATGGCTCATAGTTCTTGACTTCTGAATTAAAATTTCTCATTATTATTGTTTTGAAAATTTAATAACTGGAATTGTAGTTTTGATTAATCTTTCACCCAATACTTATTTTAAGAAGTTTTTATATGTTAATTGATTGAGTTTACTTTTACTATAAAATGCTAGTTTTTTTTGAGTTGTGGTGGTAGATTGTAATTCTCTCCCTTTTAAGACTTTTTTAAAGTTTTGTTTTGGTTAATACTGATCTGTTTCACTGTGGTTGATAATTGATTAATTTTTAATAGTACTTGAGAAGCATATTCTCTGTTTTCTAAGATACTACATTAATTATATATGCATCAAAGTTAATTTTTAAAATTTTATTAATCATTCATATCTACAAATAATTAATATTAACTATCTGTCTACCACAGAGATTTGTTAAAAATCTTCCTAACATACTTTACTTATTAGTTATTAATGATACATTATTAATCACATGTTAGAATTCTATATACTTATGATAGGTATCTCTCTAAAGATAGAATACCTTCTCTTTGTCTTATTTGATAGTTTGTTTTACAAGAACATTTCTTTCTTTTTTTTTTTTTGATGTAACTTCTTTAGATAAAACTTAGTTCATCATATTACCCATACATTTTTTAAAATAATTTTTGTTTTGGCATTTTTTATATTGAGTTTAAGGTTGAATTTTGTTTTATGATTCTTATGTCTTATGACTTATGATTTTAACAATTTTAATTAAGGAGATACTGGTTTACACATATTATCCTGACTCATTTGGTATTTTGTAACCTTTAATCCACATTTTCTTTGTTTTTCTAATAGTTGCAAACCTTATGTTTTTCATTTCATTTAGTTGTCCTTAAAATTTTATTAAAATGATTCTTGAAACTATAAACTTCTTTACACTAAGAAAAAAAAAACAGTATCTACAAATGGTTAGTATTCTCAGATATTTACCATAGGTACTCATATTAAAGTAAGGAATTTATCAGAATTTTTATCCTTAGAACATTTTTTACTTCATAATCTAATATTTTTTGAGATAACCTGGACTCAGGTTTACCTTACAACTATACAATATTTTTCTTTTTGTCTTTTCTATTTTTTAAAATAATTTATATGATTTAAATTAATTTTGATGTATATATACATGTTTCACATATAACTGAAGACATTTAAATTATTTTGGTATTCTACATACTTTCTTTTATAATACTACTGGACTACATTTAAGTTCTTTAAATTCATATTTCTGTTAGTTGGAATAATTTCCAATTTATTTCTTTAAGGAAACATACATTAATGGTGTTTGTGAACACATGCATATCTGAGCAGCAATATGGCTGAGATTGCTGTGCTGATACATCTAGTCTTTTATCTTCTAGACTCAGAATTCTCTGAGTTCAGAATAAATTTTCTTTCTTCTGGATCATAGTTAATAGCTATATTTAGTTAATAGCTATTTTTACTAGAAACTTTCAATGCATGTATTTCTATTTAGAGATAATCTCATATAGTCCTGTCAATGAATCTGTACATGATTATCATTATACCTATTTTGAGATTCAATAAGGTTGAAGAACTTGATGGCCTTGTACATAAACAGTGACAAGGCTATGTTTGATGCAAACCCTGAACACTTATCATTTAATTTTAGTGTGAAAATATAAGAATCTTTCTTTACTTTTGAAATTGGAGAAAAATTTTCACCACATGTATAAATACAGGAAAATACTTATTTTCACTTGTACTTGATGAACCTTTCATCTGAAAACTTGGCCCTTTCTCAAGTTAGAAAAATGTCCTAATAAAGCTTGTTATTACTCTGGGGCCTGCACCTACTTCCTTCTTCAAGAACAGCAACTGCTCCCATTTCTCTAGGTTTTGAGAACATGTCTCAGTTGTACTGTCCATGCCATTGTCAGTTTCTTTGTGGCATGCATCTTGCTTTTTGAGGAACCTCATTTTCAAGGAATTAATCACAAGGAACGAGTCTACCAAGTGCCAGGAAAGACTGCTGTGCTCATGGTGATCACTGTCTTTGGTGGCTTCTAAGGAATCCCTGGACCTTTGGAGCCTTGGTTGACTGCATTCAAGATGGTGTGCCACCATGCCCAGTTTTTTTTAAAAAAAAGCACATTTTAAATAATCCAGATTTTTTAAAAAATTGTCTTTAGTGATAGATCTAAAACAATCTCACTACATACAGAATATCACTGCTAGTCTGAAAGAAATAGTGTAGGATCACCATCTTACAAACAAGGAAAGTAGGCTTCCAGAGAATTTCAGTGACTTGCTCATGGTATCCTAATTTTTACTAGATCTGAAGCTAAAGAGGGTAAGTCTCCAATAAACAGGTATGTGTTATTCTTATTTGTACCTGAGACACATTTTCCAGGCAGCAGTGTAGATTAGATGCTGATTCATCCAGTGTAAGACAGCTTCCAAGACTTTGCAGTGCATGTTTTTCATATGCAGATGACTCAGAGAATCATTGGGGTGTAGACAGTAAACCAGCTTGGTCTAATGTTATCAGTCTCTTCCATAAATGCTGTTTAGTTCTCCTTGCTGAGTGATAAGAATGACTTCCCCAGAGAAAATTCAGTCTGCATAGCTAAGCAAGTCCCCTAGTATTTTCTTGGGGTATTCCTCTTTAAGTAGAAAGTGAAATAAAGGAAGTGAAAATGCAAAGTCTTATTTTAGTAAAGAAATAATCAGGAGATATAATTTAAATATTACGCTAAGGTATTAGTACTAGATATTATCTTAATAATATTCTAAGATATGAACTATTAAAGTAACAAGAGATTGTGTATCCAACTCAAACTATTGTAAACTAGAGCAGAGCGATGTTAAGAAGCATAAATACCCCTTTTAGAGATCCCCCCAGATATGCACCAAGGGAAACTTTTGTTTCCCTCAAAAGTTCAAAAGATGGAATCCAGATGTTTCTCTCAGCTCTGTGTCCTTTGACTCCTGATGCATTTACTTGTTCCTGGAGGTTTTGGTCACATGACTCTCTGAACTTTATGCTCTACCTAAATTGCTCTGAAATGTACTCTATGATAATGGAGCATAGGATTGTTTGGGTTGGGGATCAATTTCATGTCCATGAAGTGTTGCTGAAACTTTAAAGTTTTCTTTTTTCTTTTAGTTCTTTTCCAAAGAATGTCTGTGTTTAAGTCATGTTATCACTATTCTATCTGGAATTTTAAGTGCTAAACATTTCAAGTGCCAAATGTTTGACCTACATTGATAATTGAGGGTTGAAACAGATAAAGGTACTAATAGAATGTAAATTATCTTTCTAAGTATTGCAAATAGAGCATTAATAGACATCATTATGATGAGGTGGACAAAATGTTCTAGGAAATAAATTGCTTTAAAACATTTCTTACTTTTAGTAACCAATCAAAGTCTCATTTTGAGTCACCTACATAGCAACAAAAATTGCTTTGAGGAAGATAAACAGTCCTCTGTCCTGGATACAAATGTATCAGTTCTTAGCCATAGAATGGCAACAGGAACTTTAGAGGTTTAAAACAAAATTATGTGGAAAGAAACACATTAAGGGTGGCAAGAATTCAAAATGGAAAGTCAGTTGTAAGATGCAATGATAACTGAAGAATGTTCATGTGAATATTTCTTTTTCTTTAGTTCTATTGGCATAGTAGGAACAACATTTATAATTTAAGATTCCTAATGTGGAAAATAATAGCAAACCATATTGATTTCAAAAATTTTCAAACATCTTTAAAATACCATTTTCCATAACACAAGCTAGTTGAATGTTGGGTTGCTATTCAAAGCTCTGTGGAGAGTGGGGTGCAGCCTTCTCCCATGCAGCCTGGTGAGAACAAAGGGCCCTAAATGGTGACCCAAAAGGATTGCTATAGTTTCTGGACTTTGTTTTGTTTTTGTTTTGTTTTGTTTTTTACAAAATGATACAATGGAAAAAGAGCAGGATAGAAAACAATACTCTGACATAAAAATGATTCTTAAGGAATTATATTTGGCAGGGTTTCTTTAATCATTTTAGTATTTTGTTCTAGGCAGACCTAGTCTTGAAAGAGAGAGCTGTTGGGTTACCTACATAAGATAGATTGTATCAGATAAATTAATAGCTAACAACCATTACTACTTTTTGAGAATGTGACATTATGCATTAGCTCTGACAACAAGTCTCTTGAATGGGGATGGGTGATGTTGGTGGGGGTGGGGCTTTTTCCCTCATTCCCTTGTACATTGGGAGATTATTCATCCACAGAATGGAAAAATTGTTCTATTTCTTTCCTAGGGCGAGGAAGATGACTTTGTCACTTGTAAATGTGAATTATTTCTCTACATGTCCTATTACTCCTTTTCTAGGTAAAGGACAGAAACTGCAAAATAAAGAATGTCTCATATCATTTTTATAGCCCAGATCCATTTTTCCTTTCCATAAAATAATTAGCCAAGCTACTCCTAACCAGATTTACTCATATTTCACTTCATAAGGTGTTGTGGCTTATATTTGTTACAATGAGATGGACAAATAATGACAGGAATAATGTAACAAAATTAGAAATTGGAAAATAAATCAATTTCAAAATAACAGCATTTATATAGGCAGTATTTCATAAGAAAATTGGAGAAATGTTTTAGTAATTTGGGGCAAAAGGAAGATTCTGTTTACTGAGAACAGAAATAAAATGACACATATAACTGGCTACCTGTTGTCTTCATTTAATTATCTATAGGCTGCCAGTTCTGGCTGGCTTCGGGACACTTGTGGCTTCTGCAGGTGAGAGACTTCTGGAGGCAGTGAGGGATCTGGTCACCCCCCCCCAATTGTACCACTCCCCCTTGCATCACCCTGAGGACTGTCAAACCTACTTCCTCCCTGTGCAGGCAGCCGTGGCGAGTTCTAGTTGGCTTCAGGACACTTGTGGCTTCTGCAGGTGAGAGACATCTGGTGGTGCCAGAGCCTATTGGTGCCGGTGCAGATAGGAACCTCAGCAGGAGTTAGAACACTGGATAGAGAAGGCAAAATTAAAACACAGAACACACAGCCCAGAAACAAAGGAAAGAAACTCATCCCCAAAAACAGCCAACAAAAGCAAGAAACTCTATAGGCGCAAGGGCAGAAGGTACCACAAACTGATATATTTCAACATGCCAACCAATACTAGAGTAGTTGTTGCACAATATGTAGAGCAAACTTGAAGAGAAAACACAGGGAGGAAAAAAATACAAATATACAAGTGAGCCCAAAGGGAAGTAATCCATCTCCAAAGGATAAACAATCTCCAGAAACCAGCAAGGATGAAATCAAAGAAATGCCCTTTATATCAGATAGAGAATTCAGACATAATATTATAAAAGCAATCAACAAGCTAAGAGGAGAAGTAGGAAAACATAAAAAGAAATGCAGCAAAATGAACATTATCATTGGTGAACGGAAGAATGACATTGAAACCCTAAATAAGAAAATGAAGGAGATGCAGTATATAAGTGGAGCAATAGAAACCTGAAAAATACAGGGAAAAGCCATGAAAGCAAACTAGAAGAAATTGAAGAATGAATCAGCACACTGGAGGATACAGAAATAGAGAGAACTAAGAGAGAAATACAAAGTAAGAAGACAAAAAAAAAATCAGAGATCTATCAGATACCATAAAGAAAAGAAATATAAGAGCAATTGGAATCCCAGAAGAAGAGAAAGGCATAGAAAATGAAAGGCTTTTTAATGCAATAATAGAAGAGAACTTCCCAAACTTGAAGAACAAAATGAAAATAGACATACAGGAAGCAAAAAGGACACCAAACTACTTTAATGAAAGAAAAACCACAGCAAGACATATAACTGTAAAACTTCCAAGAGTCCAAGATAAAGAAAAAATAATGAGGGTGACTAGAGAGAGGAAACAGATAACCTACAAAGGAAAACCCATTAGACTGACCTCAGATTTCTCTGAAAAGACCATCCAAGCAAGAAGAGAATGGAGCCACATCTTCAAAAAAGTCCAAGACAAAAAGTGACAGCCATGAATACTCTACCCTGCAAAGCTGTCCTTCCTTTATGAAGGAAAAATTAGAACCTTCTCAGACAATGTCTCCAAAAATTTGATACCACAAAACCCACACACCAAGAATAATTGGAAGCAGCCTCAAGACCAAAACCCTCAGATGAATAAATAGAATAAACATAGCAAGAAACCAAAGAAGAACCTCAAAATGACCTCTAGAAAACCAATACTAGAACCTTACACATCAATAATCACTCTAAATGTCAGTGGTCTAAACTCATGAATCAAAGGACACAGAGTTGCAGACTGGATCAAAAGACAGAACTCAGTATTCTGCTGTCTCCAGGAAACACATCTAATCCCCAAAGGTAAGCATAGACTGAAGGCGAAAGGATGGAGAACAATTCTACAAGTGAACAGTCCCCTAAAAAAAAACAGGGGTAGCCATTCTCATAGAGGATAAAGCAGATTTCAGAATTTAAAAAAGTGACCAAGGATAAAGACGGACACTACTTAATGGTACGTGATTCAACCCACCAAAAATACATAACAATTATCAACATATGTTCACCAAATGAAGGAGCCCCAAGATTCATAAGACAGCTACTCGCAGAACTGAAAACAAATATTGGTGAAAACACATACGTTGTAGGAGACTTTAATACCCCACTATCACCAAAGACAGATCAGCAAAACAAAAACTAAAACTTTAAAGGAAGATCTAGACCAAATAGACCTAACAGATATCTACAGGACACTGCACCCCCCCAAAAAAAAATGGAATAAAACTTCTTTTCAAATGCACATTGATCCTTCTCTAAAATTGACCACATATTAGGACACAAGGAAAACTTGAATAAATACGCAAAAATCAAAATTATACCAACTTTTTTCTCTGATCATAAAGGCATCAAACTAGAAATTAACAATGAAGAGAAAGCAAGAAGAGTGTCCAATACATGGAGATTGAATAGTATGCTGTTAAACAAAGAATGGGTAATCGAAGAAATTAAAGAAGAAATTAAAACCTTTGAAACAAATGACATAGAAGACACAACATTCCAAAATATCTGAGACTCAGAAAAAGCATATCTAAGAGAAAGGTTCATAGCAATACAGGTTCATATCACAAACCAAGAAAATATTTGAAGAAAAAAACTCATATCCCAACTTGAAAAATTAGAAAAAGAACAGGAAAAGCTAAAACCCAGCAGAAGACAAAAAATAATAAAAATAAAAGAAATAAATAATCTAGAAACCAAAAAGACTATCCAGAAGATCAACAAAACTAAGAGCTGGTTCTTTGAAAAAATAAATAAAATTGATAAACCCCTTGCAAACTCACAAAGAGAGAACACTCAAATAAATAGAATCACAAATGAAAGAGGAGAAATTACAACAGACACAAAAGAAATCCAAAGGATAATCAGAGACTACTATGAACATCTATATGGAAACAAATATGACAACCTGGATGAGATGGACAGATTCTTGGGAAAATACAACTAACCAAAATTGAACAAAGAAGAAATAGCCTAAATAATCCAATCATAAGCAGTGAAATTGAAGCAGTCATAAAAACTCTCCCTAAAACCAAGAGTCCAACCAGATGGCTTTACAAATGAATTCTACATGACATTCAAAGAGGAAATAACACCTATACTACTAAAACTCTTCCAAAAAATCAAGAAAGAAGGAAAGCTCCCAAACACATTCTATGAAGCAAACATCCTACTCATATCAAAACCAAATAAGGACAGCACCAAGAAAGATAATTATAGACCAATTTCCCTAATGAACACAGATGCAAAAATTTTAAACAAAATCCTAGCAAATTGAATCCAAGGATACATAAAAAGGATTATTCACCATGACCAAATGGGATTTATCCCAGGGGTAGAAGGATGATTCAACATTGGGAAATCAATTAACATAATCCACCACATCAACAAGAAGAAAAAAAAAACAAACCAATGATCATATCAATAGATGCAGAGAAAGGATTCGACAAAGTCCAGCACCCATTTATGATAAAAGCCCTTGATAAATTGGGGATCAAAGGGACATACTGCAACATAAATAAAGCCATTTATGACAAACCTACAGTAAAAAACATCTTAAATGGGGAAAAACTAAAATCATTCCAATTAAGATCTGGAACCAGGCAAGGATGCCCACTTTCTCTACTGCTTTTTAGCATTGTATTGGACATTCTAGCCAGGGCAATGAGGCAAGAGAAAGGTATAAAATTGATACAAATAGGAAAAGAGAAACTGAAGCTATCATTATTATATATATGCAGATGATATGATTCTTTACATAGAGAACCCTAAAAAATCTACAGAAAAACTTCTTGAAACAATAAACCAGTTTAGTAAGGTAGCCAGTTACAAAATCAACACACAGAAGTCAGTAGCCTTCCTATATGCAAAAAGCCAAGCAACAGAAGAAGAAATTTAAAAAGCCATCCCATTTACCATTGCACCAAAAAACAATTAAATACCTGGGAATAAACCTGAAAAACATGTAAAAGAACTATACAAAGAAAACTTTAAAACACTACTAAAAGAGATAGAAGAGCCATAAGGAAATGGAAAGACATTCCTTGCTCATGGATTGGAAGAATTAACATAATCAAAATGGCTATCACCAAAAGCAATCTACAGCTACAATGCAATCCCTATAAAAATTCCAATGACATTCTTTAAAGAGATAGAACAAAAATTTATAGGGAATGACAAGACCTCGAATATCAAAAAACTGCTGCAATAAAAGAGAGAATGGAGGCCTAACTCTTTCAGACTTCAAGCTATACTACAAAGCCATAATAATTAAAACAGCATGGTACTGGTACAACAACCGACAATCACACCAATGGGACAGACTTGAGAGCCTGGAAATAAAGCCACAAATATAGAGTCAACTAATCTTTGCCAAAGGAGGGAAAAGCTTACATTGTAACAAAGATAGCCTCCTCAATAAATTATGCTGGGAAAATTGGAAAAGACCTGCAAACTAATGGACCAAGACAACATCCTCACACCATATACAAAAACCAACTCAAAATGGATAAAACACTTAGATGTCAGACCTGAAACCATAACATACATAGAGGAAAACTTGGGCAAAACCCTCTATGAAGTACAGTTCAGAAATCCCTTTCTGGAAACATCTGCAGAAGGCAAAAAATTGAAGGAAAACATAAACAGATGGGAACAGAAACAGAAACTAAAAAGTTTCTGTACAGCAAAAGAGACAATAGAAAAAACTAAAAGAAGCCCAACTAAATGGGAAAACTTTTTTGCCCTTCACAAGAGTGATAAGGGTTTAATAATGCTGATCCACAAGGAGCTCACACAACTAAACAAAAACAAAACAAGAAGCCCAATCAAAAAATGGGGAGAAGAACTAAAAAGACACATACAAATTGCCAACAGGCACATGAAAAATTGCTCAATGTCTCTAGCAATCAGGTAAATGCAAATCAAAACCACAATGAGATACCACCTTACACCAGCAAGAATGTCCTATATCAAAAAGCAAAACAAAACAACAACAACAGCAACAAAACCAGACAACAGAAACAGACAACAAGTGCTGGCATGGATGTGGAAAGAAAGGAACGCTCATGCCGGTGGGAATGTAAACTGGTCCAGTCACTATGGAAAGCAGTATGGAGGACCCTCAAACTAATGAAAATGGAACTACCATTTGACCCAGCAATTGCTCAACTGGGAATCTACCCAAAGGAGACCTCAATTTGCATACAAAAGGACACCTGTGCATGAATGTTTATTGCAGCAGTATTTATAATTGCAAGGACCTGGAAACAACCCAAATGTCCCAGAACAGAAGAATGGATGAAAAAGATGTGGTATATATACACAATGGAGTATTACTCATCAATTAAAAATGACAAATTTGATGAATTTATGATAACATGAATGTACCTAGAAGGAATCATACTAGCAGAAATGAGTCAGAAAGAAAAAAACAGAAACCAAATGGTTTCACAAATACATGGACAACCAAATGAAAGTACACAAAAGGAGGGTGGGTACCAGCTGGAGTGGTCAGTGTGGGAGGTTGAGGGTGACCCCCTGGGATTAAAATGATGTGAAATATATATACATATAAATAAATTATCTGATAAAAAACAAGTATTTATATAATGCTAAAGTATAAAGCATGATTCTGTCTTGTAGAGCACACAAGGGTATTAGGGTGACTAGATAACACATAAGGCATCATCGATAAATGCTTTTGGAGGGACCTCATTTTCAGGAAATTAATCACATGGAATCAGTCTCCCAATTTCTGAGAAAGATTGTATCGGTCAGGTTGACTTTTGAGTCATGCTTACAGTTTACTAGCACAATTGCTAAACTGTCATTCCGGTTATTCCTTTTTTGGTAACACTTGAGTCGAATGGTATAACTGCCACTTCAGAAAAATAGAAATTGCTTAAAAATAACTCAAACACATATAAGGTCAACATATCCATATATTTACTAACAATGAGACATTTACAATTTTACATGTGTTTCTTGGAACAGGAACCTTAACATGGATGCAGAGTTTGTTTCCTGCCTGACTTGTCAATTTTTTCAGAAGCCACTTGTAACTTGGTCAGTTTTGGTTCTTATTCTGAGGTCTTCTTTCCTGACTTACCCTTGTAGACACTTCCTCAGGTGGAAGGATAGCTTTGTTTATGGTATTCTCTGTTGGTAGAGTAGGTGGCATGAGAAATAGAATAGCAATTTTCCACTATTTTTTTCACTTTCTTTGTCATGGAGGAACTTTGGACTATTGTGGTGATTCTGGTCATTCATACAAGAGAATTTGGTTAAGCCACAAAGTCAAGTCACAAAATAATTGAAAGATCTAATCCCATCCTAATTCCAAAGCTTGACTTGACTTTAAATTGCTTCCCACCTTTACCTTGTACCTCCCTAAGACTGAAAGTCTGCAATGGGAGTGTGGTGTGGGGGGCAGTTTACTGTCTGTTCACTACTGTCTCATCTTACCTCCTTATTCTCTACCTACATCTGTGTCTTTTCTCTTTGATGTGGATTATGAAGGTGAGGGTAAGGGAGATTGAGGAGAATTAAAAGAACAAGACAGATCTCCTGTTGCTTGGAAATACCATGTTCTTGGGAGACAAGACAATTGTTAAACTGATTCTGCTTCTTGTGGGCCTGTCTTGCAATGATGCTGGCCTCTCTCCTACATGTTTCATCTATGATTCATGGAGCCCCCAACAGCTTTTGTCCTGCCAACACAGGAAGTGCAGGCTACGTCCTCCATTGGTACCATCAAAACAGGGAAGCAACCTTCCCCTGACTTTCCAGAACCCTGAAGCTGAAGAAAGGTACCAGCTCACTGTCCCAAGAATTAGACACTAGTCAAAAATGGCAACTCTAACTTCTACGTAGTTCCCTAAATGCCTATTCCCCACCTGATACACACCCAATTTTCTTTGAGTAAGACTATTTTAATGCCTTTATCTATGCACATGGAAGAAGAAATGACAACAGAGGAAAACCGTCCCTCAAAAAAAAAAAAAGTTTCCATCCTTTGACTGACAAAAATCCTCCTTTTCCTCTGTCCCATTTATCCTATGAATCTAGTGAAATTGTCAGAGCCATCAATCAGTTTCTGAGATCATTCCCTTTATAAGTCTGCACATGAGCTGGGGCTACTTCTCACTCTTTTGTTCTGTAATATCAATGTATCTTATAGCTTATCTGTAATAACAATGTATCAGTGAAGACTGAGGGAAGGAGAGTTCTTGTTTGATTTCTTTTCCAGTAGCATTTGGTTATGGGAAATGCATGGATAATAAAGATTGCTCTTATTTCTGAATCACATGATTCTTTTATTGATGTGGTTCTGTCTTTTTCTGTGACACTCCTTGAAAGTCATATTCCATTTCTACTATACATTCTATGCATTTAGTTCACTGCCTCTAATAAGAGGTAATTTACTAAAGCCTTGGAACCATGGGTTCCTAGGCATGGTCCTTAACTTTATAGTTGCATTAGGAAATCAGATTGTCTGTCTCCAACAAGTCCCGTGGCCTACCTCAGAGCATTCTCTGGATTTAGCAAATAATTTGCAAGTGAAGACAAGACTTAAGTGTTGGAAAAGAAAAAGAATAATGAAGTATAGTGTAAAGTGATGATGGAAGGCTTTGCTCACATGGGCCATTTATTGTTTAGTCATGTTTAAAATTTGAGGTGATGAGTTAAGATCTACTAACAACTGTCCTGCAAAATCTAACCCTTCTATAGCCTAAGGATACCCATGAAATCAAAACATTAAAAACTTTTCTTAGAAGCAATAGAAGTTTGAGGTGGGTGAATCCCAGGGAAAACAAAGATGTGAAATATATATGTAAAGAAATTGTTAAAAAAAATCAAGTAATATTAACTCAGAAAAATTGTTCTGTAAACAAAATCAAGTTCTGGAAATCAAGAGACAGAAACAGAATAAAAACTAATAATAAATTTATTTCTCATAATAAAAAAAAATAGAAGTTTGAGGCATAAGATCATCTCAGTGCTCAAACTGTTGTGTGAGGAGGCAATTGTGACTTGGATTTCAAATTTTACACCGTCTTTGGTATTTAAAACATGGGATGACAAAGGTTGACTAGAAGAAATAAAAAATGCCTATTCAAAAGGTATTGGTGGTTGCAAATGCTCATTCACAAACTATTTTAAGTTTCCAGAATTGCTTTTTAGTAAGTCTAGGGATGGACATATTAGGTCTTATTCTTCTCCCCACTGGCAACAGTATAGATAGATCAGTCCCAGCTTACACTGCTGTTGTCAAATCAGCAGTCTGGCTGCCTTCTATGAAATGATTCAGAGGGGAGTTTTATTTTCCCTAAAATAGGTGTAGTTTTCTGGAAATCCATATCTCTTGTCTTTTTAAATTCTGTGTGTCTATGAGAAGATACTTCCCGCCATTGTCATTGGAGCCCATCTTGGTTCTAGCTGGTAACTCTATAAACCAATGGAGAAGTTCACATCCATGAATAGATATTCTAGGTGGGTTGCCCAAGTTTCTGCCCATTTACATGTACTCTATGTCAGACTGTCCCATCTTTGTGCCCAGTTCTAGATGAAATAGCAAGACTTTGTTGGACTGACACCCTGACCAGGGTCAAGGTCAGTGACTAGACGCTGCTTCTCAGGAAGGAAATGTTAAGAGAACAAGCACAGGTCACACATTTCAGTCATATGTTTTCAAAATAATATTTACTATTAACACTAATTTGATATTTTTATGGTGGCAAACTTAGAGAATATACCATGCATCATTTTAACCATCCACAAATGTACAATTCAAGGCCATGAAATATATTCAGTGCCATGGAGCCATTGTCACCATCCATACCGAAAGCATTTCATCATCTACAACAAAACTCCATGCTATTAAGAAAGAACTCACCCCTTCCCCAAAGAACTATAAAGTGAGCAATAATGAAAGAGGCCCAGATGATGCTGGAGATGACTGAGTCACAGCTCCCTTTGTCCTCTTTCAAAAGTCATGATCTACCCCATGGGTAGGATAGAAATAGCAGATTTAAAATCCAAAATTAGTCTGCAATATGTAAAGAAAAGGTGGAGAGGGGTTTCCTCAGTGAAAGTAAGCAGTTTTCGATTTTTGCACTGTTTTGGTTGGCTTGTGTTTTTAATTTTTCCTGACATGTTAAGACAAATTAAGCACTAGCAAAGCCTGGAGGAGTTATCTCCGCGGTCTTGATGTGGAGGAGAGAGTGATTGTTTTCCATGCTAGCATGGATACCAGGCTCTCAAGGAAAGCTACAAGATAGGAAACATGGATGGACAGGCATCCACAAGACCCTGCCTAAGAGCAGCAAGGCGGGAGGAGAGGATGGTCCAGAACTGGCCTCCACCCTCTCCCTGTCTCTCAGGAAAGGTCTGCCCACCAACACTGCTGTGCAGAATAGGACAATTCATTTTAATGGACTGAGGAGCTCCAGGGGAACAACAACAGCAAATCAGCTCCATGTCCCACAGTAAATCCTCTCACTGAGTGATGTCTGGGTCCTTACTGGAAAGAACGTTCTTTGCTGAGTTGCAGTTTGCCAAGGGTCAACTATGACAGAAAAGAAGTGTTGCTAATAGTGATTGAAAAGGATGCCTACTGTTTGTGGCCAGAGCAGGGAAGCAGAAAGGCCAGATTTGCAAGCCAGAAAACAGCAAGAGCCAGTAAACTTTCCAAGACTCACTAAACTTTGAGTCACCTCTGCTCCCCCAGCCATTCTGTCAACCCTGTTTGGGGGAAACTGATATTATAATTACTAATCTCAGCGAGGGCCTAATGTGCAACCTGAAACTTTTTCGGCCTTTGGTGCAATTAGGGTGGGAGGGCAAGGCCAGCAGACATGGCGGGCTCCACCCCCTGCTCCCAAATCACCCTGCTTGGGTTTCATCCACACCCTCACATCCTCTGTAGACAGGTAACTGAGCAGTGCCCGGTCTGGGCCTCCAGTGAGGGGAAATTATTCCTGCCCAAACTGGCTGGGAGCTATTAAAGGTTTAAATGTCACCTCAAAAAGAACTCTTTGCTAACCTTTAAATGGTGGCGTCTCCAGGGCTGTTTCAGGCAGGATTTGCCCCCTCCCAGGGCGTTGGGAGAGCTGAGAACATTTGTGCATGTTGTTTCTCCACCCCCTCCCTTTCTTTCACTCCTTTCAGGGAATTAGCACTGCACTTTCAAAGAGGGAATTTGTGGGACAACCGGCACCTGCTGGACTGAGCTCCCCAATGAAGACTCTCTTGGCTGAGTGTATAATTTCATTTAATCCTAAATAGCCCCCTTTACCTATTGTCGACAAATTCCCTTTAATCCTAACCACCACTTAGGAGAATATTTACTATCAAAAGGAGACAAATCGTTATTTAAATGTGGATTTACTCAAGTCTGAAACTATGACAGTGACAGACGATAAAATGATAATATGTAAATAAAAAGTGGAGACAGATTTATCCCCTGAGAAAGCTGGGCAGCCCCGTGGATTAAAGTCATATGTGATCTACTTTGAGTGGCCTCAATTCAGACCCAGCATTCAGCTATGACCAATGATGCCATTCATTCTGCTTACTTCAATTCATTTGACCGTAGTTTTCAATGACCCTCCGTTACCAGGCATACACCTCTGATAAGTAGGTCTTGATGTTTACGGCACTTTGGAGCAGGATAAATGCAAACTGCACATTATTTATGGGTGTGCACTCTTAGCTTAAGGGGTATTTGTCAGGAGCGTGAATACAGGTAGAATAAGTAGATGTGCATTCACGCAGACAGCCTACTTTCCAGAAGCTACCTAGGAAAATAAGGACTCACTAAAATGCCACCCCAAAGACAACAGCTTTCAATTATTGCTCATGATCCTGAATTCCTCCCGATGAGTTGAAAGGAAATCTATACCAGATGGCATTTTTCTGAGTCAGCCAAGTTCACCAGTCATTCCTGACTCTCAGTGATGGGCAGTGATGCCAAAGACGAACTGGTAGTCCATTTCCCTCCTCAGCTTGCTGGTCATCGAAAGCAACATTGATTTCTAGGGATGAGCTTCTTAATTGCACCAAAAAACAATCATAATAGTTAGAAATGGACTTTTTTTTTTTCTAAAAAAGCAGGTATCAAGCAAACTGTGTCCTGTGTGCTTTTGGCAACAATGACCTAGAGAAGACACATTGCATTACCTACTGAAAAGATTGTGATAATCTTTTCAACTGCTACTCTCTCAAAACTTATCAAATCACTAAAAACTCATAAATTGATGGGGTGCAGGATATAAAAATCATTGCATTGTATTACAGCTTTGATTCAATTTTTCTGAGCTCACTAATATGTTATAATGAAGAGTTGGCCTATGTTAATCATATTCTTCCCTATCGGAAAATGAAGACAGATACATTCCTTTTGACAAGCCAAGAATAAAGTTGACATGTCTCACTTGAAAAGTACAATACTTGATTTAAAAGAAAAGAGTTGTCTGCACAGTGTCCTCATAGGGTTGGAGCCAAAGTGGCCCTATTCACAACTGATTATGGGAGAGTTAAGAAATGGGCATTATGCTGTTACCTTATTTTGTTCAGGAAAACGATTCACAAACAAGAGCCCACTAATTGCTCTTTGCACATACTTTTTAACCATATAGATCAATTTTCCTAATGCATAAAGTATCTTATTTTCTTGGCAGCTGAAGTTGAGACTATTTTAAGTTTGTGAAGATTTGGGATTTGATAATCAGAGGCAGAAAATAATTTCCTACAGATCCATCATTTATTTGGAGAAGAGGCAGGAAATAAAAATGGAATGAGAAGAGGGTAGTAATAAAATGTGATTGGCGATGAATGATAGAATGATTCTCAGGCTATAAAATTCCTCCTCAACATGTTACTTAAAGATAATAGTGCCCCAAATTGCTTTGCTTTGACCAAATTTTTATGTGATTCAAATGCACAGCTGTTTGTTTTACAGAAAGTAGAACAAAACACCAATTCAATTCAAGAAAAAACTTGACTGACAGATGAGGCCAAATGTCCATGGTTCATTAAAGATACTTGTGTTTAAGCAAATATAGGTACCCAGAGGTTGATGATTGAGTAACCAGAGGGCTCCAGATGGTTACAATAAGATAATTTGTCAATCGCAACTGAAGACCTGAAAGTCTTAAAATAATGGACTTTGGGTCCCTGTCTTGTATGGTAGTTTCTAGAAGGCATAAACATCTCACTTTATTACTTGATGGCCTTTTTTCATGGATCAATTGTGGTTTCAGTCACTTTGTGATAATTTAATTCACTTGTGAGCTTGACAATGTATTCATCAGATAACCAAGAAGGGTTCATATTTGCTGCTAGTGTCTGCTTAACCAACCATGCATGCCTCAACAGCCTTCAAATGACTTGATACTTGAATAAAATGAATCTTGCATTGAAACATATTAGGAAAAGTTTTAAACCCTCACCATCTGTGATGGTGACACAGGAGGAGACACGGGGTTCATTTTGACTAGGTAGAATATCCATCTTGGCCAGAGCATTTTGCAGATATTTTCTGGACTTCAAGATCAGGGAACAGAATGGCCCTATGGTGCCATTAAGATAAAACGAGCATCTTGAAGTTCAAGCTTTATTCCTAATAAAGTAACTGTGAGACTCTCTTCCCTCAGTTGCCACAGTGCATCAACAACAAATGATGGTCTTAAGTTAACAAGCTAATATTTCATCCATGGATACCAGAGTGTTAATGGCTAAATATGCCAGTTGAGGGAAGGAGCACATGTGCAGCTATTTGCCCGACACAACTTCTGCTGTCATGGCCTATTAAAACCAGTTTACATGTGCATGTCGAATTTGATGAATATGTATGTGACCCTTTTCAGAGCCATCACTCATTGGGCTATGGCCCCCATGGCAGGAAAAACAGCACCTCTCATTAAACACAGCATGAGTTACAGGCATGTTATGTTAATATTTTTTCAGAACTTTAGGGGGTTTTCTTCTTGTTCTAATAAATCCTGTGAAGAAAATAATTTAAAAGTATAATTGATTAAAAAAACCTTTTCTTCATTTTTCCCTTAACTATTTTGTTTGGTGCGCAAGTTCTGGAGACTTTTTCCTCAGGAAGTTGTAGGGCATGCTTATGATTTGGACGTTGCCTCACTCCCTTGGGGCTCCCTCCCTAGGCCCTCTCCTCTCTTAGAGGTTCAACAAGGATAAACAAGAAACTTCCCTGCATAAAATGCTAAAGTCAGTGGAAGACAGAGTACTCTGAATTTTTGGAATAAAATGAGTCACCTGCTAACTCATGGTCCTTACTCACCAGTCCAGCATGTAGTTGATATTTAATAAATAATAGCTACCTTGTTACTCATCATCATTACTATCATCAGTATTTAGATAAAAAGATTAAGGCAATCTTTGTAATAGGGAGATATGTTTTTCTGAAAATGCCTTTCAAAATATCTAGGAGAAATATCATTATAGAGTTTATCTAGGAGACATGTCATTATAGAGTTTAGCTTAAGGAAGTGAATATGTATTATTAAAATAAGAACTCCATCAGTTATGTTGAAATATCTAGAAGAGTTAACCTCTAGAAGAGGTCTGATAGACTCAGAGAGCCTTCCTGTTCCCACTTCATTCAAGCTCTCAAATATTGCCCTTTCCACCCCATCCTTCTCCATTGGCTCTTCCAGGATGTCCGTGCAACTAGATTATGGCTCTTCAAGAACATGGATGATTGGTACTCCTTGTAGCATCTCAAAATATCTAGCCCAGTATCTAAAATATAGATTTTTAACAGTTCCTGCAGAATTTTTCCTAATTCCTGACCCAGTGTTGTTCAAACACCGAACCCTGAAACAAATGCCCTGCAGGGATTTGCTGAGAGTAACGGGGGAGGAAAAAATCATTTCAATTTGCCAAGGAAACAAATTCATGGGAGGTGCTAAAAGGTGCTGTTAAGATGAATTGGGGAGTTAGAGATGATACACCATGATACAGGAGCATGGAATTACAGATTTGCAGTCTTTTCTCTTCCTTGGCTGGGCTGAGGGATGATGGAACACATGCAGGTTTTTTTTTTTTTTTTTCCAATGGCCTCATTTTTAAACAGTTATCAAGGTCCTCAAGATTCTGGGCATTTTCCATAAAAATTTCACCCTATACTTTAAAGTATAGGTCCAGGTTTCAGCTATTGTTACATATTATTTCTTCCTTAGCTTTCAATCCAAGGTCTAGTTACCGGTGAAGAAGCCAATACTTGGTAGTGCAATGCTAACAAAAATTACAAAGTGACTCATGTTTCTCTTCCCTTCATCAGCCTCACCATCACAGGGCCTAGAAGCTGGAGCTAAGCTTCTCAGTTTGCTATCCAGAGCAAAGTGAAACTTCTGGGTGGTGCTGAGACAGCCTCTTGAAATATCTCATCATGATCAAGGAGCTCAAGTAAACTCCATAGGTTGGAAGTGGAAAATGTATTTGCTAAAATAACAGTGATGAATTTTTTAGAAGTTACCTTTGACTAGGTCCTACTCTAAACACTTTACATTTGACATAGTAACTCACACATCTGGGAAACTATGATGTTAGGTAGGTGCTATTCCACTGATGCCTTCTTTGCATAGAGAAAGACACAAAGAAGATTGAAAAAAAATTGTCCAAGGTTGCGCAGAACTGGTAAGAAAAAAGTTGGAGTCAGAATCAATCTGGCTCCAGAACTCAGGCTCTTCACCATAGGTTACCCTAGCCTCTGTCAAACGTTTCCTTCCAGGTAGACACCAACTCAGGATAAAAGATTTGGAGGCTGTTGGAGCAATATTCGCTAAAAAACCTCAAACACAAATGAAAACATAACATGCAGATTTAGCTTCTAGCTAGAAAAACTTTTTTCCACCCCCCACTAGTATTGCCAGGTCTTATTCTGGTGGTAGGTGTTGGAGAAGGTGTCTGTAATTTCAGAATGCTCTGCCTCTGTGCATAAGACCCATCTCGTTGGGGTCTAGCTCCAGTCTAAGACAGGATCCTAAGGAGGGTTTTAGGAGCTCTTTGGTGGAATGCTCACTCCCAGGATTCATGCCATTACTCTTCCTTCACTTGATAGGTCTCCAGCTGGCTGAGCAGCAGGTTCTGTAGCCAGCTCGATCTCCACCTCTCTGTATAAATCTAGCACCAGAGCTGCCAACAGACGTGTTGGATAAAGTCTGTTCTGCTCCCTGCCAACCAAATGGCCCCGCAGCATAAGGTTCCAAGTTTTCTCAGTCTCATAAAACTTGGCTGAATGAGGCAGTGGTGCCATGAAATTTGCATTTATCTTGTGCACCTGACACTTCCCATCATGATGATGGAGTGCTTCCCTCATGTCAGAGCGCTCTTGGCTCTTAGGGGACAGGAAGGCAGGGTGGAGGTTGGTTGTGGGGCAAGCTAATCAAAGCCAAGAAGAAGAGTAAATCCATAGGCATGAGCGATGGGAAGCAAGGTATGGGAGAAATGGAGCGCTGGGGGCTGGGATAGCACTGTGACTCAAGATAAAAGAGCATTCCAGAGCCCCTTGTGCAGCCGGGGCCATCAGTCATCTCTGCTTTATAGGGACAGCCGTTCTGTTGACCCCCAGGCCTTGGCATGCGGCCTCCCCTGTGAAGCTGCCCCTGGGAAGCTAATTTCCTTATTTCATGTCCCACCATTGTGTGCTCGCTAAGAACTAGGCTAGGCTGCAAGATAATGGACCTGTGGTCTACAGGTTGCTGTGTGGAGATGTTCTTGTTGCATTTTGTGTTGACTTTTTGAGGGAAGAGGAAGTGGAGAAGATATAACTAAATGTTTCAATTGAATGTGAGAAAGAAAGAACAAAAAACCTTGCTGCACAAGTGAAATCACCTCCAAGCTGGGCCTGGAGGTGAGGTGGCCCTGTAATCCCAGTTACCTGGGAGGCTGAGGCTGGGAATCACTTGCATCCGCAGGTTCGAGACGACCCTGGGCAACACAGCAAGACTTAAATCTCTTAAAAATAAATTTTAAGAAAAAACAACAAACAACAAAAACAAAAACAAGTGAAACTGCTTAACACTTTCTTTATTCACTTACTTAAAAGTCCTCAACTCTCCTCCAGGGAAAAGAAAGTCACTGAGGAGCTTGGACGCTGAAGAAGAGGATCCACATTCCAAGCCCAGATCAACGGTTTGCTGGTGCTCAAAGTTCTAAAAAGCCTTTTTTTGGCCTCTGTTTTCCCATATATATAACAGGGAAATTAGAGCAAGTATTTTACGCAGTTGCTTCAAGGTCAAATGAGATGATGTTGCTCCATATTTAGTGCCTGGTCTCTCGGACAGTAAATGCTCTGCAGAGATTGGCTAGCAGCCTGAGCGCAAGATTTTGGAGGACATTGGCTGGTCTCAGAGGGCAAACAGAAACAGCGACTGACCAAGGTCTCAGTCTCTGAGTTATTATTGTGCCATAAAACTCAGCACCTGAGGTGTATCTGTTTTTCGATGTCATGTAAGATTTTATCTTGGAATATCTGTGGTCTGGTTGAACGCCTCCTTTGGGGTTTTATTCTTTTTTCCTATAGCTTTCTTGTTGCTTTTTGTCCATTAGTCACATTTCTCCCAAATTGATCCAAAGTTTTGAGAATCAAGCACCCTGTCTGTACAGAGTTTATGGTTCATTCTTAGAGACAAAATGTAAAGTGGGTGAAGGTGATACTCCTTTTGGTTAAAGAGTTTTACCTATTTCCCCCAACATGGCTGTATGGTGTGGTGGGTTTCAAGTTTCTTGTGTGCTTGGAAACCCAGGGCGATGCCATAATCCTGCAGTTAGGAAATGCTTAATGAGTAGTATTTCAGAACCTCTACCACCTTATGCAATCCACCATTCCAAAAGTTCCCACAATGTGCTGTGGCTTTTACCTCCTCTTGAACCAAGAAATTCATGGACATTTTCTGCTAGATATATGGTTCAATAATTGTGGCAAGTATACGATAGTAATGTAAAATGTTATTAATGAGGAAAATTAGTTTTGAGTTCTATAAAAATTCTATGCTAGTTTTGCATTGTTTTCTGTAAACCTACTCTAAGTTTATTTTTTAAAAAGAAAGAAAGCAACTTAAAAGATAAATGATAAACTTAGAAAAATATTGCCACAACTCATTTGATTAATAAAGAAATAATATTCCTAGTTTTAAGGACTACTAAAATTAAGACTTCAAACATCTAGCAGGAAAATGGGAATGAAGTTCTTAAAAAGTATGACCACATGATAGCATCATTAATTATAGTGGAAAAACAGAAGGGGGGAGTGGGTGATATACAGAAACCCCAAAGGTTAGTAGTACTGGTTGATGGCATAGTTCCCATTACCCCAGATTTTATTAGCCTAGATAAAGTGTATCATTTGGGTGAAAAGGCACACACACACACACACACACACACACACATATATACAGAGAGGGATATATTTATACATATATTTATATATGCATTATATATGTATTAGATTGCATTAAATTTATATAATTTATTTTATAAATTTAATTTAAATAAATGGACAATAAAATTAAGTATTAATCAAATCAAATGATTATTAATTGAATTTATATATAAATTAAATAGTATTGTATATATTAAATATATACACACAATGTATCTATATATTAAACATATATGCTTTATATCCTGGGTTTAGTAAGAAGAAAGTAAACAAATTTCTCTTTTGGATAACCATTTTGAATTCTTAATTTCCAAATTTTGTATGTGTTATCATACTGAAGTGACAGATCTTTTTTGAAATATAACTTTTAACAATTACTTGACTTATTTTCTCATCATCAAGAATAGAAAATGAAGCTGAAATAGTCAGAAAGAAAATAAATGGAAAAGGTTATCTTCAAATTCATGTGCAATTGCAAGGGGGCCCCTGAATAACTATCTATATCTATATCTATATAGTTTGTTATATATATATTTACATATATATATAAAACAAAATGAAGGATTCAAACTTCTTGATTTTTAAGCTCAATGCAAAGTTATAGTAGTCAAAACAATGTAGTACTGGCATAAGTCTACATACACATAACTTTGAGTCCAAAAATAAACACATGCACCAATGTTGCTTTTTGGAAAAAAAAGCATTCTATGTGGAAAGAAAAATCTTGGCAAATGGTGCTGCATTAGTAGAAGATCTACTTATGAAAGAACAAATCTAGACCTGACCTCACAAATATGAAATGAAAATGGATGAAAGAACAAAAAATTTAGAACTAAATCCATAATGTCAAATCTTGCAGGATTCTTCTTATAGGGGATACTAAGAACAAGCCAGTTGGTAGTGACAGGAAATGGATGGTGGTTGTCAGGGACTGGAAAGACTGAGAACAGGGTGTTCCTACTTCATCAGTATGGGATTTCTCTTTGGGTTGGCACAAATGTTTTGGGAGGCTCTGTCCTTTCAGTCTAGCAGCAGTGATCAGGTAAGGCAAGATGAGACACTTACAAGCACATCTAGAAATATGGTGAAAAAAACAGATCCTTGTGATGTAGTTTCTTCCAGGTATGCTGATGGCAGTCCCACCACCTCTCAGGGCCCCATAGGTGAGGTCCTCCCAATCTAAACCTTCCCAGTTTTTCTCCACTAGCTTCCTATCTTCCAAAGAAACCCCAATACAGCTCCTTGAAGACTGGGCTACAAGGCTAATGATGGTTGTGTCACATACAGACATCACTGTGTTGTCTGCAAGCATCCAGTTCTTAAAGGTGCAAGTCATGGTGCTAACCAGCTAAAGCTAGTTCCATGCTTTGACTCTGTTGCTAGAGAGAGAACTGAATGCAGCTGTTGGGTTTTGAGAGTCCTAAAAATTCCATACACAGATTCTTTGAGACTCTCTTTCTCAGTCCAGTTAAAGCTGGATCAAAATCCTGACACCCAGTGGATCACCAAACCAGGCTCCAAACATAGGAAAATGGGAGAACTACACCCATAAACCACAAGAGCTGTGGCCTTAGAAGGCACCACAATTCATAATGATTGTGTAAAATTCTTACCTAATAAATGATTTATGACTCCTTTAAAAATGTTTACGAACTAAGTAGACTAGGTGGTGGTTGCACAATATTGTAAAGTTTTGAATCCTACTGAGCACTTAAAATCATTTAATTTTATGTTCCTTGAATTTTATCTTCATGACAATATTGACAACAATGTTTTACAAAAATGGAAGATATTAGCATAAATTATGGACTTGAGTTAATAATGTGACAATATTGGTTCAATACTTGTGGCAAATGTACCATACTAATGTAAAATATTATGAATGAGAAAAATTAGCTTTGAATTCTATAAAAATTCTATGCTCATTTTGTATTTTTTTGTAAATCAATTCTAAATTTAAGTTACTTTAAAAAATAAGGAAAACAAACATAGATAAATGACAAGCTCAGAAAAATATAGCTGCAACTCATTTGATTAATAAAGGATTAATATTCCTAATCTTAAGGGCTACTAAAATGAAAAGACTTGATAGATCTAGCAGGGAAATGGGAAAAGAAAATTGATCAAAAGCAAAACAGAATGTTCCCCAATAACTGAGCACAAAAACCTCCTAAACATATGCTGAGCTGTTTAACTTTTTTTCAGAAAAAGAAAAATGAAAATGAACACTAGAAACTACTCAGTAAGATTTTATCCATCAGAATGACAAAAATCTAAAGGTTTGACAACATAATCTTTGGTAAGTCTGTGTAGAAACATGAACCAGCATAACTCCATGGAGATTAATTTATCAATATCTATCAAAATTACAAATGAATATACCCATTGACCCAGAAACTTCACTGATGCTAATCCATCTTACAGATATATTTACATACATAAGAAATGACACATGCAAAAGTTTATTCATTTCAATGGTGTTTTTAATAGCAAATGACTAGGAAGAAACTAAAAGCCCATTAATAGAAGCCAGACAAATATTTATGGTACACTCTTATAATGACATAGTATCTTGCAGCTTTAAGAGAAAGAATGGAGCAATTCTCTATGTACTGTTGTAAAAAGAATCTAAGATTTACTGTTAAGTGAACACAGTAGATTATTATGAATAAATTCAAATTTTTCAGCTAACAAAGAGGGAGTTAGAAAAACTCACTAGATTTGTGTTCATTTATCTTGCTCATCAAGAGACTCTAGAAACTGGTAACAGCAATGGCAACACTGTGGAGAAGGGGAGTGTCCAGGGGTTGAAAGAGAATATTGAGTCTATGGAGGGGAAAGGAAGCATTGATCAAATACAGTCTTACATGGTCAACAATTTGAGCACTGGACTACTTTGCCTAGCTAATATCCAACTACAGCAAACTCAAAAGCTTCTGTACAGCAAAAAAGACAATAAACAAAACAAAAGAAACCCAACCAAATGAGAAAAAAAAAAGTTTGCCTCCCACACAATTGAAAAGGGTGTGATAACAAAGATCCACAAGAAACTCATACAACGTAGCAAAAAGCCCAGTCAAAAAGCCCAGTCAAAAGCAAGCCCACCCTCGCTTAGGAGGGCGGTCGCAGCTGGGCCTTCGTGCGCTCAGCCAAGCCTCAGCTTTGTGGGGTGAGCGGAGGGTGGCTCCACCCAGGTGGGCACTGAGAGGGGGAGGGTGCGGAGGTGCCGGCAGCTGGAACCTGGATAGGGTTCCAGCCTGGGCCTGCCCTCGGTGGCCTCGCTTCAGTGGGCGGTTGCAGCCTGGCCTTCGCGCGCTCAGCCACTGGTGAGTTTGGGGTGGGGCGGGGGAGTGGGGGGTGGGGCGGGGGGTGGGACGGCCACTTCTTTCACTCTCACCCCAACTATTAGTCTTCAGAAGGAAAGAGAAGTAATAATCCACTGGACCAACAGAATTGGTGAGGGACCGAGCCAAATATTGTGCACAAATACAAGTGGACCGCGAGAGAAGGAACTGTGATAAAGACAAGATATCTTGGACTGGGGAAATCATGGACATCACCTATCACAGAATCACACCTAAGGCCACACAGTGAGTGGAAGGGTCAAAAGCTAAGGACAGATACGCAGCTCAAGAAAGCAAGGTGCCGCTCCCCAATCAATGGGAGAGGAAGGTTACACAGATGGGGCTGCAGGCCCACACAAAGCTACAATGAAAGATTGAAACAATCTGCAAAGTTTTTCGGCAGATGCCCTCCACAACGAGTATCTTCTACATTGAATGGAATTGATTGAATATCGTCAACAAGAGAAAACACCAATAGATTTCAAAGGAGAATGAATGGCTACCCAGTACAGAGATAAGACTGAACATCTACCAACAAGGCTTACTATATTCTAGGATCACAGTCCCTCACCAAAGAAAAGGACATTGACATAGAATACGAAGTGACCAAAGGACTTAACATAGACCAAAAAACAACAAGGAGATGGGTCGGAGTGAACAGAGGGGGTCGTCAACGGTGAGTGGGGGAGAGACTTTCCAATAATCATTTGCCTTTACTGTAAAATCTAAAGTATGAATAAAAATTTAAAAAAATGGGGTGAAGGGCTTAAAAGACACATCTCAAAAGAAGAAATGCAAATGGCTAATAAGCATATGAAGAAATGCTCATCATCACTAAAAATCAGGGAAATACAAATTGAAACCACAATGAGACACCATCTCACATCAGTATGAATGACCCATGTCAAAAAAAAATGGGCAACAGCAAGTGCTGGTGTGCATGTGGAGAGAGGGGAACACTTTGACATTGCTGATGGGAATGTAAACTGGCCCAGCCACTATGGAAAGCTGTATGGAGATGCCTTAAACTACTGAAAATGGAACTACCATTCGATTCAGCAATCCCATTTCTAGAAATCTACCCAAAGTTTATAAATTAATGTCCAAGTCAAAAAAATTATGAAGTCTGCAGTGATAGAGGCTTTTGGAGACAAAGTTATGAAACAAAGACCTGTAGACAAAGCTGCTCCAGGAACTTGTGTCTTTGTTGATTTTAGAAACAAAGTCATGTTGTTCAGGGAATACTGTGTGACTTGTCTTGCTGTACAGTTAGTCAGGCCCTCCTCAGACTCTTGCCTCTGTGTTTTGTTCCCTGCCCCATGCCATCTCAAGCACCCAGAATTAGCCTGACATCAACTAAATGCTAATCAGACTCATCAATTAATTAAATTCAGTGAATTTCCACCACTCTCTAAATGACTTTATACATGACTTTTTGTGCAAAATAGTATTTCATAAAAGGAGAAAAATTAAAAAAATGAAACATATCATTTTTTAACTTGACATTTTTAACGTAAAAAGATGGTGTTATCATCAATTTCATGGGAAGTATATTAGTGTTTTCATCCCCTTGAAATCAGATGTAGCTCCCTGGATTAGTTTTAGAAATTTCTGTCCAACTCTCCAGAGCCCACTTACCTCAGAAGAGATTCTAATCTTTATCTTGTAGAACAGAATGGGAGAAACTATTTTCCATATTTGTTTGCATTTTTCTGGAATTCTTTAAATGTACCATGTTTTAGGGGTAGGAAAAGGCTGTGTTTGGGGAAGATAGTGAGTGTCTCTTGGTGGAGGAGTAAATGAAGAATGGTCAACTTTATGTTTTCATAAAGATATTTTGCTTTCTTTAAAAAGAATGAATATTTGAATAATTTGTATGTATTCTTCAAGCCCCTGGGAATTTGATCTGAATATATAAGAATATTAGGGTCAAATGGGTGAAAAACAACCTTAAAATGTCAAAAAAATAAAAGGAAGGGAAGCATATTAGACTCTACAATTCTTATTCTAATAAGAGCCTGTGACTGTAAGTCATAAATCTCTCTCATTTTCAAATGCCAAGAAAGTTCTTTTGTGTTTCACTTTCAAGCCAGGAGATTGTGATTCACCACTGGGCCAAGAAATGGCCATAAACATCTGAAAGAGTTTGCTTATACCAATTGTTTTCCTTCTTTATTTTCCTGATTTTTTTTTGTTGTTGTTGTTGGTGGTGGTGTTTTGAAGCTGAAGGGTTATATAAAATTTTCTACTGACATGAAGAGCTATTGTACACAGTGCACCCATCAATGAGAATTGACTTCTTTTCCTTTCTCTGAATAGATTTCCTGGTGTGATGAAGGAACTCGGGTGGAGAGATCCGTGTATCCTGGTATCACCCATATCTGTGAGGCAAAAATGTAATGAATTTAATTCTCCAGGGAAATTCAGCTCAATTCATGAGCCCTGAACTCATTTGGGGAGGGGGGGAAAAAGGAGAAATGACTATCAAATATTTCCACCCATGCTCCACAGTTGCACAGGAAAGTATGTCAGTTAAAATATGTTAAACCAATTTCTCAGGTAATCTTAAAAAAAAAAAAAAACAGCAACATTGACAAGTGGGTAGAAATCACTCATCCTGACAAGTGATTATGTAGATTAGAAAAGATGCAGGAAGTATTCTGTACCGCTGAGGAATGGGGACTGGGAATAAATCCCCTGTTGATAATGATGAATAACTTGTGCTCTATTCTAAGTTAACTCTCTCAGAACTTGAGTTTAGGCCACACCCCAGAATAAGGTAAAAGGTAAGAAAGAAAGGCACAAAAAATGCTTTGAAGTCACTGGTACTTGGGTCCTCAGAGAAACTGCAAACTATGTAAGATTTTCAGTCCACGTGAAATGGACTTCCTGTCCTTATAGATCTTTCTCTTAGGCTTTTGTCACTCATATCTCAGCAGCAGATACAGTCATTTCATTCTTGTCTGTATTCTCACTCCTAGGTTTTCACTGAAACAAAGTTGGGGCTATAGATTGTATTTCCTTGTCACCTTGACACTGAAGTTGACCATCTACTCCACCCTTAATGGTTCAGTAGTTTTTCTTTCTCTGGATTCAAATAGTTTTTATGATTGTGAACTTTGGTACTGCTGTGTAGTATTTCTTGAGCATTGTCATCATTCATTTGAGGGGACAGTTATGTTTTCAATGTCACCTCTCTCTGATACTACCGAGTCACCCAACCTTGGACCCTGGACTATATAGATTCCTGAGCACTCCTGTCTACAATCACTTTGGCTGATGTCTTGTTACTAGTGGCCTCTCACTGGTATCTGTATTTAGGAATGTGCGAAGAGCAAGATTTCAGTAATAGTGCCAAGTATTTCCTATGATCCAGTCATTTTACATCTCACATCTTAGTTCATCAGTCTGATGGATGCATATATTTGTGTTTAAAATGTTTTCATTTGCATGTATGTTTGTCAGACTCTATCAAAGGGATAGAATTTGTACAATTTCCTATGCTGAATAATTTAAAAGTAAATGTCAAACAACATAAATTATGACAGAAATAATGGTTTAATTTTTCACATACTTTTTAAATAGTGGAGAAAGGAAAAACTAAGAACAGTCTACTGTCGACCTCAAGTCCTGGGTAGATGATCATGTTCATAGCATGCTATTCTTCTCCAGGGCCACTATTACTATCTTGAGCTTCAGGAATGGGCTTGGGGAGAAGGGGGGTTCTTGAGTATCCTGAAAGTGTTTGCAATACTTTGCATTCAATATGCTTTAGCCAGGATAAAAAGAGCTTTGACATCATTTTCTTAAAGAGATCAATAGTACCCAAACATTAAAAGCATCAATTTAGATGCTCACATTCTATTTGTGATATATTTTGGATAAATACCATCCAGTTAGATGGAATGAACCATATAATTATGGTTCATATTTGAGATACATATATATATACACATATACATATATATGTATCTTATAATATTTTAATATATATTATATAATAATACATAAAATATATATGCATATCTCATAATAAATATGACAAGTTATTCATTTATTTAGTGCCTGTTTATGGAAAATTTAAAGATGGCAAGTACTGACCTAGGTGGTAGAGAAATAAATATGATTAAGTTCATAGAAAGAGAAAATGGAAACATTTCCTGAGAAAAGAAAACAAATAGAATTAGGTCAAGGATGACTCTTCTTTAACTTCTGTGATGTTAATTGGACACTTGATTCTTTTGAAAGTTGGTTATCACTACTAGTATATACTTTTAATTGACTTGCCATAATAACTATAAGTCACTTCAATTAACATTATCTTCAATTGTGGCAGATATAATTAAGACTACATATGTGACTATTTCTGCTTTTTATAATGAGTTTTCATTGTAATCACTATTGGAACTACAGTATTAAGCATAATTACTAAGTAATCTACTAGAACATAGAATTACTTTATAATTATATGATATTTTCCTAAGTATATAACACGTAGTTACTTTGGGAGTAAAGCATAAGAGTGACGTTTAGCCATCCATTACATAATTGATGAAATCTTGCTAATAAATGTCAGCTAACACCTATAAACTCTGGGCATTTTCAATTTCAAAATAAAATCCATCTCTCAACTTCTTTTTGAAAGGGAAAGCACCTAATTTTAAAACCTTAGTATCAAAAAGGAAAATTGCTCACACAAATCATTTGATATCAGAGTCCAGAAACAAAGTTGATGGTATTAATTGTCCATGTTGAAAAATAAGCATGTATTTTATGTCCTACAATGAAATTTTGAAAAATAATTATATCCTGGTCCAAAATTATCTTTTCTGTAGGTGGCTTAATTTTGGAAAACTTTGTTTTCCAAATTATATTTTCAGCAAAAAAAAAAAAAAAGTATTTTCTAGCAAATGCAGAACTCAACTAAAAACAAAAACAAAGCAATTGAAAAACGAAAACTCCTTTGGTGAGGGAACTCTTTTCTTATATCTGTGATTTTTTATTTGACAAGTAATGCAAAAATATTTAATAACATATAAATCAGGAAAAAAATCAAGCAACTAGCAATGTTCCACTTTCAGTGGGATAGATCATTAGAAAATCAAATTTGTTTTCTTTGGGTTATTGTAATAAGTTGCCAGAAGCTTGGTGGCTTAAAACAACAGAAATGTATCATTTAATTGTTTTGAACTACAAAAGTCAAAAAATCAAGGTGTTGATACTTGATTCCATTAGAAGGCTATGAAGGAGAATCCACCATGCCTTTTCTTAGTCATCAATGACCCTTAGTGTTTCTTGGTTTCTAGATACATTGTGGTTTCAGTCTCTGCTTCTATCTTCACATGACCTTCTTGCTTGCATCTGTCTCTATTTTCTCTTTTTCTGTCTCTTGCTGTGGCTGCCATCACTAGGTGTGGAGTCCACCCTAATCAGGGTTTCTCATCTCAAGATTTTTCATTTAAATGCATCTGCAAAGACTCATTCTAGATAAGATAATGGACCCTGCATATCATTGGATATACTGTGCTAATATACATGAAATCTTTCAAAAGGAGTGAGAGAAGTAAGCCATCACACTAAGGCAAGGGCCTTAGGAGCAGCTCTTAAGCCTCGCAATCATCTCTGAGGTGATGGAGTCCTCCTCGGGGTATTCAACTTGCAGTAAATTATCATTGCTTCACTGAAAAAGTAGCTCATGGAAGTGAGTTGGCAGGAAAGTGAAATGACTTGGCAGGTATACTCACCCAGGAAGTGACTCATTCTGCCTCATTCAAGGAAAAAGAGACTTAAAAGTGGCCAACTGAATGGGGAAAAAATCTTTGCCCTACACACAAATGATAAGGGCCTAACAACAAAGAACCACAAAGAACTCACACAATGAAAATAAGACCAAAAACCCAGTTGAAAAATGGAGAGACGATCTAGAAAGACACTTCTCCAAAGAGGAAATACAAATGACCAACAGGCATATGAAAAAATGTTCAACATCACTAATAATCAGGGAAATGCAAATCAAAACCACAATGGGATATCATCTTACACCAGTGAGAATAGCTCATAAAAAAAAAAAGTGGCAACAGCAAGTGCTGTTGTACATGTGGAGAGAGAGGGACACTTTAACACTGCTAGTGGGAATGCAAACTGGTTCAGTCACTATGGAAAGCTGCATGGAGGAGCCTCAAATTATTGAAAATGCAACTCCCATTCGATCCAGCAATCTCACTTCCAGAAATCTACCCAAAGGTTACAAAAACTCTAATCCAAAAAGACACCTGTAGCCAGATGTTTATTGGAACATTGCTTACAATAGCCAGGCTATGGAAGCAACCCAAATGGTCCAAAATAGACGAATGGTACAGAAAACGATGGTATATGGAATATACCATCAATCAAAAAAGACAAACTTATGTCATTTGCAACAATATGGATGGAGCTAGAAGGAATCATGTTAGCAGCAACAAGTCAGAAGGAAAAAGAAAAATACTGGATGGTCTCACATGAGGAACAAAGGGAAAAGAAACTATCAAACAGACAAGAAAAATTTAACTAATTTTTAACAAAATTAAAGCATAAAGCATGAAAGGGGGAGAGGGGAAATCGGGGGTGGGAGAGGTACAAAAGACTAAGATGATGGTTCATGGGCGATAAGGTGGTGGGAGAACCCCAGGGTAGATAATGATGTAAAGTAAAATATATAATCTAATAAAAAAATTGGCCCTAAGGATAGTGAAAAGGAGAGAGGAGACAAAAACCCAAGACTACAGTAGGAGAAGGAAAATGGGCTCCATTCGTCAGCATCTTTTACTCTGGCCCCATTAATAGCTCAGTGAGGTTATAATTACTGCTTTCTTTTATCCCTCCCACCACCACTTTTGCCTGAATTCATCTTTTTCCTGCCCATTTAACTCCAAGAACAGCATTAAATAAGTATTTTTGAGTTGTAATGAACTAAATCGATTCAATTATAGGTGAGTGCCTTGGGAGCCTGGCTAGGTTAGGTTCACGCATGCATAATTTATGTATCAGGGGATTTGTTTTGGAAGTATTTCTGAGTTCAGCAACATTGATTAATTAATTGAACATTTAGAAACATACTTGCATACTTTGAAAAACAGATCAAGCACAGGCACATGGGATCCAATGTAGTATTTCCAGCAGTCTGTTAGAATTGAAGTCTACTTTTGAGGAGGATTAATACTGGAAAGTGGTTCAAATGGTCTCTCATGTAAGCATGGAAGACTACTGTTTTAACTGGAAAGAAACCATATATATTTCCATGACTGTGGCTGCGTGCCAGCAAAACTTTATTTACAAAAAAAAAGTGATTAGTTTGATACGGTCCATTGCAATTTGTTGATAATCTCCTGCTTTTTTTAAACATTTTTATTTTTTATTGATTTGTCATAATTGTGGATAAATTGATCCCTCCTCCTCCCTTCATATACCCCCTCTGTATCCCCCCTTCAGTCATTCCTTCTCCCATTTTTCTGCAAATTGTTGGTTGGTTAAGTTGATGTTCAGTTGTTGGTTGTTTGGCCTGTTGTTTACCTCCCCCGCCATCTTCCCCCTCCTCCTCTCTCGCTCCATGGTTCAGTCCCATTGGTTGTTTTCATTTTTTCTTATTTGTTTGTTTGTTTTTCCCTGTATCCATCATATAAGTGAGACCATCCTGTACTTCTCTTTTTCTTTTTGACTTATTTCTGCCAATATGAGTCCCTCTAGTTCCATCCAGGTTGCTGCAAGTGACGTGTGTTTGTCCTCCTTGATGGATGCGTAGTATTCCATCATGTATATGTACCACATTTTTTTTTAGCCAATCATCTGTTTGGGGGCATTTGGTTTGTTTCCAGTTCTTTGCAACTGTGAACAGGGCTGCAATCAACATGCGAGTACATGTGTCCTTTTGAATTAATGTCTTCATGTCCTCTGGGTAGATTCCTAGTAGTGGGATTGCTGGGTCGAATGGTAAGTTCATTTTTAATTGTTTGAGGGTCCTCCACACTGTCTTCCATAGTGGCTGGACCAGTTTGCACTCCCACCAGCAGTGTAAGAGAGTTCCTTTTTCTCCACATCCGCGCCAACATTTGTTGTTGTCTGTTTTATTTATGTGGGCCATTCTTACTGGTGTAAGATGGTATCTCAATGTGGTTTTAATTTTCATTTCCTTGATTATTAGTGAAGTGGAGCATTTTTTTTATATGTCTATTAGCCATCTGTATCTCCTCTTTGATGAAGTGTCTTTCTAGTTCTTCTCCCCATTTTTTGATTGGGTTTTTTGCTTTGTTTTTGTTGAGCTGTAGGAGCTCTTTGTGGATCTTTGTTATCAGACCCTTGTCACTAGTCTGCAGGGCAAAAATTTTCTCCCAGTCAGTTGGGTTTCTTTTTGTTTTGTTTATTGTCTCTTTTGCTGAACAGAAACTTTTTATATAGTCCCAGCTATTTATGCTTTCCTTCATTTTTTTGCCAGCCATAGTTGTTTCCCCAAATGGATTTCTGAGGTGAAATTCATGAAGGATTTTGCCCAGGTTTTCTTCTATGTATTTTATGGTTGCAGGTCTCACTTCCAGGTCCTTTATCCATTTTGAGTTAATTTTTGTACAGGGTGTGAGGGTGTTATCCTGGTCCATTTTTTTACAAGTTTTGATCCAGTTTTCCCAGCACCATT
>PVHY01000445.1:225065-235617 GCA_004024945.1 Uropsilus gracilis | reverse complement strand
TTTTTTTTTGAGACTAGGTCTTGCTATTTTTGCCTGTGGAACCTCAGGCTCTCGTTGCCAGGGGGTACCACAGCCTCAAGCAATCTCCATCGTCAGCTTCCCAGGTAGCTGGGATGACAGGTGCGCGCCACCACGCCCAGCTATTTTTTTGGAACTAGGTCTCGCTACGGGTCCCAGGTGGGACTCGAACCGCGATCCCTAGCTCCGGCCGCTTCATGGGCTGAAGCTTACAAGCACGAGCCACCGTGCCCGGCTGTCTTACGTTTTAAAAAGAACCACTCTTGGTACAGAGTTGAGAAGTTCCCAAATGAGTCTAAGAACAGAAACGCTAGATAATTTACCATGACCCAGATGAAAGCGGTGGAAGTTTTGAGAAATGACTAGTAATCCAGCATTTTTGAAAATAAATCCATCAGGAATAGATCACTTTATATGAATTTATGAGAGAAGGACAAATCAAAGACAGCTCCGTTTTCCTACGCATAACTAGGGGAGTAAAAGTCACCACTTACTGAAATGGAAATACTGTAAGAAATGAAGGTTTTTATGGGCAAGTCAAATCTATTGTGTTTATTTGGCATCCAAAGGTGTCAAGAAAGCAGTTGAATGTCTTAGTCCAAGGAAAAGGTCTAATTTGAACACAGACATTTGAAACAGTAACTACACATGCATTAATTAAAACCATAAGACTTTATGAGACTATGCATGGGGTATATAGAGGCAGAGCATTGAGTCACTTTATTTTAGAAAATGAAGCAAAATTAGCAAAAGGTGATCTAGAAAGTACTTTCTATGTAGTAGACAGAATGTTCAATGATTATATTTTTTCAATAGGTTAAGTGAAATTAATATTGAGGGATGGCAAGAATATTCAACTGTCCTATGCTACTGAAGGATCAAGAAGATGAGTAATATAAGTACTAGAAATGACCATTGGGTATGAAAGCATGAAGGTCATTGGTAACCATAATAAAAGTAATTTTTTTAGGAGTGTGTGGATGGGAGGGGATCATTGTTATGAAAGTTCAAGAGAACGTGGGAGAAGAGAAATTAGAACAAGTACGGGATTGCTTATGCCTATAATTTTGTAATACACTCCAAATATATAGGATATATGGAGAGAAATGTGGGGACAATAGAAAAGTTTTTGACTTTGTTTTTAAAATATGGGGTAAATAAAGTCATGTCTGCATGGTTATAAGAATCACATAGTAAAGAGGGAAAATCTGATAACATAGAAGAGAGAGGGCAAGTTTCCTGTCTATGCTCTTGAGTGGAAAGCCAGAAGGCCATGGGCAAATGTGGATGAGATGTGCTGGTTCAGATTGAAAGACAGGTAGTCGGTTGTCATAAGAAAAGGTAGATAATGTACCTTGATGCAGTTAGAGGGGTAAAGGAGTTAAAAAGTAGCTATGTGTGGTTTTTGTGCTGTGCAGTCTATAAAGCAAGGTTATTTTTTTTCATATTAGTATTTTAAAAATATAGAAACACTAACTTACATTGTTTTGTAATGGAACAACGAATTGTGTTGAAAGAACAGATTTTCAGACATTGTTGAATCTCAGGTAATCTACTACATATGACTCCTTTTATAGTCAACTTGTATAAATAGAAAAAAAATCTAGTTTGATATAATTAGACAATGAAGCATTGAATCTTCATGATTACTCAATGAAATGATTACTTCATGATTAGCCACACCTGCCTTCAGGGAGCTACCTATCTGGTGGGACAAGTCCCAGGCTATGGTGACCATATTTTCTAAATGAAAATCAGGACACATCACTCCACCCATGGGCTGACAGCAGGAGAGAATATTTAGCTTGAGGAACATCCAGGAATATTCATGGCATATGTTTGCCATTATTGTAATTAGTATCAGATGTTTGTAAGTGTTGAACTAGAGAAATATACAGTGTTATGAGAGACAGAAGAGCAAAAGCTCAATTTTGCCTGGGAGGTGTGGGAAAGAAAAGTGAACGTTTTGAAAATTATTGAAACAAAATGAGAGGCAGGAGTTCAGTTTGGACAGGTAGAGGGCGAAAATTATTTTACAAATCCCAGTGGTGACTAAATAATGTCTGCATTATAGAAAGGAAATCTGGTAGCTCTATAGAGTGGGACCTGACTAGAATTGGAGATTGTAAACCATTAAGTCTTATACAATAGCAAGCAAAATATAACAAGGAAGTGACAAAGGAAATGCAATAAACACTGAGAAGAGGGAATAGATTCTGTGCTTTTGAGGAAAGAAAAACAGCATTTTAAAAGTTATTTGGAAATGTAGAAAGCCGTGAACAAGACAATGGGTGTCTATTTGGTGTAAAAGTTATACTTTATGTTACATGGATCAACAGCTTTGGTCAGAAGATGAGCAAACACAGTTCATTATAGGCATGTTAAGTTATAGATAATCTCAGGCATCTGTAAAGGTTCATTTATTTGACAACTTTTCTTTCTTTACAGAACATTAGATTTATCATTTGAACTTAACAAGAGAAATAAAAGAAAATTAGCAGAAATTGAGTTCAATTAGAATGTTGAGAGGTGTGCTTCACATACTAAATGAAAAGTTCATTGTATTAACCAACAAATTAAGGGCTACCAGTATTTTGAGTAATGCAGAGTAATGGCATTTTGTTGATGGATAAAATGAATTGTGATGGAGGGGCATCAGTGCTTAGGTGGTGGGTGTGGAGTTGTACATCCAAGGAGGTGTGAACCTGTACTCCTAAACCATATAATGTGTTGTAAATCATTGTTACCTCAATAAAAATGATACAGTAAAATAATTTTTAAAATGGTTAAGAAATTAAGAAAGCTTCATAAAAAGGTCGCATATTATGTATTACTTATCATATATGCCATGAAGGATAAAAGAAAACTACTTAAAGGTGGAAAAAATGAAAGAAAGGAAGGAAGAAAGGAAGGAAGGAAGGAAGGAAGGAAGGAAGGAAGGAAGGAAGGAAGGAAGGAAGGAAAGAAAGAAAGAAAGAAAGAAAGAAAGAAAGAAAGAAAGAAAGAAAGAAAGAAAGAAAGAAAGAAAGAAAGAAAGAAAGAAAGAAAGAAAGAAAGAAAGAAAGTCAATTTCCTAGAGCTGCTGCAGGAAATTAGAATAAAATGTGTGGAATAAAACATTTGCTACCGTTCTAGATAACAGTGATCGGAAGTCATAAGTCAAGGTTTTGGTTCTTTCTGGAGATGCTTAGGAGAAAAGCTTTTTCATGCCCACTCTTGAAAAATAATAATTTCTTACTATTTCTTGTTTTCAATTTTATTTTTCAAAAAAAAAAAAAAGAAAATAGACATTATAAAGATCTTTTAAAATAGCAAAGACTTATCAATGTGTGGTTTCAATAATATCCTGTCATAGAAAGGCTTAAATCATACTTCATCAGCTTACGTTACACTAATCCATCTAGCAGAATAATAATAGACTATTAATAGAACTGTCATGTATTCAACTCATATAAGTGTTTTATTTATATTTTCTCATTTTATTCTCAAATTAATGGTTGCACTAGCATATTCTTGCTAAAGATAAAAAAGTTGAGACATAAAGAAATTAATAGATGGTACCCATAAATACTTAGATGTGATAAGTGGAATAATAAAATAAGTTGAACATGGGAACGTATACTACTATGAAATTGAAAAAGAGACAAATAGTACATGGGCATAGATACTACTAGATCAGTGATGTAGTGAATGCAACTCTGTATATTATAAACCATCTAATATTTAGTACTTTCTGCTTCTGCCTTCTGTATCCAATTCTGAAACCAATTCAAAATATTAAGATATTATGTGGCTGTTTATTGTAACAATAAAGTAAAAATTGCATATAAGGTTATAGTAACATAACTCTAAAATCCTACTGTTTGGTATTGAAAACCTGGTAAAATTTAATACGAAATGCCTTTAAAAATAAATGGATATTTGTTGAAAAGGGATAAAACCAATAACACCTTTCAAATGACTTTTTTTTCTATACAAGAACTCAAGTGTGTAAGTTGTTTTGTTAAGAGGCTGGCATTTTTCAAGTATGGTTTCCATATGGTCTTCCTGAAGTGGGCTTGGAAGAACGGTTAAAGTTTAAGATTGCTAAACCTAACTTAACACCTTTTGAATTGGAGTAGGGAACTAGTCTTCATACTAAACAATTACCTGGGATAATTACAAGCTAAATATGGGCATTTTAAAAATTTCTCATCAGAAACAATCTTTAAATAAAATCCTTTTCCTTTTCCTTATTTTTTATCTGTCTTTTATATAAACTGGCAATACAATGGCAGAAAAGGTCACAAAATCAAAAACCTCATTGATTCTCTAAGTTTCCAGCTCAAAGGAGTTACATCAAATGAATATATAAGGTCAATATTTTATGAGCTACTTTTTGGTGAAACAAATCTTTGTTTGTGAAAAGTCTTTATTTTTAAAATGACTTTCAAAAAACTGACTATAACAATGTATATAATCAAGTCAAGTTAAGTTAAATTAAAAAGGTAAATTTTTGGCCTGCCCCATTACTCAAAAAGAAATCTTTATGTTTCACGGAACTGACTCTACCAATAGGGCCAGATTTCCTGGGCATCCATCCTTCTGGGAGTGGCTGCTCTCTTTACTTTCCATTTAGCAGCTGTACAACTGGGAAACATCCAACAGAATGAATGCCACCTGCTCCTCTAATGATTTCAGCCAAACGGGTGGCACTGAAGCTTTACTAAATGTGGTGTCTGTCACTGTGATTCAGTTTTTAAAAGGAAATTAAACTAGTCAGATATTCACATAGAAAATAAGTGTGATTAGTAAACTAGGGTAATGTATTAGGTTACTTTCTGTCTTCCAGATTGCATTCCTATGGATACCTCATCTTGTGTGTTTACTTTTATATTTTAAAATATTAATTTATATTTAGATATAAAATTTATTTCCTTGGTCATTTTCTCCAGGTAGGATTTCTCCCCTCAGGTGTGGACATTTTACTTCTCTCACCGCCAAAGCAAACATAAACCTCCACCATAGTCCTTTGTGTTTCCCCCAGCCCCCTACTTACCACCGCCCCCCCCTTCTTCCCACTTTTCCTCTCCCTCCCCTCAAGTTTGTCTTTGTCTGAACCTTTGTTTGACTTCTCTCTATTCCACATGTAAGTGAAACCATCCGGTATTTATTTTTCTTCTTCTGGCTTATTTTGCTTAGAATAATCCCATTGGGTTCCATCCATGTTGACACAAGTAGTATGAATTTCTTTTTGATAACTGAATTCAATTGTGTGTGTATATATGTGTACACATCACACTCTTCTTGATCCATTCATCTCTTCAGGGGCTTTTAGGTGGTTTCCATATTGTAAATGCTGCAAATAGTGATGCTGTAAACATGGGGATGCAGACTTCCTTTTACTAGTATTTTTGCATTTTGGGGGTCAATTCCTAGATGTGAGATTGCTGGGTCATATAACATCTATTTTTTTTTTTTGAGAACCTGCAACACTTCTTCCCATAGCAACTCTCTAGTCTGTATTCTCACCAACAGTGTAAGAGGGTTTCTTTTACATCATACCTCCCCAGTACTTGTTTCTGATTTATGCACTATTCTCACAGGTGTGAGATGGCATCTCATTGTGGATTTGATTTGCATTTTCCTGAATAAATGATGATGAACATTTTTTCATATGCCTGTTTGCCATCTGTTGCCTTATTTGAAGATGTATCTACTTAGGTCTTCTGCCCATTTTTTGATTGGGTTATTTGTTTTCGTTTTGTTAAGTTCTTTGTTCACCTTTGATATCACTCTCTTGTCAGATATATATGGTGCAAATATTTTGGAGATGTCCTTATAAAATAAGAAGTGGAGATGGTTTGGAGAGATAAATTTGGAAATTAAGGCATTCTAGAATGCTTCCCTGTTCTATGCTATGTTGTTCCCTTATTTTTTTCTAAGTAGATTAGGCACTTTTCCTTTTTTCTTCCATTTATGATTTGCTTTTGCTATGTGATTTTGTGTTCCCAATTCTAACTAAATATCAAATTCTCCTTTTCCAGCTCACCTTGGCTCCCTCTTAATCTCTATATTTAAAATTATCTCAAGATAGTACATTATAATGTAAAAGAAAAATTACAGAATCTCTGATCACATGGATGTGGGGTTAGACTGGTATCCACCATTATTTGCTCTTGGGGCATGATCTTTAACCTCTCTGAAACTTAGTTTCATGATCTGCAAAATAGCTATTTAATGGATTGAGTTTGTCTGAAAATGCCACAGTCCATTTTTAAGTAAATATTATTACTATTTTAAAGTGTCTTTTGGGCATATTTGTGTTTAAAGCATGATCCATTGCATAGATACCTACATAAAAAACATGAACTGAGAAATTTTATTTCAGTTTCTTGTTTTACTCCAGTCTGATCCTGTACAGCATCTCATATTTTCTGCCACCATCTTCAACATGACTGTTGAAGATTTAATGCTGTTAGAGGCAACATTAGTATGAATTTACAGAATTTTTACCAAAATGATGGTATTAATGCTTTTTAAGAATTAGCTCATAGAAAAGGAACTAAAAAATAGGGGAAAATGAAATTTTACTTAATAATTTCATGGAAATACTCTATATACGTTCTTTGAAATCAGACCTAGATTTTATCTAAAATGGTTCAATGGACAGGTGAACACTTTCAATGAACATAATACTGTTAAACACCCCGCAGAAATTAGCTAATTGAAGTGGATAGAAAAGAAGAAAATGCCAAGTAGATATAGAAAAATGAAAGTAGATCAATAGCTTAATAATGACCCATTGATTCTCTTGTATTTAATAAAATGAACTTTTTACTAGGGTGAGCAAATAGATCTTAGATAATTTTGAGTTTAAAAACATGCTACTAGATAAGTCTTCTCCTTTTATACATTAATGCCTCCAATTTGAAGTTCAGCAAAATTCATTTGAATGAGTTAGAAATTATATCATGAAAAAATTAGATTCATGTGCTGATTAGTATTCTTACACTTAATAGGCACGTTGCTTTATACTCTTCTGGCAATTCGGAATGCTGAGGCAGCACCCCAGAAAATGAGTATCTGCATCGGCAGACTAGTCACGATGTCGTGAGGCCATGTACCTAGTTGTAAGCATTTGTCTCATTGCACAAGAAACCTGTGTGATTTTTATGGGACTGGTACCCGTAGAAAAAGATCAAGTGCTGTAAAATAAGACAAAAAAATAGTAGTAGGTACTTGTATTTTAGAATTTATACCTTTTGCTTCCCTGCTATACCCACTGTATATGTTGGTGTCCAGAAAATCTTCCCCAGAAATGAAGCTTCAGAGGGCATTGATGGCTAACAGGTACTTCCCTGCCAGTAGTGATTTTGTCCTGGCTATTTCTCCATTTTAAACAGTTCCTGGCACAAATTATTGCATATTTGTTGCATAATGGGTAAGTTTATCACCCTTTTGTGTGTGTGTGTGTGTGTGTGTGTGTGTGTGGTAAATGTCTTTGCCATGACCTCTTAAGATAGAGGTATAGCTTTGGAATTAATTTGTTCCCAAACTACTATAAAAAATTACAGCCAGGTCAATTATATTGAGTCCAAGAATTATTTAAATAGAGCTGCATTTCAAGCGTGGATTTAAAAATGATTACCTTAATACTTTCCTGAAAAATATAGCTAATATGATTTTTTACATTTATCTGACCTTCCCTCCTTAAATTACTCTATTTTTATTGCTGAAGCTTGCAGCATTTCTCGGACATTTGCAATGATTTGCACCTATTTTTCATAAATGTGGCAGCTTATGATTATGTAATTATATGACTGCTATAAAAACATAGAGGGCTTAGAAAATAACATGTCCTCATTTTATAAATACTCTAGTACCATTTAAATAACATATTTTGCTCACTTTTAAAGATATGATATGATACTGTAGGCAATCATTTTTTTTCCCACGCAAATCACTGTTTTCCATTATTTACCAATTCACAGTTGCCTCACACATAGCATCTGCACACTCTCTTTGATAGAGTTGTACAATCTAGAAGTTAAATGATTTAAAAAAGCAGATATTAGATGCGATAGAATACTGTGCTAATATAATTTATTACTTATTAGGCAAAATAAATCCCAAGCATCAAAATATGTAGTAGTTATGTAAATGTCCCACATTTTTAACCAGTTTATGAAGCAGTATTTTTTAACTTCACTACTTGGTCTCTATGATATTATTTAGATAAGTTAGTTACTTTTGCAGTATAAATGAATCACAGTGCCTTTTAATTACAAGTTGATATTCTTACATGAAAAATGCACTTTTCATGCTACAAGCTTTAGAAGTGATTATAGTCAAGACAAAAATAGGAGCTGTAGAACAGAAAATTAAGCAAAAAATTTAAATGATAGTAATATTATATACTAGGTTCAATATATGGAATTGTCAATTTTCAACTATGACTATATTAACATAATTACCATCTTACCATAATTCTATCTAACCTCATGAACTTCTTCTTCAAGCCCATGCCTCTTTCCTTACTGAACTGACTTGAATTTTCTTTCTGCTCTCTCTGAAGGGAACACCTGGCTTTTAATCTGTACAGGCTCAATTATAAAACTCATCTGGGTATCTCTCCTGAAATTAAGAAGCATCATTAGATATGACATTATTGGTTACATGCCTCATGCATTTAGACTACTTTGCTATCCTATAGTGTGTGAACTCATATACCCATCAGGAATATGTACATTCATCTTTTGCTTCTGGACTTCCCCCAAAATCCATTCCCTCAGAAGAGTATCATGGTACATTTGTATTCTTGAGAGTAGATGTTACACTATATTTGACTATAGAGCTTATTGATGTTTTTGTTATAAAACAAGAGCTAAGAAAATCCTGAACAAGTGAGTATGTGAATGTGGCATGGGAGAGATACTGGAGATTTTATACTGGGATACCTCATTTTTAGGTGAAGACAACTGAGGCATGGAAAAGTAACTTGTCATTGCTTTTAAGACTTAAGTTAGAACTGATATATATAGTTCAGGCAAAATATTAAAACTATCTAAAAATATTATATGAGTGCAATGTATTACCTTGCTTGAATATCTATGCCAATTCATAGCTATTCTATGGGTATAGTGTATTTTTTTGCTAGTGTATCTGTGCTTATAAATATCTTATTCTACACACACTTTGTTTCTGCTTCGAGCACCAGTATCTCAGTACTTGGAAGGCAATTGCACAGATATTCAAGGAAAGAAATAGTAGCTCCAGTTAAAAGTCTTGGTGATGACAATTAGAGACTATCTTACAGAAGAACTGGGATTTTAAAAAGAATTTTGAAGGAAGGGTACATTTAGACAGGTGGAGGAGATAGGAAACTGCAAATGGAATAGTACAAACTTAGCAGGAAAGCAGAAAACCTTGAGGACTGTGTGGGAGAAAAAAAAGCATGCACTTAACAATGTAATTTAGGGTTTGCCAACTCCTCCTGTGTTCCATTTTCCATAACATGACATCATGACTAAAAAAGATTTTCTTACTGTGTTTGACCTTTGCATTAATATTCTCCTGTGAAAAAGCATCACAGGAGCCTCTCCCAATTATTATGAATTAGCCTCTCCCAGTTAATTGTGAATTGGAGCAAAAGCTATATTTTCAACCTGGTTTAAGAGTATCATTTTCTAAAATTGTATGTATGTTAACTAAACTCTTACTCATATCTATTATTTACGTGAAGGGCATATTAGTAAATGTTCCTTCTCTTGAATTAGTTTTCACTCAACCAGGCACTGTGTGCTCACTGTGTGTTAGTGTGCTCACTTGATACAATGTCAAAAAAAAAAAAAAAGACAATGTGGTCTTTGCTCTTAAGTAGCTTTGAGTTGGTGGGGAAATAATCATTAAAACTTAAAGATAAATGAATGCATCTATTATTATTGTTGAAAGTATTTTTGGAAAATTACTAGATGATGTGGTAAAACAAGTTTTGGTGGTTGACCTGTTGGTGTGAGATGTATTCTCTGAGGATGTGACATATAAATTGAGAATTGAAGCAAAAGATGGTAATACACATAAGACAGGGAGAAGGTATTGGGCTGGGAGATGAAACTGTAAGTCATGGTCCTGAGGTGAGAGCTTAAAAGGTTAAAGGAACCAGTTGTAGACAGTGAGAGGAGCTCATAATGGCTGAGGGATGCAGGAAGAGGCTGTATATAAGGAAGAGGTGTTGCTTAGGAAGAGCCAAACACATGAGAATATGTGAACCATGCTTAAGGTTCAGATATTCCTCTTAGTGTGACTAGAAACCACTTAAAGCTGGGGAGAACCTGAGTGGGTTCATATTATTCAAAGAGCCCTGTGATATTGAAGATGTATTAGAAGGGAATAAAAGAGAAGTAACAGTGTCAGCTAGGAAGCCCTTAAGTTGTCTAAACAAGAAATAATAGTGAATTAGACTAGTGTGATGATCATGGGAATGGAATGAAGATAAAACTATGTGAATGTTAAAGCTGTGTAGATTTGATGAAGTACTGACTTTGTGTTTGGA
>PVHY01000445.1:93225-224965 GCA_004024945.1 Uropsilus gracilis | reverse complement strand
ATTTTCATATAGGGTCAGATGACTATATTGAAAACATACCAAATATATTTAATCTCTATGTTTTCTTATAAGTCTGTTCTTTTCAGTATTTACTAACTAGAAACTTCACATTTTAACTTAACCCTGAAGTATAATCTCTACAAATGCCATTGCTACAAGATATCCCAGATACTAGATGATTCATATGGTGCATGAAACACATACAACCATTTTGTAAACAAGTGTGGGCATTGGAATAGGGATTAGGTTAACCCCCCAAAACTCTGGCTTTGGGATTAGCCAGAATAAACCCCCTTGCTCTCTATTCCTGAAGCTATATCTGATATGAACATGAATAGACTATGGCATGCATCTTAATAAAAAGACCAGGTCAAATGGATAATAAAACTAGCTAATACCCTATTTATGATGTTGTAGATGGGGGTTGCAAGTACTTGACATATTCTTATTTAATTCTAACAATACCCCTGAGATGCATGCAATTATTGTGCTTATTTAATAAATGAAGAATTTGAGGCAGCCTTCAATAATGTGCTTCAGTGCACTTAGCTCATCACTAGTAGAGCTAGAACTTGAACTCCTGTGCACATGAGTAATTGTTATGTGTTTATTGGGTTGAGTAGTGCTGAACAAAAGATTCCAATCCCAGAGGAAAGAAAGGCTGGCTATTGCTTGGAGTGGACGACTTGCTGGCTCCCACTGGCAAAAAGGGAAAGAGAAGGAAAATAACAGCAATCCGTTAATTCATAAACCATAATTTTCCCAACTGCAAGCCTTGCAGTTTCTGCACCTGGTACGTTGCTGACTCATCTCACCTGAATCATTTAGTCAGCTTCATTGTGTTTGCAAGGACTGCTAATTATCTCACTAGAATAATTTAAGATATCAATAAAGAATGCAATAAATCATTAACGATAATGGTTAATAAGGAGAAATAATTTTGACTATTCAGCTTGCATTGATTGTTGATATAAAAAGATTAATTTTATATTCTGTTTTTCTACTTATAGGCAGCCATTAGCCATTTACTTGGGTAAAGTTGAATTGAACTGGTTTTTCATTAAAAACTCAGCATTTATCTTATTGAATTCTTACTGTGACATCTCACTGAAGCACAGAAAAATATTGTGACTTACCAAGGAAGCACAAGACGAATGTTATTTTTTTATAAACATTTCAGCATAGCTCTGGAATACATGCAGCTTTGCTGTTATAACTGAAAATTTCCTCTTTTTCAAGCTAGTTATATACACATTTTCCTTATTACTTTTACTTTGGAAGACTAATCTCTTAAAACTGTATGTGTGAATTAAGTGTAGCTGAAATCCAGTGAGGTTAAAGTATTAAAGGGATCTTCCAGTAATATCTCACAATGGAAATACTTTGTTTGAACTGTACACATCAAAGCTTAGTTATGTTTTTGTGTTAATTTCCCTTTGCATGTTCTCTAAACAGTACTTTTTCATAAATTTGATTTGTTTTTCTGTTTTTGCTATGGTAGGGATAAGTTATATAACAAAAAATACCTTTTTTGTCTTCCTAATGTTGTACACCAGGATTATATTGTATAATGTATGAACATGTGCCATCTAGAAGTTTAATGCAAATATTTTCACATAATAGTATAGTAAGAACAATGTGTTTTGTGTCAATACTTGCATCTGTGGATGAAAATGTATCATACCAGAGAATTTTAATTTATATTTAGATTGAAAGTAGATGAATAATTAAGGAATTTCTGAAGTTACCATGACTAAGCAATTCTTCTCTATAGGATTGCTTTATTTCCTTTAACCTAAAAAAAAAAAAAAAGGAAGTATGTATGATAAAACAACACAGCAAATTTTAGAAGCATATCCTATCATAAAGCAAATCAGCATTTCAACCCAAAGCAAGAATTGCAATGTATTATTGAAGTACTTTGGAAAAATGGAAGGTCACTAATGCCATTTTTAGTCTGTCAGTTTTTTTTTTTTTTTTTCATTTACTGCCTCTACAAACAGGAGCTACATTTTATTGCCATTCCATAAATGCCCCTGACTGGTTTTACCAGACTTTTCCACAAAATTCTAAACCATTCTTATTACTCTGATACCTCTGGTCCAAAAGCATAGCATTGTAATTAAGAGTAAGGAATGGATAGTTCCCTTCCCTTCTCTCTCAAAATTGATGGAAATTTCTTCCTTTATGCAATCAACCATCAATAAACACCTACTCTGTCGATATCTGAGGGTGATCCAATAAACTATAGAGAGCCACTGGCATTACTGTTTTGTTTTAGCAAATTTACTCACCTCAAAGGTTGTTTTATTGCAAAGCTGTTCTCATTATTTCATGATATTCAATGACAGCCTTTTAAGTTTAAAATAGCAAAGTTGAAAACAAGATTTCTCTCTTTTGAGAAACATAGCATTCTGTCTATACCTTTGTTTCTTTTTACCTACAAGTGCCTCTTTGTTCTCTGTTTTTATACATCTTACCATGGTCTGAAATGGCCTGTTCAGGTCACCACTCCATGGCATTAGCACCATGCTCACTTCTGACTGCCAGCAGTTTGTATATAGAGAGAGAGAAGATGGGGAAGTGCATCTGATCAGCAAGGTAGAGCCCAAGAACTGAACTGCTCTGGTTCACACTGCTGTGACCATGGGTTAGATCAAGGAGCCTATCGTTGAACAGACAATAATAGATATAGTTTACCTATCCTATGAGTATTCATGGACTTGATGTAAATTCTGAGTCATAGCTAGAGATCAAAGCCAGATTTGATTAGCAGTTTTAATTAAATTCTGTGGGAAAGGGAGAATGTGAATCTGTTCTTGAAGAATGCATAAAAATTGGGCAAGATGGGAGTAAGGGAGAACTCCTTCTGGGGAAATATAAGAGCAAAGGCCAAAGATTACAAAGGAGATTTGCTGACTGGAAACCAGAAGAGTAAGGAGAGCCAAAAGTATCTAGGAAGATACAGTAGAAGCTTGGGAAGGAAAGCTTTGTGGGAATGATTTGTGTGCATAATAACAGGGAGGTGCCATTAATTAGAGGCATTATTTAAATATTCAACAGTCAACTCCTCAGAACAGAAATGTATGTTTATATTCATTGATTATAAGCTTTACTAATACAAAGACTGTAGAAGACACAGTTGCATGTACTAGAATCTATATACACTTTACAAGAAATTTCATATCTTGAAATATATTGTTAATTTTTGCCAAATCTTTGTATGATAGACAATCCATGCTACTACTATCCCATGAATTACAAGGTAGAGTTGATTCAGTCTGCCAGTTCTCTTCCTGTTAAGTTCATTATCATTCAATCTAGTACATTCTGTTGTTAAACCATTTCTCACTGTCTTAAAAATTACATTCTGTTCAAACTGAAATTTTCTTTAGCTAAAATTGTAAATATATTTAATATCAAACTCATAAAATATCTGAAAAACTGGTGGTAACTGATTCTTCTAATCCAGAGTGAGCTAGCATCAACAACGACTTAGTGTATGAGAGAAGATGATCCTCAGTAAGATCAGTGGAAAGGAAAGTTGACTTGGAAAAATCAAAAAAGGAAAGTTGACTATGGGAAAATTTTCAAAATAACCAATAAGATTTCACTGAAAATAGAAGTAAGAATATTGTTAAAGATTTCAAGAAGATATCTGCCTGAAGAAGTTACGATGATACCATAAGGGGAAAGGAATGTAAAGATCCGTTCATGGAGCTTTTTTTCCCAGTTGACAATAGAATAGTATGCAGTATTCACACAAAAATTCATTTATTTGACAAATAACTTTTTTTTGCAATATTGTCAACTAAAAATCTTGCATCAGATTTTTGAAAATCTATCGTATTTCAACATGATTTTCCATTATTTTTCCTTTTTTTATGGAGGTATGATTTTGGAGCAGCAAATCCTAGTGAGGAAAAGCTAAATGATCTACATGCTGTACAAGATAATTTTCTAATTAATTGTTGAAGTAACCAACAGTTCAAAAATAGATGTAAATAATTATTGATTTCTATTAATTCAGCTTCTTTCTTCAGCTTTTAGCGATGACCCCATTTGCACATTCTGCGTGTAATGGCCTCTCATTGGATTCTGAAGCTTCCTCAAGTAGAATCCATCTTATTTTCATTGTGTTTTCCCAGCATCCAACTCAGTAGTTGGCTCATACTATTCAATAAGTGGGGGATGAGTTAAGGAATGAAGAATCTGCAATTGTCTGCATGAAGGAGATAGGACAATGATGAAAAGGGGCTCTTTCTTTAGCCAGGCCCAGAGTAAATGTTGGACAACTAAACTGAGGTGATTTTTTTGTTCTAGTCAGATCTCAGGAGTGTTCATTGGTCTGTAAGGAAGTTCATAATAGAGATTCAGTAGCAGATATATGACTAGAAACTACTCTTTTCACTCAGTCAGAGTGAAAACTCCAGCAATCATTGAATATAGAGACACTCTTAGGTTCCCCATCCTGCAACTAAGGATAGGATTAAGTGACTTAAGTTGGATTTTGATGTAGCAAAAAGTATTTACCAAAACTCAACAGAATAATTCCCTCTTCAGCATGCAATGCACATATGATACACTTCCTGATTTCTTTAGCAATTTGTAATAAAATCCTGAAGATTGATTTTGACACTTTTGTTTTTATTAATAAAATAAAAAGTACAAGGACAAAGAGATTATAAGACAGAAAATCAAGCTAGAACATTTATAGAATTTATGCACTCAGAATTTTCAGAAAATGTAAAGAAAGGCATTTTATACAGTTTTTCCCCCTTAAATTTTTTATAAAATAGATTCTCTGGAAGGCAAGTAGTATTCCTTTTGTGGATTGACTGTCAACAGTTGTTTTCCATGATAGCATTATTACATGTAATAGTTAGAAATTCCCATGGCAGTCTACAAAATCTAAATGTTGGAGAGTGATCTATGTCACTTGCTATGTCAAGTACTGAGAACCAGAACCCCATATTCCTAAGTCATCAAGTAGGAAGATGAGATGGGAGCTGATCTAATTCTAGGTTAAAGATTTTCTCATCTGCTGCATTTGAAATGAGAATGTGCACACTGTCTTGGAACTTTCTTTCTAACACAATCTAGTGGGACTTTCTTTCTAACACATTCTAGTTGTTCTTGATCTGAGTCACAAAAATGGGAGTGGTATTCAGAGGTGGAACCATTTGTGGTGAGACTGAACCCTTTTGGGGAAGAAGAGATTTTTGACAGGGTATTTTACCTTTCTTATGGGGCATTCTACTGAACTCCATCTCTCTGACCATTTGTTTAAAACCATAACCTAGAAAAAATAAAAACTGTTTGAATTAAAACAAAAGTGTTCAAAGCCTATTCAAGCACTAGATCAGGGTGAGGTGGACTAAATGTGGCCCATAGCCCATAATTTGCAACTCTGATCTATATATATTATTCTAGACCTTATATGCTTGAATTACTCTAAACTTTAGTTGTGTGTGTGTGCGCTTTAACCTCTGTATCATTTCCCTTGATGTCAAATCTTCTTCATGGTTTCATCTATCTTCTAGAAACTGGTAACTCAAATGTGTAACTCTTCCTGGACTTACCTTCCAAGCTTCAATTGCAAACTTTTGGAAACATTCCCAATTGATTTTTTTTTCTTATACCACAGCCCTCCTAGTGAATGTCTCCACCATCCCTGGAATTTCTCAGTCCAGAAATGTGTGTGTATGTGTGTGGGGTGTGTGTGTGTGTGTGTGTGTGTGTGTGTAAATGCCCTACCTTTTTCCTTCTTCCTGCCTCTAGTCACCAGGTTCAATGAATTTCTTCTCTTAAATATCATTGCGAACCCATCTATCCCTTTTGATTCAGTCAAAGCAAAAATATTTCTCAATAACAATGTTAAACAACTAATTACCTGAAGCTATTCGCAGCCCCAATCAAGTCACTCCTGTTCTTGCCACTTGTGAAAGACTTCCTTTTTCTCTTTAGAAAAAAAAATCTAGTGTCTCTCGTGCTATGTACAAGCCCCGACATGATTCCTATACAGCTGAGAAGGATTTGCTATACCTGGCCTAGGATCATTCTTAAGGTGAATCTTTAAAGATTTGTAAAGACTAGTTGAGTCATACCAAATTTCCCAAAAGTACTTATAATTGCAATGGAGATGAAAAAAATTAGATGTAATTATGTTATATTTGTCAGTATCATTAAATGACAACCTCTAGGACAAAAGCAATGTATTACTGTTTAAGACTGTGTTTCTATCTCCTTAATAAATATTAAGACAAACTACTGACTGATTAAATGAATGTGTTCATTTATCACACACATGCTTAGAAAATTTTATTAGTGATTCCATGCATGGTATCTACATGAAACTAAAGTTAAAATCTAGGTTTAGATCCTCAAATCATGCTTTACAATCTGCAAAAAAAGGTGTAAGGTTGATTTGCTCTTCTCCTTGTTCCCTATTGTGATGTTGTAATGAAGAGTAAATGAAGTCCTTCTACTGGACCCTAGGAAAAGGAAGAGTAAATCAATATATACAGTGTTTTTGGTGTTAAGGGTCAAATTGAATAAATTGTGTCCCTTATTACCCCTACATAGATAATGGCATCATTGGAGATCACTCTTTTACTTTAAAGCCACTTATTCTGAGTATTATTATTTTTAATGTTCTCACATATAAAATGAAAAAACGGTCTAATAATGGATACTTGATCTTCAAATCATGAAATAAATCTTAATATGCTTGGAAGATTTAATATTTTCTTAGTGCAGGAGATTGATGAAGTCCTGTTAATGAATATATTGATGAGATTGAAGGAAAATAAGTTCAATGTCTTTTGTCACCAGTGTGAAATCCTGTAATACAAACTAAGATAAAAAAGGCATCAAAGTAACTATATGATTATAAAAAGTCAATTCTTTGCATTCTTTAAAGATTCATAGCTCTATACTTTATATATGTAGCAGAATAAATCTAGGTTTCCCAGAAAATTCATTTAAAATGGAAATAGTTTTAAGTATCTAGACTAATACTCTATGAATCTGTTTATTTTCTGTGTAGACCAGGAAATGGACATGTCTAAAAAGTATTTTTACTTTTTATAGTAAAAAGCCAGGTTTATTCAAAAATAACTGATTTTTCTGATACATCAATGGAAAGTATCTCTTTCAAGTCATATTCCGTTTGAAAAGTAATAGAAAAAGAAAAATGACTTTTTCAGTCAAGTTAATATCTAGAAATGTGAAAATTAGTTGTCATAAAGAAATTAACATTTTATTTTGAAAACATTCTTAGCAGCAGTTAAGTTTTAGAAGATAGATTTAGAAGTTTCAGGGGGAAAAAATCCTGTTCAAATTCTACTATCAAACTATATTCCCAAGTCAACTAGTTTGAAGACAGATACTAATTGTACCCCCAATTTGTAATGCATCAGTTTAACACTATTGATCTGCTAAAAAAAAAAAAAATGAAAGCAAACTAAGCAAGAGCCTGTCTCAATACCAAAGGAATGATCTATTGATTCCATTTGACAATGCTTTGTCTATAGATCAATGTGTATGAGCAGCACAGACCAGTTAAGAATGAAACCAGGTATGCAAAGGTCATGAAAGAGAGTATCTATTTATTGGTGACCCTGAAATGAACATATCTTAAAATTCACCTGGTGAGTGTTTATAAAGAAATTCAGTAAATTCACTATACAAAAAAAATTAACAATGCAGATTGTTTTATATTAAAATACCATACTAGGATTATAGGAACTGCTATGAAGAAATTGACTCACTTCTCAATAAAAAATGACCTTGAGGTATAGTGAATTTATAAGACAAAGACATTGTTTGAACTCAGACTTATCCTTGTTTTACTTGTAAAATTTTTTCCTTAAAAGTCTATTTCTATTCCCTACACCAAACACTTGTAATAATCAAATGTCCTCAAGTGAGACATTCTATGATTCCTCCTTCCTCTCTATTTTGGAACATAAAAAAGGACTTATTGAAACCATTGGTAGTCAAAGAACTTTTTCACCTTTTGCTCTTCTTCAGATTTCAAGTAGAATAGGCATATGCTCTTTCAAACTGACAGCAGAATTTAATGCAAAGCATATAGTTCTATACTGTTTAGTATGTCATTTCTGTCTTTCGTGTATTTTGTTTCCACCAGATTGCCAAGCAGAACCATTTATGTAATTTATAATTTGATTAGCTTTTTAGACACCATGAACTTTTGAATATTGATTAACTTCTTTATTCTTTTCTATTCATTCTTTCTTACTTTGAGCAAGTGCATGTATTATGACTTAGATTTAATTAATTAAGTGCTGATCCTGAAGCTGTATTTGAATTTAGGAAGCTAAATGCTTGTAATTTGTAATAGGGATATTCCTTAGTCACTCCCACCGTGTTTTAAACGACCTTCTTATTTTCTTAAACTCTGACTAATAAGAGTACATACATATGTTATACTGGGCTCATGAATGGTTGAATATGGAAGAAATATTTTCTAGCATTATCATAAAAGAAGTCACTCATTAGATTGCTAGTTTCCCCCATGGAATAAAATTTAATATGTCATAATGAAAAATATACATAATGCAAGGAATTGTCTTTGCATAGTTCTAACCAGAGGAAGCTAATTGCAGCACTACAGACATGGGAAAAACTATTTTTTCTTCCTCTCCCTATACTTTTTATTTTATAGTGCTTGTTATATTTTAAGAGCGAAACGAGGTGTCAGGCTGTATCAATATGGCTACTTTAAGAACAAAAATATTTTATTAATTATCCCAGTAAGTGTGTTTTGGGAATTTGGGGATATTCCAATATGGTCCTTTCTGACTTTTGTAGTAGCTATGTAATAAAATCCAATGCATGTTAATCTTCTTGTTTTTGTAACTTATTTTACAATTCAATGTACACTGTTTTTGTATTCTCTATTTTACAATAGAGAGCTGTGCCAAGATACTGGCAACCCTTGCACAATTGTGCATGTAAAATTTCTAGTTTTACTTAACTTCTATCTCAATTTTAAAGAAATATCGATGCATCACAATTGCAATTCATGCAATGCAATATAGTTCCTGAACACCTGCTATTGTTGAAATCTTCTGCTTTTCACAATCTCTAACAAAATATAACAGATCTTTGTTTTTAATTGCTACAGTAGTCCTGCTCTCTGGCAATGACATAAGCCCAGTTCAACATTCACTTGATTCTTAGCATTAAATTATTTGAATAATTGAGAAATTATTCCTTTTTTGAAATTTATTTGACATAATTTCAAATAAACACAAAGTATATCATTCTGAAAATTCTAGATCTGATATTACAAAGTAATTTCAAGGTCTGAAATTACATTGTAACTAGTTATAAGCTAGCAAAAGAAATAGTTAAATGTTTGATTAAACATTGTTCCCATTTTTCTTATAAATAGATCAAGCTCATTCACAGAACTGGAGCATGGAAAGCTTTTAACTGTAATAGAACAAGAAAAACACCATTATTACCTATCACTCCTTATAGAGAAAAAAAGAAAGTTGTATTGCATAGAGAATACTATGCAAGCTTTTTTTTGTTGTTTTTTATTTTGTGTGTTGTGTGTGTGTTATTACCTACCCATTCAAAATTGTCGTTTAAAAAATCTCCTTTGAAAATATCCACAGCAGTGTATGACAGGTTTCTATAAACACACTCAGTCTTGTAGGCAGTCTATCCTTGTTCTAAGTATTTGCATGCCAGAACTTGAATCAATTGAATGTCTATCAACTCTATACTAGGCAAAACTGGAATAATAAATAAAATAGGCTGATATAGAAATAAATCTACACTTAAAACAACTCACATTCACAAGGTTTAAGATACCTTGGACATGATGTCAGGTAGATTTGCCTGTCTTACCATACCTTTTTTCTTTAGTGTACTCAGTATCGGGAAGAATCTTTAACCTCCACAACCTTGATTATTCTGGAAAATGCAAGTCTATGCTATCTTTGAATAAAATACAGTGCTGGTCTTTGAGAGGGCTAAATTAGTGACAGCAGTGACAAGACAACCAAGTAGATTGCAGTTGTCCAAATTCCTTCCCGTCTCATCTGACTTCTTAACATTTCAGATCTGATACTATCACTGAGTTGTCAGATATCAAGTAAATATGTATGTGTATGCAGTATATGTATTATCTAACATCTATATAGAGTGTACATGATAAAAAATTTTCTATCATGTGCACATATATCTATCAGTGTTCACATATATCACTTATGGGAGAGCAGCCTTTTCTTTACTAGATATTCAAGGTTAGGCTGAAGGGTATGTATCTGCAAAAGTATTCTACAGGAAAGGAGCCACACTCACACATACACTCAATAAATATGACATTACATATTATATATATATATATATATTTCACTGATATTAGGATATGTCTTTTATATATAATACATATATAATCAGGAATATGTTATATATATGCTCTATATTTAGGATATATATATCTTTATATATATATATAACCTTTTAAATTGTTAACACTTGAAAATATAAAAATGCTATTCTCATCACACTATCCTTAAAAAAAAATTGTCCACAGATCACTTTCACACATGGGTTATTGTTTGAAGATTCCTGTGCAAAACTATACTTTTAACAAGTCCATAAAAAAGGAGACATATTTCTTTCTTGAAGGATTGTTACAATATGTCATATTGACTTTATGAAAAATGATATAACTTCCTGAAGTAGTGTTGCATGTAGAAATGTATTGATGTCATGTATTCTATATTGTCAAAGTCATTTACAACAAAAACTACTTCACTAGTTCATGGGAAGGAGAAAATTATAATCATTATAATTGGGGAAAATGAAAATGCAAAATACAGAGGAACATTATCTATATTCTAAGTTCTTACAATTACCATCAAGTTTGGCAGCTAATTTTCTGAGTGTTAATTAAATAGAATAGAACATTCTATTTACCATTATCCATTAGCCATTAAATTAGTAGCAAAAAATGAATGATACCTTGTAAGTCATTAAGAATCAATTAACATCTTAAAATTTCAGGAATCTCAACTCATCTCTTTTATTAAAACAGCACTTTATCTGCTTTGCTCAGGATTTGAACATAATGATCAAGGAAATATGTTAAAATATGAGGAATATATCATTTGTAAAATGGGATAATCTGATGATTCTTTTGTTACATCGAATTGGTCTTTTATCAAGCTGCAGAGCTTTGTAGCCGCCTGTATGTAGTTTAGTCATGTTGATATTCAGATTCCTGTGAAAAAGTGCACTGTGGCACAGTTCTTCTCCTGTCCTCTGTAACATACTGAAATAAATTCCTATGTGTTCAAACTAGACTACAAGACCCACAGAGAATGTCATCTTTAGGCAAGAAGCATTCCTCCCCCTAATACAAATACCAGAAAAGACGGTGCTTCCAGCATCCTTACTCAGGAATGCACTGTCACCTAGGAAGTGATGATGTGCTGTTGTCTACTAAGTGAGGATTTGGTGTCATCTACTAAGCAAGGATGTCTGTCAATTATGAAAATTCCATTTCTTTCAACATCTTCTGCTCTTGTCTCCCCTCTCCTATTTTTCTTCCTCTTCTTATATTTTCTAGACAAACATTTTAAACTAAATATTTCACACATTAGCATGTTTTAGATGTCTCCTAGATACTCCCATTTGCACCACACTTTGTTCTTTACACTATGACATTTCCCCTCCATTTTTATTGTGGTATAATTGACAAAATTGTAAGTTATTTAAAGTATTCAGTATTATGATTTGATGTGCTCTAAATAGCTTGTAATGAAGTTGAATATACTCTGGTACTGATCCAGTAGGAAGCTGGGAAATGTTTCCTGAATAAATGATATAGTAAAAGGATATGTATGTGGAAAGAAGTTCCTAGTTTAATATATGTCTTAAAAATCACAGGTTTAGTTTGTAAATAATTGGTTTGGTGTGAAGAAGAGACTATTAATGTAGGAAAATTCAGATAGTTTTAAAATTTATGTTAGCCTACTATGTGTTTACAGGAACAATGGAAGATAATTCAATAAAATGACTAATACTAATGCCATCTTCTTTACTATGATGCTTTGTAACTTATTTTCACATATGGTCAGTTTTTACATATTTTGGTCATTGAAAAGCCTAATTTTTCACATCAATGATTTTAATGTATTTATTGAATCTAGAACTTTGTCCCTGTAATTATGTCCACATGCCATTTTACATATTTGTGTTGAATGGAAAAATTCATTGATGACTTGGGAGTCTTTTGATTTAAATAAATGTTAAATTACCAGCACTATCCACTGAATCTTTTTCAAATAAATGTAGCAATTTTACATTTACAGGAATAAAGATTTCTTTTTATAATAAATGGTGCATATGATTTTAGTGGTTATAACATCTAGCAGTTAAATATCTCAGCTACTCTATATGATAAATGAAAGTTTTATGGTTATATTATATGGAATATGAATAATAAAAGCATAAGTTCTCCGCATTTATACTAAAATAAACATTTGGTAGTTTCCAGTGTTTTCTCCTTAAATGAACTATCTTAAAACTTTCTTGGTCTCACCACTTTGCAAGCTAAAGTTTTTATGTCACTATTGATTCTTACAAGGGAAACAGCCTCATGTACAGACTTTGCTATTGATAAGTGTCTCATTGGTTCCTTTACCAGTTCCATCACTGTGATCTGATTTAGCTTTGGAATCTCTCTCTTCAGGAATATTTGAAGGTGCAGGGAGGAGTGGGCACTCTAAATCCACATTCTTTACTCCATTGTCTTCCCATTTTCCCCTTTCCTTTTTCTTATTCCAATCTATTCGTCTTCCAAATCTGTGTAATTCATTCTTCCTGGCAGATATTTCATAGTGAGTATGTAAGGCCAATGTCCAAAAGACAAGCTATAAAAGAGAGACGGTAGTGAGTAGAATATTGTTGAACCTGCTGTCCTACTTGTGTACATCTCCCCTTGCATTTTTGAACATGACCTAATGGAACCTTCATGGTCCAGCTGGTTCTAAAATAAAGTAGCATCCCCCATTTCTCTTCAGTTAGCATATTATATGACTTGATGTCCACCAATAAATGTTTTGAAGTTTGCAGTACAAGACTTGTAATATTTTTGAAAGAGTGACATATAATATATATATATATATATATATATATATATATATGTGTGTGTGTGTGTGTGTGTGCGCGCACATATATTATAAAGGCACATGTAATAAGTTTAAGGTAATAATTTGTGTATTTAAAATACCAGCATTTTTTAAAATTAACATTGCTATAGGATTGTATTAAAAAGCATTTTAGAAGATTTAAAAATAGAAGATCCTATGAAAATACCTGTCTTTATGTCCAACTTTTAGAAAAAGAATTCTTTTATAAAATGAAATGCATAAGAAATAAGTTTGACAAAATACATCTGTATAAATTAAGGCAAATTGAAGAAAAATGATCGCTCAGAATTAGAGTAACAAGATAAACTCCTTTGGTTCAAATTTTCAAGGTAAACTGTGCCTTTTGTGGAAAGTAGGCTATTGATTTCTAAACTTTTAAAATCAATTTTGGTGGATAAACTCTAATACCAGAGAAAGTTATTTTTCTTTCAGTCAATCAAAAAAATAAAAATCTAGAATTTGCAAATGCTTATCAACCTTTTCTTTATGGGCTAAGAGAAGCTTTAAAGCATTTCAACTTACATTTTTTTTAACACAATCATCTTATCATTGTTCCCAAACATCAGTTGAAATATAAGAACAATATAAAATTTACAATCATGAATTGTTGCATGCTGCCATTTCCAGTTCTGAACTACAAAATGGTATTTTTGCAAGAACATTCTATTATGTAAAAGATGACACTAGAATCTTCAGAATTTCTTGTTCCACCAACGGAAAACTTTTCAAAAACAGAACTCCAACATACAAAATAGTGTAACAGTATATAATGAGATAACATGATTATAAGTGTCTGATCATAGCCATACTAAGCTGATGAATGCCAAGAGTCCACCATACAATTTCATGTCGGTATGATACAGTATCTTACTTAGCTTATTTATCAAATTGTGAAACTCCAATACTGGGACATATTGCAACTCCACATCACATATAAACCTCAATGTGAATCAGTCCTACTAGAGATCATATGTGTAGCTTTCTCAGATTTATGATATATGTGAACATGATACACCTTTTTCTTTACAAATGAACTAACTTAAATTAAAATTAAAAAATATATAGTGCTGAGTGTTAAATCACAACCTCTGATTCTAGTCCCATGGCTACAGAGTGTGTACAATGATCTCATATCAAGTGTGTGGAGTTAGGGGAATTTATATTATTACACAAATATTAGTAATAAGCACTTAAATTTCACATTCAATACTCAGCAAGAGTTTGCTCTGAGCTCTGCATGCAGTTGGTTGAACAGGTTCAAATGATGGCTCTCAGGTGATAGACTTAGAATATTTCTCAGTGCATTTTTATATGTATAAAGCTAGTTAAAAACAAATTTGAAATGAAATTCAAATCTAACATTTGTGGCAACCTTAAACACTTCTGTGGAATATTAGGGTTTGCTTTGATACACTGGTAAGTTCAACTAAATGTAAAACCAAAGTTCATATTTTTGTTTCCAATAGCATTTGTATAGCTCTAAACAGTTTATAGAACCATTGCTTATGCATCGTATTCAATAAACTTAAAGCAATCCTGCCATATATAAAATATAAAGTGGTTCTTATTATTTTTTTTCAAAAAATGATCAAGACTGAGAAGATTAAATTTGCCTTGACATAGATTTTTTTCTTGTGAAAATCAAAAATAACATAACAGTTTGAGAAAAACATACCATAAATTTAATTTTTCTTTCAAAACAGTTTTTTACTGTTTTGCAATCTAGCATCTTCATCTTTTCTGATATTAAGACAAAGAACTTATATTCTCTGACATTGTGTGAAGAACTCTTTTCTCTTCCCCTACTCAAAAGTAGCAATGAACCCTGCAGGCAAAGATAGCATGAACATGACCAATGGGATTAGAGTAAGGAAGAAATAAAGCTGTGAATTGGTTAGTGCAGACTCCCTCTCTCCTATCAAGTCGTATTTCTCTTGATTTCTGTGTCACTATGACCAACCTCACAGCCTTCAAAATAGTATGCCTGTATTATCCTAAATCTCACACTTTAGAAAGTTAGCAGATAGTATCACTAATTAATTATTCCTACCTCTTTTCTCTCTGGAATTGCATCTACATTTGTTTCTCATTTGTTGTCTATCCACTCATTGATTTTAAATCTACTCTTCTTCTCATTCAACATTTCCTTCTAAAAGTCATGGAAAGTAAACTCAAAAGTTCCATGAGTAGAATTTTAATATCTCTCCTTCCTGCATATGTATTTGCATAAGTTAATTTAGTTTGTCTTCATATATTTTATTAGAAAAATCATCCACCAAATTAAAAACAAGGTAGAGGTTTTAAGAAAAGTTAAACTTTTTTATGGTATTTGATAGCTTTGTGTATGTAACCATGCACTTATTCTGCTTAAGTTGTGTGTATATGAAATGTCTGTATTTTAATGGACATTTTGTATACCTTAATTTATATCTACGTATAAACAACTTTAGTAACATTCAATGTGATTAATTCCAGTTTCTGCCTGTTTGAATTTATTCATCAGCCAGGGAAATTATTAGGGATGATACTTTTGCAGGGAAATTATATTTTTCTATATTTGCTTCATTGAAAGTAACACTTTGCAACCATGATAAGTTTTAGAGAGGAAAAAAAGAGATCCAAATGATCATGGGATTTCTTGACTTAGCAACATTGACTTTTCCACAAAGAACAATTGCTACCCGTACAATGAAGTCTCTGGGTGAATCAAATATAAAATCCTAACCGGGAAAAGAGTGGCAATTACCAAAAAGAGCACATCTGTTCATCTTGAGCTTTGGGAATTAGGAAAGACTGTTATTTAAGGTGTATACTACAGAGAGGAAGAGCCTGGGTTTCCTATCTGATTAACTGGTACCTCCAGTTAGGAGTTGTCAGCAGAATTGTCACCTATGTTTGCAATGTCAGGAGGCATCCTCACTAATTGCTGCAGCTGAATCAGGATGGGGCACATGTCTGCAGAGCTTTTCAGTTTCAAAACCTGAGCTGATGGTCTTCTTAGTTTTTAAGTGGCATATTGCTCTTTTTTGGCAAATAAAAATCAGCAAGTGATTGATGTCCCATACCAGTTCAGTGACATCTCCTGCTGCATAGTGACATATTTTGTTTCTTCCTCAGATTCAGTCTTTTCAAAGAGTCAAATAATTCACTGTTGGAGGAAGATGATTGGCGTGAGAGCAGGAAGATAGGCAACTGGTCTGAGCTTCATTAGCACACTGTGCTGATAGTTGAAATATGCTTTCAAAATGTAATCTTTTTTTTTAATTTCAAGAAATAAATGTATATAAAAATTAAAACTATTTGAAGATTGCTCTCAAAAACACTGGGCAAGTATAACAGTTGACTTATATCTCAAAATCAATTGACTATAAGTTGAAATAAACTGCTTATGTGGTGTAGTAAGAACATATCACCTTTTGACAGAAGGTACCCTCATGACTATATTTATTCTTTTTTATGCTGATCTATACAAAATTTATTATACATGCTCCGTAAAAGTGACTTTTGGCTAAAGCTTATAAAAGGGAGAATAAGGTGGCTCCTGAAGCAATAAACACTTTTTTTACAAAATGAGATTTGGAATTTTAGAAACTTGTCCACAAAAATCTCTCAGTGAAATAAAAATGCATTTTTAAATGCAGATATAAACTTCACAGTAATTCTGGAAGCTGGCATTTTATGATAGTTTCTTAGGACAAAAAAGGAAAATATATAAAGTATTATTATCTATTAGTTGTACTAGAATAAAAAAACCTGGTCTTTCATAAACATATATGGTGTACGGTTTTCACAAATTTTGAAACAAAACTTCCTAATCTTTGAAATAAATAGCATTGGAATACTTGAAACTATACCTAGTATACTGCCTAGGTGAAATAATTACAGCAGATGACATGTAGTAATTGGATCTCTATCTCCAATTGCCCTGAAGCATTGACACATTTAAATGTATGCCTTTATTCATCATGTTTGTTAGATAAGCTTTCCTGTGGAAATATATCCTGAGTATCTTCCCTTGAATTCATGGACTCCTCAAACCACCCCCTCTAGAGAACCAACAAGAAATTATTGAATTATTTGCTAATTGTGAGCAAAATTTGTATTGATTTTCTTTCTGACTCTGTAGCTGATGTTAATAGCATCATACCTCAGGTCACTAAATACTTTTCACACTATCTAATTGTCATAGAATCACTTACCTAGACAAAAATGTAAACTTTAAAGCCAAAAACACACAGACACAGATGTGCAAGTGTGTATCTGAAGAAAATGATGACATACCAATTAATATTATCTTCTCTACTTCATAAGTGATATTTTTCAATAGATATTTGACAATTTGAATCTAATCATCACTTAAAATATTTAAACTCTTGTATTACTGAGCTCTGTCATGTATGATTTACTGCTGGGCAGGTATTAAATTTTCATTGTACTTCATTGTCACCACTACCTCAAAAGTACAACAAAACTGCTCATATGTCCAGATTTGTTCATTCTGTTGTCCTATTTTTTCAAGTATGATGTGAAAAGCATATTCTTTGTTTTTCTTTTAAAATCACTTTATGGATATAAAAATAGACACTGAATTTTCCTCTCACTGTTTAAATTCTGTATGTGGTTTTCCAGTAAAGTGAAATGATTTCCATGTATTATAATTTCTACAATACATTAACAGAATGTTTTAAATTAAAACTGCATGTCAGTTTTCTGCACTGATACTCAAAACCATTGCTCAATAAATATGACTAAATTTAGTGAAATATAATGGTAGAGAAAAATAGAAAACAATCTTTTCAATGCTACGATAAGCTTTTACATGGGAAAAGATATTCCTCTCATGGCCCCCAAATAGTTGTTAAAACCAATGTACCTCATCTTTGACATCTGTTTGAGCAGAATGAATCCATTTTAAATCCCCAAATCACTTTTTCCCTGACAGAATGCAGTAAATGAAGCAAAATGGTTTGGGGAAATGAGAATGTGTAAACAAGCCAATCAGATGCCATTTAATTTCCTGGAGAGACAGAAGTTTTCTCAAAGAACAGTGCAACCAGACTTTGAGAAAAGAAAGCCTGTTCACAACCCACGGCTGTTTGAGGGTGGTTTCTCATAAGTATATTGAGATTTTAATTGATACTCTGCCTAAAACAGTTTCAGAACAACAGTCAAGACTAATAAGTTATTTAATAGTAAGCTAGATAGTCTATAAATATCTTTTCTTGTATACACAGGAAGAAGGCCCCATAAATATTTTTAATGAAGCTTGCCATACTAAGAATCATGGTGTTCTGATTGCCATGTGTTGGAGCATTCAACATTTTTGGCTGTTCTTTCTGCCCATTACTAACAATGAGTTTTTCTTCAGTATTGCTATTAGATTGTTAACATCTGTTAAACTCTGAGAACATCAAATAAAAACAAACTGTTAAAAATGAAGGTTTTTTTTAATGCCCTAACTAAAGCTTAATATGGTGGATTTTGATCACTTCAACTCTGTCCAATAAATTGATGTAGTCTGCTCAAGGACCATCTCTGGAGAGATAAATGGGTGGCAAAGTAGGTCATGTGCATTTTTAGAAAAAAACTTAACATCACTCCTTGCTTGGGACAGAGTTGTTGGTGGATATTCCTTGCAGGAATATATGACTGATATCCATGTAAACTTTTAAGTATTTTTCTTTACATTAAAATTGTGTTTTCTTCATCTGATTTTGAAATTTGGGAATTGAGAAGTTCTAGCACAACATATTAAAGAACAAACCTATGTTCATTATATCTTTATGCTTTTGTTGTCTTGTTTTAGTATTGCTACATGACTTTCTTTGAGAGAGTATAGTACCTCTATGTTGAGCTATTTAAGTCTGTATGTGAGGAATATTTTGTTGAACATAACTTTTTGCTTATTAGATACGAATATAAAAGGAAGTGCCATATTTTCAAAGCTATGGTATTGTTTCACAATGATGGGTGCAATCATTCTCCCATCCCTATCCATATATTCATTACAATGTGACTTTCATTTCTATCTAGTAGAGGAGTGCATTTATTTGTGACTTCAATAGGAGTTGGCTTTGTGATTATCTTTGGTTAAAAGATTGTAGTAGAATTGATATCTTGAAACCTAATGTAAAGACTTTCTCTTCCCATATTTGCCTTTTTGAAACATTTATGTCACCATGTGCTGCAGACTGGCTTAGACCCCTTGAGATTAAGATATTCATGTGAGGAAAGGGATCCAATTGTACAGCTGTCCTAGAGACCACACCAGTGTTAACTATCTAAAAATATAAATGAAGCTACACTCAGCCTTGAAGCTAAAGGGAAGTTCCCAGATGTTTGTTTATAAATGAGTATCCCCAAACAACTCAGCAAGGTGTAGCCAAAACACTACCATAACAAATAAAAGTCAATGATATAGTTGGGATAAGAGATTAAGATAACTATTTTTCTAATGTGAGGCAACAATTAATTTATAGATACATCTTTTAGGGGGAAGGGTAGATATTTTTGTGTACCAAGCACACACACACACAAAAATTATTCAATTGACTGAAGTGAAATGAGTAGGACTTTTTTTTTTTTTTCCAAAAAGTGCAAGGTAAACTTTTATCACCTTTGAACTTATGCCTATGGAAGTCATCTCTATCCTCTCACTAAGTTTGGGCTAAAATTAAGTTTTTTCCTCAAAATCATCTATAAGATGGTAAAAATATTTATATGCAAATCTATGTAAAGAAATTATATGAAGAAATAATAACATTGATCAAAAATTGTTTTGTGTGATTATATTGATTTATTTGAATTGTGTATACATATGCATATATATAGATAAATTGCTCATAAATAGATCTCTGAACTAAGTTCAATGATCATCAAATGAAAGGTGACTGGTTCTAAGAATAATGAATATTTAATCAACTATGTCAATTAAATATGAGATGTAATAATAATCATAAAACTTGCAATTAGCTTCACTATTCTTGGGATTAATATTTATTAAAAATTCTACTCCATAACTCAATATTAATTAAGGTTTACCAAAAAAACCTTAGAACTTGAAGTTCATAGCATAAAATAATCAGTTTTAGTGACCGATGCAAATGATTATTGAGGTGGGATAAAAAAGTAGTGATGAGAAAGAAGAAAGAAAAGGTATACATTTTTAATTTTCTTCACTGAATAAAAAAAAACACATTGAGGTCAATGTTACATTTTTTAAATATGCAGTTAGAGTGGAGAATATATTTTTAGAAAAGTGAGGTGATAATATATGTGCTGTAAAGTCTTTGAAGTAGATTTAAAAGGGCATTTTCTTTATTTACAAAAAATGTGTTAATTTTAATCACAGAACAGTTTGAGATGAGATTCATTCAGAGGAGAAGAAAAAAATATCTGCATCTTTCATTAAAATCTCCATCAGCCATGTTTCCATTAGAGTTCACTGAAAAATGACTCATAAAGCCAACAATTTTATGCATCAGGTGACAGGTTTTGACAGAAACAGCACTGCAGTTTTTGCAATATGCTACATTTTGAATGCTTAAACTGTGTGATTAGGTGTGCTTTATATGACTTCCACGTGCTTAGCTAGCAAAATCCGAGTTTATTTATACAAAATTATTCAAGTGAAAAAAATGGTGTCTCTCAAGTGAGCAAAGTCAGACCTGGAAAGAGACCATCGGGGATTGGTTAGCATTTTATTATCAAGTGAGCCTTTCTGCTCGAAAGTAAGGCATCAACCTTCTTGTTTAGCACAATAGAAATTTTTATTTTTAACTGATGAAAAATAAAAATAATAAATCCCACCAGTTAATAAAATCATTTTCCATTTCTGCTCCTGTTAATTCAGCTCCAGTCAAAGAAGAATCTACACCTCTCCTATGTAAAGGATTTAAATAAAATTCCCTAACTTTAATAATATAGCAGAAGCTTTTGTTTTTCCATATTAGCAAATCTATTGCTGATCTATGGATACTCTCTAGACACTTTGCTTTGGGCATATTTCAAGAATAATTGCATTGCAGAGTCAGCTGTTTTTAATTTAGAATTGAGCCTAGAGTTGTTAAAATGCTCAAATCAACTTTTCAAAGCATTTTCTCACTTTGTTGTTGAATGAGAGATTGGTCTCCTATTGTTAACATGGAATATCAACCATGTAATTTAAACTAACCTTAAACTAATGTGAGCTTTTATTTATTTATTTATTTATTTATTATTTTGGTAAGAGGAAGTGAAGAGACTACATATTTTAGAGACAAAGAGTTCAGGGTTTCCAATTCTAAGGACAAAATATTTAGAAAGTTAGTTTCTGAAACTCAGGAATTACATCTTTCAACTAGAGGTCATCTCTTGGATCACATCTTGAGTAGTGGAGCGAGATTTAGAGGTTATTTGTCCTATTTTTTGTACTATATAAGATATATCTCACAAATGAAAATTATTATTAAAATATAGATCTTGGATTATATATTTTTTAAAATTATTCCTTTTCTCCTTGTCAAAAACAAAGAAAAAAAATTGTGGATACTTATTCAAGTGACTTTAAGCATTCAGTTTCAAAGATGGTAGAATAAGAACGATTGCAAAGACTCTTCTCTTTTTGAAAACTAGAGGTAACAAAGGCAAGAAAGGTAAAAATAGTGGAAGGAAAATACCTTTGTTATATGTCAAATATTAGGAAACTTTATTTGACAAAGAGAAGACATCTAATCTGAGAAAGTAGAAAGTGAAATGCAGACTTTTATTAATTAAACTCTGAATACAGTCAAATGTATTAATTACAAATGCACAACTAAAATTCTAAGCCAAAAAGCTTGCCTTAAATCCCATGAACTACTTTTGTATTCTCCTATGTTATTATTTATCAGTTTCCATGACTATAATATGTTTGATGTCATACATAGTTTTTCAAAAATCCAACTACATTTGAGAACAGTTCTATTTTTCAAAGGAAATCACAACAAATGATGAGTGAGTATTCTTTTTTCTTAGTTTCCCATTAAGTCAGAACTTTTTTTGCATCTTGACACTCAACATAAACAAGATTCACAAAGTTAACATTTATAATTTCCAGTTCTCTCCATTTAATTTCTTTGAATTTCAAAGTTTTAAAAATAGTTTCTATCAAAACTAAAAATTGTAATTAAAATTTTAAAAGGAGCCACCAAACTTAAAAACAAAAAAAAAAATATTTCTCCTTCCATTCTTAGCTCTTCCTTAAATTATTATGATGTTGCAAGGCTTTTCTCTAAGCTCTTTTATTTTTCCTTATAATGATCACAAACTTTGGCATAATACCCTCTTGACAAGCGAGTATAGCCATTTCAAAGAAAGCCTTCATATTTCATGTATATTTTGGCTCAGCATTGTTAACACTTGTAGCTTGCACAGTTCTTGCCCAAGTTTAGTTTTTAGTATTTATTAAATGAATAAATCAAAGACCATTACAACATCTCACTCTTTGAAATTTGAGTGTTCTATGATTATCAGTCAGAATGTGTGAAGACTCTTGATTATTCTTCATTCCTTTCATATCTTTCCTGTCTTTCTCTTCTATAAGCTTCCTCTTTTCTTCCCTTCCTTCTTCCTCCTGCAAAATTTTCCTCTCAGAAAAGCAATAAACTCTCTGAATATGTCTTAAGTAGGAAGCAATTTTCAAAGTTATTTCACAAGCAAAATTATGAAAACAGCATCCATAAAGTATTTGAGTAATTCATGTTAATCATATATAGAGCCATGCTCACATTACATGTGATGATTTATACGCTGAGAGAACAGGTTTCTAAATCCAGTTTCTTAGGAATAGTATTTGCAACTGACTGTACAAGAGTCTCTACTTCTAATTATGCAGTCAAATTCTGATAAATTAATTATGTTCTGATAAATTAATTATGATAAATTAATTATGTTCAGACTTGTAAAATCAATACTAAGATTGAATACAATGAATACCTGTAGCTTTCTATAAAACACATGGATTCTAATCTCCTAGTTACCCTTAACTTTGGAGATATTGGGCAAAACATGTACAAATATATATTTGTTTGACTAGGTACTGTCCTTAGTAAGGTGGAAATATGACAATGTCTATCTTTGTTATTATTTTTAAGATTAAAAGAACCAGTGCCTGCAAAATATGTTAAACATTAACCAGTATACAGCAAGCACTCAAAATTTGCAATTTTTATCACTAAAGTTGTAATCTTGTCACTTATAGTTGACAAGATTAAGTCTAAATTGACTAATAAAATAAATGGAATTTTGTGTGTCTTAAGTAAAAATATATGACCTTAAACACATAAGTTAATTATAGTTAGCAATGGAAAAGGTAATTTCATTTGTAGAAATAGATTTGAATATCAACAGCACATATACAGACAAAAGTGAATCAACATGCAGTGTTCTGTATAATTTCTGTCTTTGACTTGCTGTGCAAGTTGGTATTTCTTAGATTTCCCTTTCAGGACTGCTACCATATTCTTGAACCATGTCTTATAATATATTGTTCCTCATAGCTGTCTATTCCATATCTGTATAACTAAGCTCAACATCACTACTTCAGTATCTTAAAAACAACTTTTTCCATTTCTCTGAGACAAAATGCCTTATGTTTTAATCCCCAAAATTTTGTAGAAGTGTTTATAAAACAAAATCTTTAAAAAGTCATCCCAATGAGTTATTTTCTAGGTCATCTTCTAAATTCATTAAACATTTATTGAACAATTGCCTAATCACTGAATTAGATTTTGAAAATGTACAGTTTGTTGTTAACACCCCAAATATTTACCTATTCTTATATTACAATTTTGATATATAGTATTTTTTTTATTTGTCCTTTTACTTTTATCTAAAGTTCTGGTCATACTCACTGGAGTTTCAGATTTTCTGACTCTAGTTTTTTGTTTCCATTTTGTTTTATATATGCATTAAAATAGACTTGCATCAGTCAGAGATATTCTAATCTCTCAATTTAAGAAACTTAACTGTCCAATAATTTGAAAATTTTTCCACTGTTGAATTGTTATAGTAATGAGGGGTGTAAGATTTAACTAATATTCCTGATTTTTTCCTGAATATTAAATGCTTCCTCCTTTTTAATAGTAATTTCCATTCAACTCACAGATCATTTAAACAAAAACTATCTTATTGTTCTTTTCTAGGTCCTATTTGAGTGTATGCCTTGGAGTACTAATTTAATCATTATTCAATTTATAGACATTAATTACCTGCCCAAATTTCAGCACAATAGAAAACTGACCTTTTTACAATGTGAGCTTCTAGAAAGATTTGAATCACTAGAAAACTGGACATTTCTTATGTGTTCTAAGTGATCCCAAATATATAGCTTTCATATTGCTCCCTTTGTTCAAGCATCACATTCATCCTCGGTTGTCCATTTTTGTCAATGATTAGGACTGGACTGACCAGCTACCTTCATTGGAACTGAAAAAATAGAATTTGTGTGCAATTTATTTAAGATTGGCTTCTCCTTCAGAATAATCTTATTCTGGACCTTTTTTTTTTTAAATTCTCTCTCCTTGAATTTTGTGTCCATTTATGTTATAACTATCTGTTAATGTATCCCTTAAAAGGAGGGAAAAAAAGCTCATACAGAATCCAGATGTTTATTTGAATTAAGATCCTGGTTTTTAGCATATAAACATGATCAAATATGAAAACAAAAAATATTCAACTTCATTTCTCTTTCTGTGCATTTTCTAGTGTCCTGCCCTGTGAAATACAGCAGTGCTTTTAGTGAACCCCATCGATGTTTATGTTTTCAGTCTTTACATCGGTCATGCACTTGAGCAGAACCCCAGGCTCCTTTGCAATCATAACTCTCTTGATTGCATACCAAGTTTTTTTTTTATCCAGAACCCTGTTCATTTAGTGGTTACTTAAACTAGTACATCTAGAAGCAGAACGAGATAAATATTTATATTCATCTTCCATACAGCAGCAGTTTATGGTGTGCCTTCACGTTCTGCCTGTGCAGGTATCATCTGTACAGAAAATTATTAATGCAACATCTAGCTGACCTATATAACTCTTCAAAGTTGTCTTGTCTGACCTAGATAACACTTCAAACATAACATGTGGAAAGGTTGTCCTTTGAATATTTCTTTGACATTCTAAGTTTCTAGGAAATCATCATGTGTGGTTAGAAATTTCTAGCAATGTTTCATTAACCCTAATTTTAATTATTTGTTTAGTCTACATATTTCACCCTTTCAAATGACATGTTATTGAAAGCATTATTTATATCCATTCTTTGGGAGTAGAAGTCAGCACTCTGCTAATTCATTATGTTAGGACTGTTGGAATCATCCTGGTTTGGATGAGTTGGTTTTACCTTATAATGGATGAGCCATTTCCTGTGTGCATGCAGCATCTGTACTTACTCTTTCAGTTCCAGTGACACTTGCATCCAGTCATATGGAAAAGATGAGTCATTTACTGTTGCTGATCTAGATTGTTTTTATTCTATGACTTATAACTTCAAAAGATAATATTATCATGGGCTAGCTTAAAGAATGTAATTGTGATGATGGTCCCCTAAGAGCCAAGTTAGCTATCCTCAAAATAAGTAGACTTACTCTTCTAATGAGCAACGCAGGCATTTTTTGATGAATGATAAATGTTTCCTTCCATTAAGAAAAAGCAGTACTAAATCATGAAATAAAATTTGAAAAAATAATTGAATAGTTTTAGTCATTTATGAGAAACTTTTAAAATGATACTATTTTAAAGAGAGGCTGTATTGAAACATTCAAAAGAGGTTACAAGGAATTAGGACTTCTGTAACAGCTCACAATGAGGAGATAGTCAATTGGGACAAAACAGGAGAGAGTCTGAATGTAAGGAAGAGCAAAAATTTCTATCTCCTTTTGATGAAATTTTGATGTTAACAGTAAATAGGCTTTTAAAATTCATTCATTAGTGAATATCAAATACCATAATCATTTACATGACATTAATTGCAAAATTAATTAGTTTTTCACATTTCACTTTATAGTCAGATCTTTTGAAGTAGGCTGTAACTAAGGTGTTCTGTCAATGTCGTGGCCCTAAATATTCCTAAATATGGAAGGACATTTAAAATCTTATTCCCTTCTTTTAAAAAAAAAAAAAAAAAAGACAGCGCTATGCACATTCTTCTTGTAAAATGATAGAGGCATTTTTTCAGGAAATATTAGTGTTCTTGTATCACCTGGAATTCTGAGCACACTATTAAGATAATATGCCAGATTTTAAAAATATTTTGGAAATATGCCAAAATATCGAAGTAAATTCTATATACAGCTATAAATAGAGGGCAATTGGATAGCAAATAGGAAAAAAGATTGAAAGCCATCTTATTATCTTTTATTATAAAGTGAAATGTTCGTAGTTTAGCACAGTGAGCAAACAAAATTAGTTACTGAAGAGTCACAACTAAGTTAGTAGGAGTTGCTGGAAATCTTAATAAGCCTTGACCCTGCTTGGAAGGAAAGAATGCTGACTGGGGAGGAAAAAGGTAGGGAACCCACTTGAAATGAATGTGCAAACATGTGAAAATACAAAGTTTCAATAAAAACTCAAAGATACACAATGTACTGAGATTTATGTGGAAACCTTTTACTCTGTTCCAATTTAATATCGTGTTCTTGTGGACAGAAGGGAGAAATTTGGTGGCAAAACTAAAATGAAAAGAAAACAAACACATCTTTTTTCATCCCCATGTGCCTGAGGCAGAGATACAGCCAATCCAAGGCACCATGCATGCTGCCTTTCCTTAGCAATGATGCTTTAAGCTTAACTAAAGTGACTGGACTTGTGTGCATTGTCAGAAACGTTTTGCTTTTTCTTGTCATAAAATAGTTCTTTCTGTTACCATGAACCTTCAGGAAACTCAGCATTAACTGTTGAAAGGAAGACTCGGCAAGACCAGTGTCCTGTTCTGTTATTTCATTCTTATCAACTAAAGCAACTCAGGGTCCCAAGTCTGGTCAGAGAGTCTGTGATCAGGCTCTAGTTTCCTCTGATCTTCTGTACCTGTCTTTCTGTCTCAAGAGTGTGGAAGGATTATTTGTTGCTTTTCTGATAACCCTTGTTCCTACTCCCACAAGGAGTACAGGTTATGTTCTCCCTCCAGCTCTTTTCAAAAGTCCGACACACCCAGGTTTGCCATGTGTGAGCGATCTGCAGGAACTATTAGCCCTGCTTGAGTAGCTCTTGATAACACTCTCTAGGAAGTCAATTAAAGATGTCAGGGGGTGGGCTGGAAGGCTTGGCTTTTCCTTACAGGCATTTGAAAAGTGGAGGATGGGAAGGAATGTCAGGAATAGGCGATTTTGGTTTTCAAGGCATTAAGAAGAGACTCCTGATTATTTGTTCTCTTGGTATCTCCATTTTTTTTCTTTTTGTAATCTTGAAATAAATTATCTAATTTATCGTTAGCCAGCAATAGCTATATAATATTGAGAATCAGTTTATTACTCTAATAAATGATGAAAGCATTTGTATAGCAATTAAAAATATGAAGAGGGAAATATTTTGCAAACTTGTAGTGAATTTCTGTATTAAGAAAGTGACAACTTGGCAGTCAAAATAGCAACCTTCAAAAAAAATTTAAAAATTGATCACAAGATTGGTATAAAAATTGCTTGAAATTAATATGGATCATTGTTACTCTTCTATGCTTCACAAAATAACTTTCTTTGCAACAGCCTTGACCCACTGTTTTACGTAGCTTTACTAAGAAATGCTACCTAAACAATTGAATTTGATTTTTTTCTTAATTAATAGAAAGCAAAAATTAAGTGTCCAGTTCTTCAGCTAAACAATATAGATGTTTAAACCTATTATTTAGGTCCAGTAAATATGATTAAATACTACTTGTTGGAATAGTACATTATTAAATTAGTCATTATACTGTGTTGAACTGTCCCACCATCTGCACCTAATGTTTTGCAAGCAGGCTGGCAGGCAAGGAGGCGGGCATCACAGCAGGGACAGTGGCCGGAGAGGCAGGCAGGCTTCTTACCTGCCTCCTCACCCCTCCAGGAATCTTCACACTCTTGATCTTGGCTCTCTCCCTGGCATTCTTCCCTTTCTGGCATTCTCCCTGTGCTCACTTCACAGTCTCTTTTTGTTTTCTCTTCATGCTTTCCTCCCACAGTGATGCTGCCCTTTTATCCCCCCACCCCACCCCCAGCCTGGGTGAGCCATGCACACATGCCTATACCTATTTGGTCAACTGTGTGCAATGATTAGGATTAATTGTAAACATTTAGTATCGATAGATTATGCAAACAATGATAATGAATGATTATATCCTCTTTGCTCAGTATGTGGTAAGTGCAAAAAAAGAAAATAAAATAAAAAACATGATCATTATTAGCATTTTATTTGATGGGCACCATTACCCCTATTTTACTGATAAACAAGCAGAAGCTTGGAGGAGGTAAATTACTTTCCCCTAATCCCATAGCTCATAATCAATATTTCCTTCCAGGACTTAAGTTAAACAAAGCCTTTCATTTAACAGGACCTGTGGACCTAACCTGCAAAAGGCACAGAATAGGTGAAGATGCAAAGTTTTGTCTATATTTGTAGCGTAGCTGCAAGAAATAAAACCTCATCATAATAACATCAGACTGAGATATGAATAATCATCAAGATGGTTACATATATTGCCTAACATCCTGGTAAATAAAATGGAAACAAGAGAAGAGACTTGAAACTGACCAGTAGGTTTATATTAGCTCTAAGAGGTGATTGACTTATATTAGGAAAGAAAATGAAACGTAGTTCTGAGATTTTGAGCATGCCACTAGAAAAAGCAGTGGTAGTTCATCACACACTAAACAGCGTCACACTCATCAGCAATTCCTCACCACTAGCTTTTGTTGTCTAGTTTTTTAATCAAAAAGTCAGTTGTACAGAATCAGGTTCATATTAGGGATTTATTCAAGGAAGCAAGTTTCAGCATGAATTTTGAATTAAAAATAGATTTAACCTAATGTTGGAAATCACCATCTCCCAGCATGATATAATAACTGATTATAATGAAACCTTAGTTACCAAGTTAAATTATTTTTAGTATACTTTCATTATTACTTTATGAATTATCAAGTATGTCTGTTATGCCTAAATTTCTATCACAATAATCTAAAAGTATAAGCTCTAGCAAAAAAATTTAAAGCTCTATTTTCTAATTCTGGCTCCTCATTAACTGGAATTGTTGGCACATTGGAACAGGCTATCCATTCATAAACGTCTTTATCGTGTAAGATTATTATGAGGTTTCCACTGACCTTCAAGGCAAGAAATCATAACAATTTAATGCATATTGATGTATCCCATCCTACTTGAAAACTGAGATATTTAGAACATAATTTTGAAAATTTTATGAATGTAGTAAACACTAATAGTTAATGTTTTCACTATTCAAATATTGCAAAATTTGATTTAGTTTTAACTTAAAAACTTAGAAAAATGAAAATTGTGGACATTTTCAGAATTAGGATTTTTACCATAAACAGCATTCCTATCAGAGAATTGCAAACATCTAATTACAGAGTACCTGCTTTCCTCATATTAGTCACCTCATTATGTGAGTCCTCTGTCTTTTTTCCTTGAAGCCCCAGACCTCTGTTCAGTTATTTAGCCCAGTATATATACATGGATTTTTGCCTCACTGTTTTTGACATACACATCTAGAAAGTTTCAACAGACATGTTTAATTCAAATTTTCCCTCATACCTCTCTATCTGAAGTGTAGGGGACAATTTTCCATCTTCCTTGACAAGTGGTATATATTTTCCTAAAACAGTAAACAAAACTTCCCATATACTAATAGAGCAAAATAATTAAGCCAACTTGTGGAAGTTTCTACTGAAGATGCCTTCTAATAGTTACATTCAGTTTAGTTGATAACAGGAATCCAAATTTGTCATTCATCTATTTATTCAAAAGATTTTTACTCTGCAATTATTTAGTGCCAAGAATGTTATTCTAGATGTTGTATATACAACAACAAGCAATATAAACCTGGTCTTTACTTTTATGGGACCAGCTTACATTCTATTGAAGGCAAGTAAATTAAAAAAAAAATAATGAACAGAAAGAATTTCATATTCAAGTTTATATATAGTATACTGTGGGGCGTGGACACAGGTTGAGAGATATGCCTTAGACATAAGGAACCCCTTTATCTTTCTCATCCTCTCTGGCACATTAGAGGTGGTCACCAGCAAGTCTCTCACTTGTGACACAGCTTCCTAACCTCTTTGGAAAGTCCCAAGAGACATATGAACAAAGGGTAATGGCAGTCCCCCCCCATAGGAAAATTCTTCTGTTATCACCCGTTCCCCTGCTATATGTCATGTGCACTAGGAAATCAGGCTCTTCCTTTCTCATTAGCTCCTTGTGATCATTTCTTTGCCAAGGTATACAAGGGTCTTCGTAACTTCGTTATATTCGCATCAGAACATACTCTCAAGTCCCTGGCCTGTGAATTAATTCCTCTCCTATCATTATCAGTCTCTTCTAACCCGTTCTCCATCTTTCCCACACGGAAATCCTGATGCCATACAAGGGAAAAAGTATCTGCAGAATGTGATATGTGTGAGTTTGTTATCCTTAGGTAGTCATAAGAGAATATGAAGAATTGACATGGATTACGTATCAATCATGGTAACATGGTTTTCTGAGATTTGACAGACAAGGAGAAGTAAAAGGAAATCATAGGGAAAGAACACTGTACGGAGACTAGAATAGAAACAGGACTTAATGCAAAGAGATCCTTTAAAGGAAGAACAGATGGGCCCATGTGGCTGGGGGGAGAATGAAACAAATGAAATGGATCTTCTGAGAAATCAAATATCAAGATACCTTGTAGGCTAGCCAAACACTTTGAAGTTTTTATTTATTTTTGCAAATATGATGGGTTATTTGGTGAATTTTAAGCAGAAGGACAGTAATATTGCTTCATAATTTTAATGAACTTGTTCTACTCTGTGGAGAAAAGGGAAAATAAACGAAAATTGTAAGAGTTAACTGCTCTGTTGCATGAGAAATGATAGTGACTCAGACCCAGTGACCAAAGTGGAGCTAAAGAAAAGAGGATAGATTCCATGTGGCTTACTGATGGCCAAGTGATGATGATGATGATGATGATGATGATGATGATGATGATGATGATGATAATGAATGTATCTAGATGATGTGTGTGTACATGGGTGACAGAGAGGAAAAATGTCAACTCCTTGAATATTTTACATACCATGACACCATATACAAAGAAAAGAATGTTTGGGGTGGTGAAGATTTGCATGCCAGAAAGAAAGAATTTCATTTCAGACTTTATTAAATTCAATATATTCTTCAGCATTCAGGTGCTTATGTCAGAAGGCAAGGAGATGCAGGTATGGCATTTCAAGGTTGCTGTACACTGGAGGCGTTCATTTTAGAGTTAACCTGGAGACAGAGCAGGCATTGTTAGCTATGAAGAATGTATGTCAGGGCACTCCATTTTTGAGTTGTACCATGCTTTAGCAATAGGAAATTTCTAGCAAAGTACATACAAGAATGATAAGCAGAAGGAAATTGGGAATGCATCCTAGAAGGTAAAGAAGACATTTAAGTTAAATATACTCATTGTAGTGCATAGTGGTATTAGTTTCATCGTGTATATTTTGAGGAAAAATACCAAAAAATCATTTTAAGAAATTTCCACATCTTATCTTTCAGCAATATTATCAAGTACTTATTATGCCTAAGAAACAATGGGAGAAAAACATGAAATAATTGCATCTACATTGTAGATATAGCTAATTTTCAATATAATTTCTATCTGGCCTCTTTTCAGTGTTACAAGACACTAATATACTCTCTAGTGAAGACAATTAATTGTAGTATTTGATTAAGTCATCCATTGTTGTATGGAAATTCTATTCTACCTAAACATTATAAATATTGAAAAGAAAATAATACAGTTAACATTTTTTAGTATTTTTCAAATGATGTTCTATTTCTAATAACCATCATCTCTAATATGACTTTTTCTAATAAAAAAAAACAATATCCAAATGCAAAATTATTTTTAGAAAATGCATTTTTAATTGTTGGAATGCTTAATTTTTGAGAGCTATTGAAAATATACAGTGAGCCTTTTATTATGCAAATATATTCAGTTTCAAAAACAATTAACTGATAATAAAGGATTCTCTTTTTCTTTACATCATATTATAGTAATGAAGCTGTTACCTCTTAGTATGCATTTTAATGAGCTTTAACTAACATTTTAATGAGTTGACATTATCATAAACCCAAGGATTATACAAAATTGAATTTACTGATATGCAGAAAGTTTCATCAAGAGTTGATTACATTGTTTAAGGTGGAATGTAATTCATTTTATGATACACCACTATCTACTATCATATAAGAAAAACTAGTTGAATAACATAAGTAAACTTAACCTGTGCACACTTGATGCCTTTTACTCATTTTAATATTAAAAAAAATCAATGATGTTTTTATCACATGAAATACAAAAGATATATGCATATATATATATAAAAGAAAACTACCCCAGATTTTGTATAAAGTTAAACAAGGATTTTCACAGTTATGAAGAACATTCATTGGAGCCAAATTTATATTTTCAAAGGAAGAATCCTGTATAATTTTTTGATTCATGTGTTTAAAGTGGCTTGTAGATTCACATCATATAACTTACGAGTCATGAGCAACTTTTTGTGAATAAATTATATTCAGGCTTTTATGGACTATATATTGATGGCAAATATGTGATGACTTTAAATGTTCCTCAACTAGAGTATTCTCACCACTTTCACCTTCCCCCATCTCTCTCTGTTTTTTATTCAGTCCTCTACTTGGGTCTATCTCAAAGTTTGTCAACTTATTCAACTTTGCATCTCATGTACCCAGCTCATAGTAACCTTAAATTTCACCTTAAATGAAGAATTTCTCAAAACTAAAATTTATACATATGTATATGTGTATATATGTATATATTATATGTATATATATATATATATATATATATATATATATAACTGTCTTAAAAATAATAAGTCAAGTTATTTTTTGATTTTGAAGGTCAGGTTTATCACCATCCTGCAGATCCTTTGATATTTTGTTTCAAAGTACCATTTTTATAAACCTAGAGTTTTGTTACTAACTAGCTCTCAAAAGAAGTCAGGTTTCCATGCTTCATTCATAACTTTATAATCAATTAAATTCAATATTTTTTATGTTGTATCCAGTTGGGACATAGTATAATTTGTGAATACTCTTGGTCAATATTCTTTTCATATGTACATTGTTAAAGTACAAATTAATAAGAAACTAATATAGGATTCAGAAATCAAAACTCCAACATGGCTATAGTGAGATGTTGCTCCCAAATCCCTTATGTCCCAGTTTTGTTTTTCCCTCATAGGCCTTTGTTATTATTAGTTTCTTTCCAGTTTTTTTAAATACATGCAAGCACATTCCAGCACACATCTTTACGTTTATAATTGTTAAAATATACAATGCATTGTATAAACCTAGCACTGAAACTGCCTTCTTTGCATTAAAAACATTTTTCCTCTCTTTGTACCTTAATGTATTTTCATTGGCACTTTTCTGATAGCACATTTTTATTTCTTTTAGATTGAGGTCTATATTATACCTTTCCTAAATCTTGTCAGTAAGCTCTCTGCTGAAAATATCTTTTACTTTTAATGTGTTATGTAACATCAACAGATTGCACTCAAGATGTGCAATTTTTTTTATTAAATACATGAATGATTTTTAAAAGAAGACTTATTACTCCAAAGAGTAGTTATATAAAAGTAGAAATGGTTGAAAAATGAAAAAACAAAATATAATTTATTTGGTATCATTTAAACAACCCAAAATGAAATGCCATCTTAAAATCATCACTTATAAATGAATAAATTTACTGGACAAAAGTATGCTGTTGATTGGGAAGAAATAATGCTATTTTATAATCATATTATTGCTTAATAGCATCTAAAATCACATATGAATTTGGTTTTAGAATTATACTATTATATACAAGTCCTAACTCTTAGTAGTGTCTACAGTAATATTTACACCTAGTAATAATTGCATTGTTCAACAGTCTTACCTTCAACTAGGAGATATTTTGTTCACAGAGTAAGGTTCTTAATGATTATTATTTAAGAATAAGAGGAATTAAAAATTGGCAGCCATTACATTAATATAAAATCAGATTGAAATTAAAATTACTTAGGTCCTTCTTGTTTCTTAACTTCCTAATTCCTAATAACAATAATAATTCTCATGTATGATATATTTTCTTTTTAATGAATTGATTTTTAATATAAATTTAATACTTGAACTTTGCCCCTGTTTCATTTTATTTAGTAAAGGAGAAAATAATAGTATCTATCACATAGTTTCTGTGAGGATAATAATAATGATAAGACTCTCAGAACAATGCTTGACATGTAGTAGATTTATTTAATTTTTTTATTGGTAACATTGATTTACATCTTTGCTTGTATTTTGGGAATATTGTATACATCTTGTGCTGTGCCATATTACCATGAAATTCCCACCACCAAAATATCTATGATGCCCCATAATTCTGTGCACTCACCCCTCCCGTCCTCTTTCTGCCATCTTTCCGTGCAACCATAATGGTGCACATGAATGTTCTGGCCGATGCTCTGAAGAGCATCAACAATGCCGAAAAGAGAGGCAAGTGCCAAATTTTTATTAGGCCATGCTCCAAAGTTATCGTTCGGTTTCTGGCTGTGATGATGAAGCATGGTTACATTGGTGAATCTGAAATCATTGATGACCACAGAGCTGGGCAAATTGTTGTGAACCTTACAGGAAGGTTAAACAAATGTGGAGTGATCAGCCCCAGATTTGATGTGCAACTCAAAGATCTAGAAAAAATGGCAGAATAATCTGCTCCCATCCTGCCAGTTTGGTTTCCTTGTACTGACAAACTCAGCTGGCATCATGGACCATGAAGAAGCAAGATGAAAACACACAGGAGGGAAAATCCTGGAATTCTTTTCCTAGGGATGTAAAACATACATGCAAATAAAATGCCTCAATGAAAAAAAAATCTATGATCCACCCCATAATCCACTGTGTTCCTTCTTTAAACCGTTCTTTACAAAGATCACTTTACTTATTCTTCATAACAACCTAATTTACATTTTACATTTTACCTTTTACAAATGAAGTAGCTGGGTGTCAAAGTAACTGAGAGACTTATGTAAGATCATCCAGTGAATAAAAATAACAGATCTGAAACTCAATCCCAAGATCTCTAAATCCTTTAACTTAATCACAATGCCATGTTGCCCCTTGCCGCATGGCAGTAATTACAGACATTTATTAAGTGGAAGTTCCACATTCCATGAAAAGAACAGGACAAATGGCGCAGGGGAATGGGAGTATAGTCCAGAATCAGAAATAAGCTATGTGAAGGCCCTAGGGTGGAAAAAAAAGAAGTTATTGTGCTCCATAATCTAAGGCAAGGTCACAGTGTAGCAACTATTGTGACTGAAGGTGCAGAGAAGAAATAGTTGAGAATTGAGAGGCCAGACTGCAAGGAGTAATAGTTATTAGGCCAACACAGAGCCTGATTTTCCTGGAATTGTCCTGAAATATTAAGAAGTGTTTCCTTTTGTTTTCAGAAGCATCTAGTATGAAAGAAATTTTATATGAAATGTATAGGTTAGAGTGAAGATTATAGATTTCAGAGGGAATGAATGTATGCCCCTGCCGGAATATTACAAAAAGGATATGAGATATCTGGGACACTTTTTATCAACTGACAGCATTGTCAGTGATGTGTTGAGTCATCTCTCCTTCTTACTGAAGCAAATGTCTTCCTTTTGAGTAAATGTGGAAAACGGCAGGTCAAGGCATTAAGCGGTATTTTATACATCACTAGATAAGTATATGTTGCATCTGAATACATGGAATCTACTAAAGTATTTTGAAAACTACCCACTTGCCAACTTAAAATAGTCCTTTAGTTGCCCATGTCTTAGATATGTTGTTCTGTATCCAGAACAGTTAGAATTTGATTCTTCATTGATAGTGTAAAGAAACAAGTTTCTAATTTTTACCATTTGTTAACAGTTTTTGGGGAAGAGAATGGTAAAGTAGTTGGTGTTTGGTATTTGGAAGTGGTTACAATTCCAAATCTAATATCTAAACCCACACTAAGTTAACATGACTTTACCATCTTTGCAAAACTATCTCTCTACTTATTGCTAGCTGTAACACAAACACCTAAACCTGAATTTAAGCCTAAACCACATTTTTAACCTGAGCCCTAATCCTCATCCTAAATGTATCCTTACACCTAACCTTAACCATAACAACTAACCCTAACCTGAAACCTGAATTCACCTGCACTCTGAATTCTCCTTTTACCTAATGTTAAGTCTCACTTATCTTTACAGTTAACCCTAAAATAAAGAAAAAAGAAAGAAAATGCCCCAAACCAGGGATTATATGATACTTTGTGAGTTTTAATAAACTGCCATTACAAATATCCTTAACACAAAATAATGAAAGTCTGCTGTTCTTTTTTTGTTTTTTGATTTTTGTTTTTGTTTTTGTTTTTTGAGACTCGGTCTCACTATTTTTGTTTGTGGAACCGCAGGCTCTCATTGCCCGGGGTACCACAGACTCAAGCAATCCCCAGCCTCAGCTTCTCAGGTAGCTGGAATTACAGGCATGCGCTACCACGCCCAGCTATTTTTTTGGAACTAGGTCTCGATACGGGCCCCAGGCAGAACTCGAACCGCGATCCCTAGCCCCTGCCGCTTCATAGGCTGAAGCTTACAGGCATGAGCCACCATGCCCGGCTTAAGTCTGCTGTTCTTGATGATAAATTTGCTTATCAAGTGTTGATACCCTCCCAAATAAAGGATCTAAAATAATTATATGCAGCTATAGGTATCTCTGTGCAAGGATTTGGCTCATTTTCAAGCAGGATGAAATAACTCTGTTTACTTTTAATTTCAGAGCATTTTTGGAATAAAAGGATCCTAAGTCCTTGTGGTAGGAATGACAGTGGAGCTCAGAGAATAAAAATATAGAAAGACACTCAAAAGACAATTTTATTTATCCTGTTATTGCTGAACATATATTCTGTGAATAGCCGCAGGTGACTCTAGAGTCTACTATAGGAAGAGAGGAATTTTGTCTTTAAATTTCTGTCATAAGATGACTTTTTCTTGTTTAACATAGATATGAATGTTCGTTAAAATATGAGTGAAATTTTAAATATTTAAACATTTATATGGAAACATTCTTGCAAGAAATTTTCATCATGAGAACATGGCATTATTCTTAAAAGAAATATTCAATGTTTATTATTTGGTATCAGTGCTTTCAGAGGAAATGGCAAGACTGGATCGGTAGAGAAAGGTAGTCTTAGTATAAGGACTAAAAGAAATTGTGCCCATCATAGATAAGCATAAATTGTTAGGCACATTATTTTCTGGTTGTTGTCAATGGTGTAATATGAATTTTGGAATAATTTAAATGTGGTCGTTAGCACATTTGCATTCACCAAAAGTGCTTGGATATGCTCCTTGCTTCCTCTTCTGCTTAGCTGTCAAAACATGGTGATGGTTTTGAAGATTTATGGTAGATGGGTAATGAGATTGCTGAATGTTAAATGCAGCATTCAGAATTCAATTCATGGCAAAAAAAAATAAATAAGGTTTTTGGGTCTGGGCTACAGTAGAGACATGACAGAGTTTTTTTAATCAACCAATTAAAAAATAAACATGCTATCTTCTAGATTAGGAAACATTTCAAGCTTCTGGTAACAACCAACTAAAATATTTCCTGAATAATATAGGATGTCAAATTTTGTCTACTTCAGCAAAATTCATGACAGCTTAGAGTAATACCCCTATTTTGTGGACATATGCAAATTTTAGTGTCAGATGAGTAAAAGGAAGAGTTCATAGGCATCTAGGACATGAAATTTTAAAAATGTTCTCATGGTTGCACTAAAATGCAAATATACTATCATGGACATAGACTTTGGTTTATGGTTCTATGTAAAAAGAGGAAATGAACCAGAACTTTCAAAAAATTCTTTGTGAATTCATAGATTGTGGTAGGATTCAGATTATCCTATCTATTGGGCTACTAACAGTTGTGGTTATGAACTGCGTTGCTAAAATAGATAAAATGATGGAAACTGTAAAACCAGTAGTATTAAATGGAAAGCCTGTGGATACGTCATAGAATTCAGAGATTTGCTGAGTTTCAAGTAGAGGGGAAAAAAGATCAAGCAACAGTAGTTTCAAAGTAAGTGGCATTCTGGACAAGGAAGGTTGACCTTGACCTTTTACTTCTTCCACCCCTTATTTCATCAGCAGGGGTGAGATTACTCTGAGACCTTGCCAATAGGTAATAAATAACACATAAATTCCAGGACACCCTTGCACTGTAGGGTGCCCTAATGTGTAATAATCCTTAGACTATTGAGTTTATAACTCATGACATCTGGCAGTTACTTGGCATTGTAATTCATGTTGATCATGCACATCACAATAAACCATGGGAAAGAAAGATTGGAGCAATAACCTGATAATACTGGGAGAAAATGGAATGATAAGAAGATGATGCTAAGACTGTGCTTCTATGAGCTGTGCAGTGTTGGAATGCTGTAAATGCCTTCAGATAAAGACTAACAAGGCGAGAGGAGAGCAGTAATTGACTGGGATTTAGAACAAAACAGCATACTAGTATTTACTTGCTAACACTTCTCATTTTCTTTAATCAAATGGACAGATGGTACTTAAAGACAGCAGCAAGAATCTGAGATTTTAACTTAGATACATATTTAGTTTGAATGTAAAGGTGCATTTAAATAAATACATGAATATTGAATTTAAGTTTGTGTAAATATTTATACAAATCATTTTATAAATGACATTTGATCTCCAATTTTTGTTTTCTCTGACCTAAGAGGGCTAAATGAGTAGTGAGAAAAATAGAATTAGTGGACAAATATGTCCCTCTACATAGCACCTGCAATACTCTTTTCTGACTGATGACTAGCTCCATTGGCTGAAGACTCGAGACTCAAGGGAAATGAGTCAGATGGAAAAGCTAGAAACGGACAGATGGTTATTTGTAATCACCCTATAAATGTAAATCCTTAAATATGTTGTGATTATTTATTTACTCACTTAGTTACATTACCTTACCAGTCCTAGGTATAGAGAAGTGTCAGACAGTATTAAACTTGAAATAATCTAGGATTCCCCTTATGTCATCATCTTGAGAAATGCTATTTAACGTTCCTTTTTTTCTTTTAAATATTAGACCATGTAGTTTTAAACTTTAAACTGATGCGGTGTATCTTCTAATACTCAGACTTATAAGCACCACTGTGGCCACGATTTGAAGTGCTCTAATTGGGAAGATGCTGGAAGGAGATTTTTTGGTTAGCAAAGGAAACATTTTAAGGGCTGGAAAGGATCTTGTTCTATAGTAAAGGGAAGTACCTTGGACATGCTTGGGTTGTCATTCCAGACACTATATTACTCGCATAGTAAGTGTGGGTACACTTTCTAAGTTGTCTTTGCATTTTGAATCTCTAATTCTGAAGATACCAATCTCACAAGAAGACTTTAGTGGATTGTAGTTCTTTAAGGGGAAAAAGAGAGGAACTGATTAAACATTAATTAGTTTCAATCTACAACTTCCCCAAGCTAATGGATAGACTATGCAGATCCCTGTCAAAAATATCAGATGCTGGGCTTCGCCAAAAATAGGACTTCCAAATGTTGAGGGGATGCCAATTACTGGCTCCTTTACTCAAACCAAAGGAAATGATTGCCAGAGACAGGCCTCAAGTCTGCCATGGTCATATGTCACCAGTTTGCAGTGCCACATGTGATCCAAGAATTTATGAATGATCTCAACACACTTGGTCCCCTAGGAGAACATATGCATTACAGAGGTTACAGATACAAATTACAGAAAGCACGATGCTTCCATGCAATTGCAAAGAATCCTTCAGCAAGTTTTAAACATTAATGGAAGCATTAAGGAAAACTTGGCACTCTTAGCAGGCATTCAAATCATATTGTGGGTGAGGACAGAACAGGCTAAAAAAAGGATTCAATAATAAAGCCTTGGCTAAGAAACTTAGAGCTGGCCATTCCTCTTGCGTGAATTGTCTGTTTGTTTTATTCCCTGAAGAATACCAGACTTCACAAAATGTTAGGACTTGAAAATGAACAAGTCATAGGGCATCCTTGTTTATTCAGCATGCTCCAATTCATACTCCTGGTTTATCTGGATGCTTTGCTGAATGAATCTGCTTGCACATGGAGTCTTAGTGGAGATAGAGGGGCTGGGGGAACGAAACCTCTCATTTTGAAATTGTCAGCATGATACAGAGTCGCCAGAGAGTCAGCTTGCACAGCGGTAGCAGGATGTCTCCCTTACTGAGTTATTTCTTTCCCATTCCCCTTCTGTGCAGAAGAACCACTAAGGACTTGTCTCCTAAATATCAGACAGATTTTGCTATTTAGCTGGTGAATAACCTGCCCTTTCTCACCATGTTTTGTTTCTTTGCATCTATTATAACAAAGTTTCTAGTGAAGGATGATTCCTGTCAGTTTATTCTGTTTTTCTGTCATTGGAACCATAGGAAAATGTGAAGAGCTCTCTGTTTAAAGGGGAAATGCAATTTAACCTGAGCTAAGTATGGAAGAGCACTTATTTAGATCACCTAACTGGGAAGTCCATATTTAGTCCAGTCATTGGTATTGATCTATTCAGTTAGGTCAAGAACCTATGTTTTTCCCAGTGTGCATGACCTCAATTATACCCTGAGTTGGAGCTCCCCCTGGGGTCACAGCATGGTGGCCCACAATAGCCTTTTAGTGCAGCAGAGGGAGCATGCTTTCCTTGAAGAATAGATCTGCTTTTTGTTCTGTTTGGTATGAAGTCTGGTCACTTCACATGATACATGGTACTCTTGGTAGTATGGTTAGAAAAATAAGGTGTATCAGTTGTAAGAATGGTTATCCTTGTTTTCTAGTCCATTGTGATATTTGTTGTTATACCCTATAATCTGTACTATGAGTTTTACTGTTGCCCATAAATCTGTTGTTTCTTTGAGTGATTGATTTCTGACCTTCTTGAACTGCTTGGCTTTTAATTTAGAGATATATGAGCTGGTAGGTAGATAGGTCAAGTACTCTGTCTCTTAAATTCAGTCAAGTTAAATTGTTCTTCATAAATGACATTTCAAAATCAAATTTAAACATTGTGGTTTAATTTAAGTAACAGGGAAAGACTACAGCATACTTCTTGTAGAGGGGATCATCAATTCACTCAACCAATTGAAAGCACTTAATTAAAAGTTCCGATATCCTTCAAGTTGGATGCCCTTTTAGGGGAAGAGGTTACTAGTTAGTTTATATACAGGGTTTTTAAATGAATATGTCAAAAACTGATGCTGAAGAAACTTTGTTGAAGGAAGAGATGGGAAAACTTTAGGGAACAAACGGGGATTTGGAAAAGATTTTCAAGCAGAGAACTAGCACATGCTAATGTACAGTTAAAATTATTCAGTCAGTCTTCTCCTAAGTGAGGATTGCCTAAATATCCATGATGAGCTTGGAGATACAAGCAAGGACCTGGTTCTAAGCAACATTTGAAATGATAGTAAGGAGAGCATTTTATCTTAAGTGCCATTGAAAAAGTTGTGAAAAGGCAATTGACATGTTCACATTTGCATTTTAGCAAACTCATTATAGCTACAATAGATAGATTAAAAGAGAACTCAAAGAAAAAGTTCAAATAGAACAAGCTAGCATAATTCAAGGTAGAGATAAGAACATCCTGAAATAGTCAGCAGGGACTAGGTAAATAGAAGCAGGTGATACTAGGAATCACTGTAGCATAATTGTATGTAGATTCTAGTGTCAGGAGCACAGGGTTGAAACTCAACCTATTTACAATAGGTCATTTCAAATGATCTATCACAAATCCTTGATGTCAAGTCTGCACATAATGTGTACTTATTAAACTCTAGCTGTTGTAGAAGTGCAGTTACTTGTAAAAATAGGACATCCAAATTGTCCTTATGTGCCTGCTAACTGATCCAAAAAAGCCAGTTTAAGGAAATGTCTTATTGAAACCATTTACATGTGTGATGTGGTCTTCTTAATCTCTTTGTAACTATTAAGATTTTCTCAAGTTTTGAATGCAAAAACTGTCCTGTGGGAAAAAGATTCAGTTTTCTACTGAGAATTGGGACAAGGGTTCAATATTACACTGAGAATTCTGTCCATGTACACATACAGAGAAGAAATACTGCTGACAAGGAAGGCTGTATCCCGTGTTGTTGCTTTGAGGGACTAATAGGGTTTCACTGCTGCTACTCAGATTTTTAATTATCATTTTCTTTTAGATTCCCTAGCTCATGATCTATTAAGATGTTTTAGATGATTTTCTTTAGCCATGGTGTATGTAACTACTTTGACCAGAATGCTTTACATTCTATGTATCTAGTAACTATTTGGATGCACACATTGCAGTTCATAAATGATTTTTCCAGAAGTATATTAGCTATATAGTATATTAGTTGTATAGTAGCATTTCATTTTTATTACTAATTTTTCAATGAACTGCAATGGAAATGACTGAATAATAATTATCTTATTTTTATTGAGGAAAAGAATTCTTAGGAGTAACTAGAGTTCTTGAGAATTACTAATGTGAGAGAAAAATGGCAACTTAGTAGGAGAATGAATGTGGGGTTATCAGGGAAATGGGCACGAAAAATTACCTTCTAAATGCACAGCTAGATATAAAATTTCTTTTAGAGCACTATATTAGTTACCAACTACCGTGTTACAAATTCTTACAAAATTTAGTGGCTTAAAACAACACATATTTTCTCTCTACTATCAGTCATCCAGGCATGAATTTTCTTCCTCTATCATAGTATCTAGGGCTGTGGTCTTTTTTCTTTTATTTTTTAAAGCTGTGGTCTTACATGAAGACTCAGCTGGGGTCAAGGGAATTTTGCTTCCACAGTTAAATGATCTTAGCTGGATTTAGGAACTCTAGTATCGTTCACTGAGGATGCTAATTCCTCACTGGCTGTTGACTATAAACTTTCTTCAAATCTTTACTAAATGGATCTCTCATCTGGCAACATGACATTGTGCATCATCAGAAGAAGGATGCGAGGGTAGAGACAGAGAGGTGGGAGAACAGAAAGAGCCTAAAAGATGATGGTTATAATCTTTTATAACCTGCTCTCAAAAGTACCATTCCACCCCTTCATATAATCTATTCATTAAAGGCAAATCACTAGAACCAGCCCACAGGCAAGGGGGAAAGAACCACACAAGGGAATAAATACTAAGAGGGATTGATCTTTAGGGGTCATTATGAGTTATTACCACGTATAGGAAATATGTCATTTGTCAGGGCACAGGACATTCCTCAGCATTCTGAGTTCTTCTCAGTGTGGCCAATTGAACAGTTAGTATTAAACAGATTACTATTGGCTAAAGTCAGCACATCATAATATATGTATGGAGACTTTAAATTATAAAGTAAAATGGGGTGAACTGGGCCTTATATCCTGTGCTAAAGGATCTGGGAAGTTGAGAAAAGAGGAGAGTGTCACACTAATAAGGAGATGAAGTCTTCATTTTTACGGATCAAAATATGATATTCCCAGATAGAGAGGATATGTTCACTGACAACCCTACACCTGGTAAAATCTTCAAACTATAGTCTTCTATGTCATTTTAGGGAATAATGATCACTTCAGTAATTCCACAAAACAAAGTCACAGATATTGTGAGAAACCTACCTTGGGCATTTTGGAAAAGCTTGGCTAACATGTAGCCATACATTCTTGTTTTATATTAATTTTATAGATTGTGCTGAGCACATTGCAATGTTCAATACATTTTTGAGAATTGATTAGTCACAAATCTGTTTTATATATATATATGAAGTCTGTTTTATCCAACCCAACAATAATTTTGAATTTCTTATCTTCCAGAATAACCCAAAATCACAGTGCATGTCAATGTAAAAAACTTACAAATATAATCCAAGCTGTATTCTGACTTGCTGGGTGAAGTCCTCTTTTCACTTTAGTTCATGTACAGAAATGAGTGTTTGGGTTGTTGCCAATTATATCTTTGTTGTTGTTTTCCTTATTGTTATTGTCCCTCGAAGATTTGAAACTGTATTCTAAACTTAGATCTATAAACAAGTGCTATATCAAAAGTGTACCTATTGCTTCATTGCTTTTTTTTTACATTTTAACACCTTGCTACCAATGTTTATAACTTTAATCAACTTAATCATAACTTATATTTCTATTTAACTTATTTAAATACATTTTTAGAGTTTGGGGCAGCATACATATTGCAGCATGGTCTTGTTTTGCCTTACATATCAAGCCACACTTGAAAGTGCAGCTATCTGATCTTTCTAGAATAGAAATTTAAGGAGAAAAAAATTCATTGACTCAGTTTGGACTTGCTTTGCTTTTTACATGTAAAAACCATTTTCTTCTTCCCTTTTATCCAACATATGTCAAGTATTTCCTATGGAGGACATCTATTCTTTATCAAATATGTTATAGCATAGGGCAATATTCAGAATAGAAACAAGGTATTTGCATAGATATTTAAACTGATAAATGAAACTAATAAATGATATTCATTTTATTTTGCTTATCTTTATTTAGAATTGTAAGCAAACATCAAAACATAGAACATTCTTAACAATTTAAGAACAGTTTAAAATGATTTTACTTTTTTCTAAGAATAGGTTCTCAGTTTACTGTGCTAGAACTTGCTGGAAAACAAAGAAAATTTTTCCACTAGAGTGTTTTATGAGACAGAGAGAGGGAGAGGGAGAGGGAGAGGGAGAGAGAAGGAGAGAGAGGGAGAGAGAGGGAGAGAGCGAAGGAGAGGGAAAGAGAGGGGGCAGGGTAGAGGAGAGAGACAGAGAGACAAGGAGAGAGAAGAAACACATTATATCTCCCTTTTATGGTAAAAATATGGAATCACTAAGCAAAAATGAATTAACTGAGTACTTGTAAGATAACCAATCCTCATTGCCAATTGTAGGGGCAAATATCAGACTCAGTCAATCTGCATAAGTATTTTGTTGGTTCTAGCAGTTACACAGACACACCAGGCAGGGTAGGGCCAAGGCCAGAGCCACAGTCAGGGTGGAGGGTGGGGAGTGGGAGCCAGGTGAGCTACTAGGCTACTAGGAATCTTCACTGCCTCTGCCTCCCTCTCTCATTCTCTATTGCTCGCTCATCTTACGCTCATGCTTACTCCATCTGCTCTGAATCCTTTTATCTACTCTGTCCTAGGCCCAGGTGTACACACTCACAAATGAGCACACCCACTGGGCCTCACAATCATAGGGAAGAAGCAATACTCCAGGTGCCAGTTATATATGCTAATGGAGGAAAAAGCCTGACTAACTCACTTACCCTACAGTACTATACAAACCCCAAAGAGCATTTTGCAAGTTGAAGAGGGTACAGTACCAATTATATTATTATCTCACCCTACTCTCTGAGTGAATAGTCTGAAAGCCTGAAATTACAGTTGATGTAAGTTTTCTTGGCTTCATTTGCAAATTGAAGTCATTTTCTTTCCTCTCTCTCTTTCTCTCTCTCTCTCTTTTGTGAGTGCTATAAACACATGTTATATTGTTTAAGAGTAGCAGTTCTTAGTTTGTTATGATATTTGTCTCCATTTTGTTCCTGATGTCAAAGGGCCTACCATCCCTCCCCCTCTTAATTTGACTTGTTGCAAATTGATCTTTCAGTGTGTTTCTGAATGATTCGCAATAGTCTTAAGTGCTATTTGATCAGAGGTTTTCTGGCATGTCATTAGTTAGGAGAACAGTTCTGGAGAAGGTCCTTCAACTGGCCAGATGTGTCATTTTGGAACAGATTGTGGGCCTGCCACAACACCATTTGTTGCCAATACCGGATATTGTAGGGATGATCACCACCCTGTTGCCATATTTTTACACTTCTTCACATTGCATAAATAGGCAGCTGTTCTGTATTGAGAATATAAATGATTCACCAGCTAGTCCTCCCAAGAGGATGTACCTGCAAGAGGGAGCCACAGTGTTAACCTGTTCTTATCCCCTTGCCTGACTCCCATTAAATGCACACCTTCCCCAGCCCATTAAGCAAATCCTGATGTATATAAGTCACACCTTACTTGCCAGTTAGACAAGGGAACTGAGAATGTACATTCACCCTACTAAAATGGAATGCAGTTCAATAGCAGCAAAAGCAGTGAATTAATCAGCTTATAAACTGAGAGTGAGCAATTTGTGCAGAATTCTTTCTTATTGCTCTACCAATAGGAGACAAGATGCTCTAATCTCATAAAAGGCCATGACTTCATTAAAATGGAAAATTGTGTAAAAGTCTGTGTTGTAAGAGACAAGAAAAGAAAAGCCCTAAAATCTCTTAGTTGTCTCTCTGGAGCTATTTTCATTCCAGGGAATTTTTATTTATTTGGAGAGTGACAATTAACCTAGAGACTTGGCTCAAAAAGAAGCCGAGTGTTGAAGTGGGTCTCATTACTGGACACCAGTGGGGTTGGTTTGCCTTAATCCCCTCTTGTAGTGGGTGATTTATAAAACAGGCCAGCAGAAGCTGCCTAATTTTGATTTCAAATAGCTTTATGAATTTCTATGTATCATCCATCTATCTAGCTATCTGTCTGTCTGTTTAGCTAGCTAGCTACATATATGCATATAAAATATATGTAATTTATTTGATTATATAAATTTATAGACTATATTTCCATGTGTATTTGTTTATCTCTGTGTACAGTTAGTAAGCAAACTTGTCAGTGGTGTCATATCAGAGAATAGGAAAATTCTGGTAATCAGGAAAAGCAGAAAAACTTGAGGTGCATGATATATTAGATGTTCTCAGCTATTTGTAGGGGGGATGTTAACCCCCCCCCCGTAAACATAGTCCTGTTTGTTCAATAAACCCAGTATTCTGCAATCTGATAGGGCTGACTCATGTCTCCAGGCTTTCTATTCTGCCAGCAGAAGCGAAGCTCAACACAGAAACATAGGTGACATTTGGAGAGCCAGGCATGCCAGATTTTCAGAGGTTACAACGGAGGTCCAACCTGCTGTTCTCCTAATGAAAGGAGGGGAAATTCAGACTGACAAAACTGCTATAAGGGATATCTCTGCTCTGAATGTCACGCTGCCCAGATGTCGCCCGGCAGGTGGAGATGCAGAGAGAATGAAAATGTAGTCCTGTGTATGTGGGTGCTAGTGCGTTACAAGAGTGAACAATGAGTCTATCTTCTGAAGTGTAATGAAAACAATGTGGATCTTGTCCATATTCATGTCACCAGAAAGAGCTTTCTCAAAGGCTTCTCACCCCACTTCCCTTCCCAGGCTAACATACACACATGCTCATGGGCCATGTGCATGTGACTTGATTCAGGTTTTTCACATAATCTTACAATTCATTTTAATGTATTTATGTACATACATGAATATGTCCTCTCTTTATAGAAAATAGGAATATGTGGCATAATGGGTTTTTTATCTTGAGTTTTTATTACATTTTAAAAGCACATCAGGAATATTTCTCATCTTATTTTTCTTAAATTTATCTCAGTTTTTCAATCATTAGATAGCAAATGCTATTTATTTGATCATTATATAGATGTATAGTATTACTAGTTCATGTAGTTAGCCATTTCAGAATTGATAAGCATTTAGGATGATTCTAGAATATTAAAGATGGTTATGGAAATATTCTCAGTAAAAATCTTGTAGATATGTATTAGAACAAAATAAGGCTTGAAGTTACCTTTAGAAAAAGTAAACTTATAATTATAGTCATGAATCTTACCATTGAAGAAATGAAAAGGCAGTTTTTCCCCAGTGCAATAAAAGGAAAAGAGGTGTTATAAACTATATTTTAAAGTTACCCAAAACACCTGTGATTTAAATTACTTAATTTCGAATGTATATTCAAAGAATTGATTTGAAATCATTATAGTTTGCACATAACATCTCTTTCATTCTGTACCTAAAAGCAACACTTCTTTCCTAATGTAACAAATGGTATTGTCCGTAAGGAATTTCTGGTGGCAAGTTTTGAGAGTAAAAAATTCCACCAAGGTTACATATAAAAAATTGTTGGAAAAATAGATGTGAATTCTGCACTTCTCAAATAATCCACTAAAGAATCTTTAGTAATATATTCTGTGACTGGGACTGTGGTTAAAATGTGACAAGGTGATGGGAGAACCGTAGGGTAGATAAACTGTAAAACAAAATAAATCATATCATCTAAAAATAAAATAAAATGAATGAATGAAGTGATATATTCTGAGGTGAACTTTCAAAACTAATTGTTATATAGAAGATAAAACACTCATCGGGGGAAAAAAACGATAGCCATTGAACTTATTATGATTCTTTTTCTTCAGTGCTACGGGATGATTTCCGGCAGAATCCCACAGATGTGGTGGTGGCAGCTGGAGAGCCAGCGATCCTGGAGTGTCAGCCTCCCAGGGGACACCCAGAACCCACTATCTACTGGAAAAAAGACAAAGTTCGAATTGATGACAAGGAAGAAAGAATAAGTGTGAGTGAAATGAAATGTGTGGAGATATTGAATCTTAAAATGGATGCTTTTGATCTTTTATTTTTTTCTTAGTGAAATTCTAAAACTGTATTCGAATGCAAATCGCTATTTATGCTGTAAGGACTGAGAAATGGTGAACTAAAACAAAAACTTGGGTACGAACCCTCAAAGAGACAGATATTAACAATCAAGCGTACATGATATATGAATAATTACACCCATCTGAATATGCATATTATCTTTACGGTAGAATATTGATGTCTAAGCTTTTTTAAGATCTCCAAATGCTTCTATTGATCCTGCAATACATATGTCTTAAAGTATGAATGATGGCCATAAACCACGTTAACTAGAACATATCTTTCAGTACTATTTTCAAAATTTATTATTCTAAGACCACATAATTTAAGTTAATGAACATTTCAAGCACTTTTCCAATTATTAATATTTATAACTAGAATTTTATGCATGAATTATTTTAAAAATTTAACAGATAAGTAAAATCAGAATAGAAGTGGCTGTTTATGCAGTTTAGCTCATGTAGAAAAATAGTCTGTTTTCAAGGGAAATTGATGATGAGGTTCAGTGGTTGATTAATATTCAAAATGAAACACCCAGAAAAAGTTGAAGAGGTAGAAAAATTGAATGACATTCATCATCATTTTATTTTTTTCAGAGAATCCACTCACTACTTGTATGTGAAATTTGGAAGAGCTAGTCCACCAAAATAGATATTGTGTCAACTTTTGATATTGTTTGTATAATTTTTAGATTCAGGCAAGTACATGCAAATGAACATATTTTATTTAAAATAATCTCATTTACTTGAACAAATGTGTATTTCTATCAAAAGCCCGAATTATCCTAAAATATTATCTTATAATTAGGTTTTCTTTTCTTACATTTACACCATGACAAAGGATTTGGTAGGTCATGCAAGAGATCACAATGTATATTCATTTGACTCATTGAATTGTTGATAATGTGAGGATCTACATTGTCAAGAGCTATCGGTTCCCAATGGCCTATCTTTTGGAAACAAAGAAGAATATATGCTCCTGGTGATGGGGCAAAAAGGTTTTTTAGTTCATGTTTATGTAATTTAGTTTTTGCTTTATAACAAAGCCCTGCTAAATATAGCAGCTTATATTTTGTTTAGACTAGGATAATATGGGCAACTGACAATTCCTTGTGTCCGGCCAGCTTGGCTAATATTTGATAGGTTTTCTCATGCTTCCATGGCCACTTTAAAGGCATCGAAGAAGCTCCATGATGTGAGAGTAGTTGCAGGTCTGGCAATTGACTATCATCAAGCTTGTTGGTTCTTCTCTTCATGCCTTTTAGGCTTCCAGTACAGACTGGTTCCCATGGTAGTATCAAGGATATAACATGGCAAGATAAAGCAAGTCCCATATTTGAAGAACATTTCCCACTAAAGCATGATGAAACAATGCTTTAGTTTCATAGAGAAAATCAAGGCATATTGTCTAGCTCAGGTTTAAGGGGAGCGAGGTGGCTTTTGTTATCATTTTTTTATGATTTATTGTCCATTATGATTTACCTTATGTAATTGATACAAACTTGATGTTTATTCTGTGTCATGACAAGTTTTAGAGTTAAAATATCTCTGATTATCACATACCTACATGGGTTATGCTTTCCAATGAAATTAAAACATAGTAAAAAAATCATATTCTTATTTTGTATCTCTTTAAGAACAGTATAAAGTTAAGATTGTTGATTTAGAAGAATAAAAAGATGGGGAAAATTGAGTTGACAATACACTTAGGGAAAACTTCTGCTTTAATGTACTCTTAATATATTAACATTTTAATGTTACCATATTTGTTTATAGTCAAAAAATGCTTCTCACTTAGGGAGCACCTACTACAAGTCAATGATTTATACCAAAACTAACAAGTGTTTCGAAATTTATTTTAAAATTCTTCATAAGACTCATGCTATTCTTGAGTCAGGGGAAAGGGGGGTCTGCACTCTTCTTTAAATATTCTATTGTAAAAAATTTGAGATGAGCAAATACAGCAAATAAATTATAATAAAACAGATATTTGTAGTTTTGTTTGCCACTATAAAGCAATTGCCTCAAACAATGCTCCATCCATAGAGAGATTCAGTAGTTATTTCATCATATTGTCAAAAATGGTTATCTTGTCTTCATTCTGATGGAAAGTTTGAATGCAGTTCCTTCAACTTAATCTCAGAATTATGTCCAACCACTGAAATTTAATGGGAGCAGTCACAAAACTCAAATGGGAGCAAACAAGAGAAGATTGTCCAAAAGTCACATTCTCTTTCTTGGAAAGATCTCATAAAAATGTTGTACTAAAAAGGAAGGGAGTAAATTCTAAACAAGTAGATAAAACTAACCCTGTCTGTAGGAAGAGAATGTGAAAACTTACATTCTGGGAGAAATTAGAAAACATAGCCAGGTGCCAGAATAGTGGGAGAGTTTTGTATCAGAGACTCTTAGGTGTTTCTTTAAGAAAATAAAATGTTGTCTTAAATATTCAGATTTATCTGTCAGTGACCTTTCTTTTCCTTTTCTGTTTTCTTCTCCTGTTCAATTCCTTTATGTTTTGTCCCTCATTTTAACAGATCCGTGGTGGGAAACTAATGATCTCCAATACTAGGAAGAGCGATGCAGGGATGTATACCTGTGTTGGCACCAACATGGTGGGAGAAAGAGACAGTGATCCTGCAGAGCTGACTGTCTTTGGTAAAACTCTCTTTTAAATTCTAAATTGCTGCATATGTCTACTTTTTCTTTGCTTTTAAATAGTTTTGTTCATGCTAGACACCAGCCCTATTAGAGATAGTTATATAGAACTTGCAATGAGTTGTGACATGCTAGAGTTGTCTTACTTTCTGCTTCTGCCTTTCAGATAAAATCTTTGATATGTAAGAACATCAGAAATCTTGAAACACTAATTGAACTTCTTTATTCAGCAAATAGAGGGATTCACCTTCCATTAGGCAATTAAAAACTGTTCTTTCTTAAAGTCTCTTTAGGATGTTATATTTGTCTCAAATTTGTCATTAAACTGTGAGACGTTTATCAAGTTGTCTGTTAGGTTTGAAACACAGAGTATATTTTAAAATTTTCACTACAGCACAAAGATATTTCAAAATACCCTTTAGATTGAATATTCAATTAATATGTTAGGAATGATTAAGTAGCTATCATAAAAATGGTGAACAAAGCATTATAAAAGAAAAATTGGGACCAAATAAACACATAAGTAAACTTTAACTATTGCAACTATTGCAGATACTATGATTTTTTTTTTAAGTGAAGCACTCATTATCATTTTTATGTTGGTAAACAATCTGGTTCTCTACATTATAGGATGAGATCCTATTCTTGGCCTTAACCACAAATCATGCCCACAGGTAGCATCAAAATCCCTTAGAAATTCCTAAAAGAATCTCTTTAGCAGCTTGGAAAGTGCTATCATGCAGAAACCCTATTATGATTTCCATCCATTCAGAGCATATAACTATGTATTGGAGTGCAGACCTCTGTTTTCAATCACTTTGAGTACCGAGTAATCTCTAGTAATACTCCTTGTGGATTCTAGGCAGCTTGAAGTCCCAAATGACAAAAGCAGGAGAAATTCCATAATTCATTAAAGGAATTGAATGTAAAATAAAATTGTTCAAAATATGCAGGTACAACATTTCTGTACTGCAGAGTTCAGACAATTATGTTTGCCTTAAATTTCATTCAGTTATCAGTGTCTCAAAATATGTTTCTTCTGTAATGGAAAAATATATACTTTGCATGGTAAATATAAAACTAGTGGCTAATGAACATTAGCACTAAAAATCTACAAATATAGCTATTCTATTTAAAGAAACATCCATTGCTTTTTTTTCTACAACAACGAAATATTTGGAGTAGAAAAATGTTGCATTACACCAGTAAATTCTGCCTTCAGAAGGAAATTGAAAGGATTTAACATCATTCCTCAAGCAGTCGGCCTTCCCAATAATGTGGCTATGTCATGGAATATTTATCCCACTTTCCCTAAAGAATTGACAAGAACTGCAGGAGATCCCTAAACACGTCAGGAGTTACAGGAGAACTTCTAAATTATTTTGAAAACAGCCATAAACCAAAGAGATTGAATTTGTTCTAGAGACAGTTCCTCTGGAAGAATTGATTTAGGAAGCTGAGAAATGGTGATCTGATGAACCTAGGGGTTTATAGATATAGTATTAAATTGAGGAAAAAATGAAAATTGCCATATTGATTAAAAAAAAAATTCAACCCAGAAATAAAACATAACAGTAGTAGCAATGGTTCAAATCAAGGCTGTGGTAAGAACTGCATATGGGCCCTCTTCCTGTTGATTCCCCATGCTTTTAGTAACATAAAAATAAAAATAAATAGTATATTAAGTAAAATAAAAGACTAACTTCTTTATGACATAAACATAACTAATATACTATAAAATCTTATTTTTTTGTGTGCTTTTGCATCCAGTACATGTTTTTCTCACGAACCTCATTATATTTCATCATTGGTGGAAACCATTATTTCTGACCTAAGGTTTGCAAAGATGAATGTGGTTGCATTTTAATTCTGCTTTAAACAATCTGGCTCCTGTAACTGCTCTAGTTACAGGACATTTTAAAATATCCTTTAAGTCCAGTTTTCACTTTAAGATGTTTATACTGAAAAATTAACTTATAATGTATACTCATACAGAAAATTTATTACTAATGTCAAGAAATACAGTGAAAAGAGTAAAGAGCCTTTTCCAGTACAAGAGTCATCTGCAAGTGTTTTGATTTTTTAAGTAAGTGGGCTTAAAACTGAAAGTTTTTTTAGTTCAAAAGTTGCAACTGTTAAATTGAAATAAAGGAGTTCATTCTATGGTGAAGGAGTTGGACTTCACCTGTGAGCTTAATGTGGTAATATAGGATACTGTGATTTATAATGAGGCACACTTGAATTTTTTATAATGTTATACTACAAGGTTACTTCAATTTCAAAATTGTTAAAAGATCAGAACTTGTACGTAAAAGTTGAGTGAAGGAAGGAACTCTTGCCTGTAGGCAAAAACATGTAGCTCAATTTTTTAAATATTATTGAACCACATTCAATAAATCACTTTGTCCTTCTTTATTATTTTCTGTTCATAAAATAACATCCTAATTAAGTGGGCAAAACCTCCAAATATCAAAAGTAGTTGTGAAAGCCTAAATGATCATTAAAATCTTTGGCACTGTCTCAAAGCTTCAATGAGAGCACTACCTAGAACAGAGAAAAAAATTGAAGTCCATACTTAAATATCTAATTATTGCAGTATCTGTTATTCAAAATTAACTGTCAATGATAAGTAACCAAAACATATTGAATTTTTTTAAATGCTTTTAAAATGTTTATCAAAGTAACACATGAAAAAAGATTTTTGCATGTTGCATTTCAAATGGAAATTATAAGTATTACAAAATGCAGTGGACTACAGAAATATATTACCTTCCCAACCACACACATACATACAGATATATACATATGTACATGCATGCATACTTGCCTAGATACATACTTCTCATCTTGGAACATCTAGTGAGTCTGTTTCACCTTTTTGTTCTGGGATTTATTTCCATATGCATTTGATTATAACGCAGTTTTCTTAATTATTTTGACTTCCTGTTTTGAAAGGTTATTTGACCTACTTATATCCCCTTTCCCATCTTCTTTCTTATCTTTACTCTCCCTTCCTTTTGTTCTCCCGTTATCTTGGGCTAAGAAATATTGGTCATGTGAGTAAACATATTCATGTATTATAAACTGTGAGCTAAGTGCTGTGCTGTCACACAGGCATTTATTTTCTGTCACTGTATCTGTTCCTCTTTGAATTAATAATAGATTCATTTTTTCTTGAATTTGTTTTTCTACACATCTGTTATAAATTCTCTTTGAAAACTCAGCCAGAACTTTAAAATCCTTAAATTCTGTTAACTAATTAGTATCCCCTCAAGGATCAATCAGGACTTCTGCCCTTTCAGATTACACTGAATGCTGCTTAGATCTGCTCTAAAAACTCCATCCTGACATTCACTTGTCCTATTCTCCAGTGCTGAATTCTGTTTCCTGCACTGCATGCTCATTTCTGCCTTAGTTAGCTCCTATATTCAGAACAATGCTTCTCTCCTGCTTCCTGCTTGACTGGATGGTCAAGCACCAAAGTATATTCTATTTTTAGTTTAATTAAATCTTTGGTTAAAGAAGTTCGATTTGAAAAAATATTTTGCTCAGAATATTAGTGTTACCTCCAATATCACATAATTTTCACTACTTATCTTCTAAGTGTACTTCTGATGTCTATATATGTGAGCACTTTTATTTCTTTTTCTTCTTTAGAAACATTTAGTTCTACATGTCTGAGATATTTTAATATCAGACATTGACTTGACACTTCTAATTATTACTGGCTGTGTACTAATAAAGAAAATACTTCTGTCAAAAGTCACAACCCAAATTTTCAATGAAAGACACTCCGTTTTTTTCTACTCAATTTCTATGTCAAGAGTATTCATTCAATTAGATTTAAAGTTTCTGTGTCTTTTTTGTCTCTCTTCCTTATAGTATGCTGTTCTTGTTTCATGGATGTTTTAATGTCTCTTGAATGAGGATTTTAATAAAACATTTTTAAGTAAAATATTCTTTAGATGTTTTCTGCTTTTATTGTTCCTGAACTTTTTCTCCTCAATATTTCTTCTGCATTGGAGGCTTTTTTCAAATGGCAAGTGCTTTCTTGATTTTAATTGTTGTTCAATAAAAAATTGTCTGTTTCAGTAATGATTTTAATAGGAAAATCATCCTGGGAATGAGCTCTTTTATCGGTGATGAGGACAGAGTCTGGGAGTAATGACTTCAGTTTTCAGTTGTTGGATGAGAGGTAATAGTTGACGAACTAGAAGTAGTGGAAATATCCAGAGTTAAACAATGAGGTAGGATAGCTCAGATTAAACCTTAGAAAATATGTACATTTTACTGAAAAATTGTAACCTTCACATAAGGCATCTTCATATGTGACTTAACATATGTTTAATAACATCGTAAGATGTTATTAAAATAAAGATGACTGTTAAAAGTAACATTTTTATGAAATGTTTACTAGCAAACTTAAAAAGCAACAAAATATTTCTTAGTAATTCATTCATTTAGAAGTTATCTTTTGGGCAACAACAGATCCAAGCCTTGTTCACTTATTGTAATAGTGAGATGAAGATATGTACTTTGCTCTCAGCAGTATTTTCTTGTCATACAAATCAACAATAACACGAAATCCTACAACATGGAGAAAGAGATTTTTGTTTCCTCTGAGAACACTTACCTATATTTTTCTTTGCTTTACATGATGATTTCTCTCAGACAAAGAAAATTCTTGGCAAGAGAAGAAATTAATGCAACCAGGCTTTATTTAGCCACAGACAGACTGATCATTATCATTCAGTCTGTTTTGGAAGGACACAATCTTCACATTCAGTGACTATCATAACCCATGTTTCCTAAACTTACCCATTTAAATAGAAAGAAGGCATACTAGGGCAAGCCATCTGATGTCTCCATTTAATAGACACTACAGGGTGACAGGGCTTTCTGTGTCAGCTGAAGATGAGATAAGGTTTATAAGCAGCGGTTAGTTCTAATGTCTCTTTATTGCATACATCAGTCTTACAAGGCTTAAAGGACTCTACCTATGTAATTATTGCTGTAACACTACTTTTATAATGTCAAGTAGAGTTTATTTTAAAATTGTTAATGTTGTCCTAGAAATAGCTGTCACAGCGTAATCATTGCCAGTTTCACAGACATGTTTGGAATAACTACAGGGGAAAAGAGAAATTTGTTCACTGAGAAGTTAACTTCCTCCATTGTAGCATGTAAATAAGAAACTTGGGAGATATAATGCAATGCCATTTCATATTGATGATATATTTTGTGTTAAATTGAATATTTTCCTTTCTGAATATTATTGACATACAATGTGAGACTTGGTATTTGATTTTATTACAGTCACATACAGAGTTGGATTTTTCAGAATGCCAATTTGAAACCAAATTGACCTGACTACTTGAGAGCTGTATTTTACATAGCACTACACTGCCAAACAACACTACTGTCTCAAGAGAGATTAACCTTGTAAGAAAGATATGCAGGTGATTCAAATCCAGTTAATCTCACATTAAAAAAATGTTAATTGCATTGGCAAAGACATTGCCTCTGATCACTCTGCAGTTATATAATTAGGGAGCAGGACATTCGGAGGGACTCTCATCTAATTGATAAGCAGTCAGCAAACAACCCTGGAGATTTCATCCCCTATTTTTCAATATGTGATCAAATATAAGGTGTTAGCATGGAAGAATCAGTGACCTTAGTTTGACATGCTTCAAAATTGCTTGCTCATTACTTCATAGTTCAGGATGTGTGTGTGCGTGTGTGTGTGCGTGTGTATTTTAATTGTGCAGAACTTAAAGGAGTATTAGCATTGATGTATGTTGAATGTGATCATGTATCAACTTCCTTAATGTAATTTTACTAATTCTTCAACATTACCAATATATATATTTTTAAATTCTTTAACATTATTTATATATTTTTTCAGACTATTCTGACAGAAAGCTATAGACCCAAGACATTTACTTGTAATTTTTATAGTGTGTCTTGAACAGGTACACTTACATGTTTAACTTACAAATGTAATCACCACAGGCAAAATAATTAAAAATATTTTTCTACCCATACAAATTTTCGAATCGTTTATATTCAAGTTTCTGATTCCCAGAATTTTCTGGAATAATGTCTACTTAAGGAAACAGGAAAACAACTCTTACAAAAATTCCCTTCCCTTGAAATATTTGGGAGGCAAACCTACAACTTGTTAATATATTGTCTTTCTACCAGCAGTTAAAGTTGCAAGTGGAAGGTTATTTGGTGTGATTACCAGAAAACAATTGGAATAATAAGTAGCACCGTTTAGATATACTTACTGTAACAGGTATTTTTGGAAATTCTCAGACAAACACATTAAGCATTGTTGCCAAAATTTAATATAGCAGTACATTTTGATGTACTTTTTTGGAAGGCACTATGTAAGATACTCAGGTAGAGAATCCATATGATATGCTATTTATATACAAATTATTTCCATCTGAGCTATTTTTTGCATTGTTCTGTTTCCTTCTCTGTCAACCAAATTACTTTCTCCATTGTGAGCTAATGACAGACTTCCAAAAATTCTGCACCACACACTGTCTTGTGGCTATCCAGTTGCTAGGCAACTGCACACTGCTTGAGGGCAAAAGTAAGTAGGAAAGGTGTTTTGGGAAGTTCTCCATTCCTGTTGAGTTCATCAGAAGAGCAATAGGGAATCCTACATTTTGTTTCTTCTTTAAATTATAAATCAGGTGCTTCCACATGTCTACATGTAAAACAATGGGGCTTAGACCACTTATGATAACCAGCAACCCTCTAGACTCCTGAATTTGCCCCTAACCAAAGAGACAATTCCAGTTTCCTGATAGTCTGCAATTTACCCTTCAGATTGTCTATTCAGTATGTCATTGTGCAAGGAAAACATACAAAAACTTTACCTAAATATTAAAAATGTGAATTTTAACATAGTTCGACATAAGTTATGCCATGAGCATTTTCCATCATAGATAACTAGTTTTTCACTCTATATATTTACCACAACTAACAATGTTGATATTTAACAATAATCAAAACTTTTGTTCTTTATTGTTGTATCACAAAGTGTCCTTAAGCAATGGTTATTTGGGCTATTTGAGCTCTCCAAAATTCAATTTTCTTTTTTTTTTCTACTTGATTACTAATTTTGCCTTTTCCATGTTGTTCCTGGTTTATTAGGTATTATTTCAGTGTATTATTTAAAATATAGTTTGTCTTTTAATTCTTGACAAAATAGAAGTTTCTTTTGATCTCTTCCTTATTTTTTAAGTCCAAGACCTTTTCTATAGCTTCAGAAATGATTATATTTATTTTTCCCTGTATAATATTGTATTTTTACCTTATTTACTAAGAAACATAATGGCATAAGCATAAGGGTGTATCATTCTTCTTAAGTTTATTATTATTCCTTGTCCCTATCCCTAGAATTACTGTTAGTCTAGACCAAAATAAAATTTTACAATAAGTGATCAAATTCCTGTCTCCTGATTCTTTTTTCACATCTCTTAGATATCCCAATGTGAGGTTTTTCATATACTTTTAAAAATTGTTGACCTTCATTTAAAATCCATCAGCAACTCTATCACCCTCAGGGTAGAGATCAGAGCTCTTCATATGGCTTTGCAAGAACCTCCATGATCTTGTTATGACCATCTGATTTTATTTTTAAGTTATTGGTTGTTCATTGTCTACTTATAGCAACTGAGAGCTAAGACTGACCAGGATTCATGCTGGCAATGAAGAAAACTTCATTTCACTATTATTTATCTTCAGAATACTGAAGACGGAATGGCATAATTAACCTCCCGTGGGCAGCAGTGTCTCCATTCCTCCAATGTTAACTCTAAGTGACATTTCTCAAAAGATAACAGCAAGTTAATAAGTAAATCCCCTGCCCCCAGGTATTCCAAACGAAGTAATTTTTTACCTAATCTAATTTTGTCTGAGCCACTTATTCCCCTTATTTGACTAGTTGTGAACCCTATAAATAACATTTGTAAAATGCAGTTAAGTGACTGGGTGGTACATACAGTCCCAGCCTCTTTGGCTGAGTCACTCTCTTTTGTCCTTCCTCGTGCCCTCACAGACTGGCTTTTTATAGTCTACTGAATTCCAAGGCTGGTATAAGAAAGGCTATATTGATACAGCTAAATGATGAATGGATCTTGATAGCTCATCCATAGAGTAGGTTGTCATATGACTTCTTTTTAAAATCAGGGTTAGAGGAAAGGGTCTCTTCCTAAGAGATCATTTTTAGTCTCATGTGATATCAGTGATGACTTTTTTTTTCTGTTTATCAATGGATTGTTGCAACATTAGAGAACTAGGTGAAAACTACCAGATTATAGCAAAGAAAATGTCCATCGTGTTTCCCAATATCATAATTCATATTTACTATCAGCATTCGGGCCACCGGTAGGAGATACTAATCCTATTACCTATTGACTGCTAGAAACAAGTCTTTATCAACTATGCTAGCACTGAAATAGTTGTTTAGAGAACATAGTGTCCAAAGTCAAAAATGACATCACTAACTCATTCTCTCCAACATACATAGTTGTTCTGTTGTCTAAGGTGCACACTGAGCCTCTAATTGTCTCTATTCTTAGTTTTTATAGTTTATTCCTAAATTCTGCATTAAAATACTTTCCATGATGGAGTCTTACTTGATTTCACTTGTGGTTTTGACTCAAACTGCTGATCGTAGAGCATATGTGCCACTCTGTGTTTTAAAGAACTTTGATCTCTACCATTGGTTTTACTATGGAGCAATAGAGTTGTCTTCCTTCTGAATAACAAAAGATGGTTGCTTTTATTCAATAAAGGATGGCACTTGCATCTTACACTTCTGTTTTATAAATATGGATAGTTATTCAGTTGGTTATTTGAAGAGATTTGATTTCTTTAAATTTTTCTTGCTAAATATGTTTCAGTTTTTATGCCACTAGATTCACATATTTAATTTGGGCTTATAATTGAAGTCCTAAGTAACTAAATATGGCCATATGGCCAGATAAATTGTGTCAACTCCCCATGGATTTCATCTTTCTTTTCTTGACTTCTTTTTCTACTTCAATAAATAACAGTGTTGAACTTGTTTATGATTGGAGACAGGTGCTAATAAAATATTAAATAATAGTTTTTTGCTGTACAAGATCTTCATCAAAAAAGGAGAAACTAGACAAGGAATTGAAATGTTTAGAGATATATAAAATTACTTTTAGTTTTTCATATCATTCGTGAACATTCTGATGGACAGAGATTTATTTTTGTTCCCTATCTTCATGTAAAATAGTTCTAGAGTACGGGATAAACATGATAGGTACATATTAACAACCAAAGTGTAAGTGGTGGGAGAACTGACAAAATAGCAGAGCAATAAATAGACATAAAAATTAAGGACAAATGGTCAAAGTACATGAAATGAAAACATTCCTGAAAATTGAGTCTTTTTCAAATGATGTCACAATTAGGAAAATTCTGATAACTCATCTCTTTCTTGCTCAAATTCATTTATCTGTTCCAAAAAGAGGGAGATACTGTTTCATGTTTCTTTAATTATTTTCCTGCTATTCTTGATTATATATCACATTTATATCCTTTTTGCTACTTTTTAGTCCTTTCAATCTTTAGTTTTAGTCAACTCTGAACTCCTATATATATATATTAATGTTACAATTTTATTCTCTTTCCTGATTTTCTAGAATTCAGTATTCAGATTTCTTGTAATAATATCCACATGATTTAGGTAATAAATTTGCTAGAGTCAAGTATTTTTACCAAAGCATTATATGACATATACAAATCTCAGATATCCCAAGCTACAAAATGTTTTATTTTATTCATCATGTATTTATAAGACTTCATGAAGGCACAGTTGAGATACAGAATTTAGTACCTACATATTCCAAGTAAATCCTGCTTCCTATGCTTTTCTAGAATATATTTAAAGCATGTGCAACATTTCATTTTACTGTTTGTTTGTTTTTTTTCCCCCCAAAGAACGACCCACATTTCTCAGGAGGCCAATTAACCAGGTGGTGCTGGAGGAAGAAGCTGTAGAATTTCGTTGTCAGGTCCAGGGAGATCCTCAGCCAACTGTGCGGTGGAAAAAGGATGATGCAGACTTGCCAAGAGGAAGGTAAGATAATCACATTGATGGACAATGTTAGATAACCATTGAATGATTAGAAAGGAAACAGATATCCCCAGCTGCACCAAGTATTCCTGTGTCTTGGTGTGTTGTTTTCACACATACATCTTGACATACAAAACCTGCTATGTGCTTTTTTATATGCTGAAGTCTCCTGGGATTTTGATGCCAAACTTCCATTAATTTTTCCCATGAATGCCTGATCTTCTCCTCCAACTGTTATCTCCAGATATCAAGAAGTCCAGAGTTCTAGCCTCCTCTAGATTTACTGTTTGTTCCTGCTGAATTCTTGAACTCCTCCAACTACCTCTCTGATTCCTTGAGGACTCATCCCACACTGAATACTGTCTTCTTTCTTTTGTAACTTAGAGCATTGATAACCAAAAAAAAAAACAAAAAAAAACAAAAAAATGGCTGAGTAGCTTATTTTATAGTGTGGAGTAGAAATTTTTCATCATAACACCGATTCTCTATAGATCAGAGTAATCATTTAAATTCTTTTCTTTGTTCTTGGTAAGATTCCATATTTACGTATTTTATATGAGGCACTTGTTTTAGCTCAGGTATTTGCTTAAGAATTGATTTGTTATTTGCTTATATGCGAATCACTATTTCTGTGTTCACGTTCTCACTTGCATGGAGAGAGTTTTATTCCCATCTCCTTCCTTTTCTTATTGTCACCAAAAAAAAAAAAAAAAAAAAAAAATCAACCTCTGACCTCTCTGGAATAAGTAAAAAAAATGTCATCTTTTGAAAAAAGGAATTTAGCCATTTGTTCTACATTTTCTCAAGACCTTGCCCTCTCTGGTCAACTAAATCATTCACATATTTTCTTCTATGTAACAAGCAAACCTAACTTTAAAATTGCTTTTGCTAATTGCTAGCACAGTATCTGAAACTACAGTCATCACACCTACTGCAATTATTAGCTAAGTAATATTTCTCATCCTGCTTCTTATTTTTATATTTTTTGCAGAAAAAGTTTCATTGAAAAGACTGAAATTGAGCATGCATTCACAGAAAACATGCATTTTATGGACTTTCACTACTAGCGCTACTACTGATACTTTTTAAAATTTATGTTCATTCAATAAATCTGTTTTATATATAACTAAGTCTGTTATATTAGACATTTTGAATTCACATCATCATATACATTGACTTCAAATGAACAAAGCATTTTAAATGCTTTGACCACTCATCAGGGTGGTCATTTCAATCCATAAAAATAGAAAAATGTGGAAGTTTTCATTTTGGTAGTTTCTCAGCCTAAATATTAATGAGTCACCCTATGTTATTTTTAACAAACATGTTGCTGTGAAGCATTGTTGTTATCAGGAGAAATTTATGAATGTGAGCTCCTTCTCAATGAAGGATATTAAAAAAACAAAGAATTTTGGGGATTGAGTTTTGTGTACTCATCTATTGACCCTCAAGAACTTTTCTCAAATTTGAGAACATATAATGAATAATTTTAAAGTGTTGACATAAAATTAAGACATTATTTATGGAATAATATTTAGCCTAGTGTAAAGATAGTTTTCATTCACTGAAAGTAAATACCCTTGATTATTTAGAACAACTTTTTTATTTTGTAATAGTTTTTGGATTTAAAGAAAAAGTACAAAGAAAATACAGAAAAATTCTCATAAACCCCATATCACTAATTTTTCTCTACAGTTTACATCTTACATTACTGTGAGCCATTTGTCACACCAAATGGACAACTGTTGATGTATGATCATTAAGTAAGGCTCCTTTAATTCTATTTGGGGTATCACCAGTTTTCCCATTAATGTCTACTTTCTACTCTAGAATCTGATTCAGAGTATTTATTTAGTTGGACACTGATTTTAATTGTCTTATTTTCCCAGATTCCTTGTCTATGACAGGTTCTCAGACTTTTCTTTATTTTTATGGCCTTAACCTTCTTAAAGTGTACTGACCAAATGTCTCATAAAACAACCCAAACTTGGAACTGTCTAGTATTTTCTTATGAGTAGACTGGACTTCAGAATATTAGGGGGGAAAGCAATAGAAAATGCCATTCTTGCCACAGGATATCAGAGGTTGCCAAATAGCTACATAGCATCCCTGGTGAGTCTACTGTTTTTACTCATGAGAGAAGATCCATTTGCAAAAAGTGTTCAAATTATAAGACAGTCGCATTTTAATGGAGCATGTCTTCGAATTAAGGTAAAATAAAATCTAATCACATCTCCTTTGATCTCGTTGTTCTAGTGTTAACTGATGAACCTGACAACTTTTATTGCTAGAATGTTCTCCAAATCTTGCCAGATTCATTTGCTTTAAAGTTGAAATAAAATATGCAAATTAACAGTATTAGAAATACATGTCAAAATTATTATATCCGGGCTTCTAAAAATGACAAAATTTTAAGAAATATTAACATTACTAATGTCCCTTAAAACATTTCCATAGTGTTAGACTATTTTCTGATACTAGCATAGTAGTTCCACAGTGCTTTGTGTAAACCAGCAGTGGAAATGCTAAGTTTTACATTGTATGTTACAAAGATTTAGAGCAAAGATCTAGATTATAGATATATACAGTAGATACAATATAGAAGTTGAAATCAGTATTTTTCTCATGATAAAAGCTATATACTTTTTTTCTTGAATTCTCATTTGTACATGATATTTCAAAGAAGTTTATTCATTCCTCAATTGGTATTCATTAGCATCAGCTTCACTTATGCATAATGGGGGGGGAGACTTTTATACTTGGTAAGGAATGACTTTTAACCAACCATAGCTTAAATCAACAACATTGATTCTATTACATTATTTAGGTCTCAGGCTAGGGAGATGGCTATTGTTCTTGAGTAAGCAATTGTGTGGAGTGGTGTGGAGGATGACATTTCTTTGGCTAAGCATTTAATGAAATTTGAATAAGGTTTGTGTAGTGGTTCATGCTTAACACATTTATAGTAAAGCTTTGTAGGGCAGCTGCATAGCCTGTAATTACTATGTAAGTAATATGTGACTAGTTTTCTTTTAGAGACAAGAAAATCTTTTCAAATTCAAGTTTAAATTTATGAAATGCTATGATAGCTACTTAAACCTTCAACACGGAAGACGGTAACAGTGCCAACCTTTCAGTAACCGAAGATGAATTAAGAAAATATATTTTTTCCTTTGCCATGAAATAGCATTGTTTGAATAGTATCTTTATATTTCTTTCACTGACTTAGCCTTACACTCCTGACCAATGTTTAATGAAATTAGCATACTCTCTGTGAGTTGTATAGAAAGCACTTTTTGATTAGTTGAATGGTGCTGTGAAGTAGAGAAAATAGCAATTCCAAAGTCTAACAAAACCACTGATACCCAATCGGGGCAATGGTACATATTTGGACATTTTCCAACTAACAAAAGACAAAATAGGGAGGAGCCTTCACAATACACAAGCCATGTCAAAATGTCAATTGCTCACAAAAAACTTCTGAATATATCACCATTTACAATATTTTAGGAAGGAAAAGAAGTGACTGATTTTGTATGTATGTGTAACTGTGCCAATTATCAACAGCATTTTCCTGGTGCCTCATAACACTCAACTAAATCAACACTGATTCACCTATTACCAGTAAGATTCTTAAATGAAAAGATTTTGATATGAAAATAAAGTCAATGGGGGAACACAATTAGGAGGTAGGGGAAAGTAATTTTTTATTCATTCTAATTATGTTTTTTGAACTCAATTTTTTTAATGGATGATTTAAATTGTGAAAGATGCAATTTCAGCTTTACCTACATTTTATTAAGTGCTTACTGTATTTGTAACATTGCTGGTCTCTAAAAACAAGTTATTTGGCAAATTGAAAATTCTGTTATTAAATCTTTATATTTTATCTTATGTAAACCAGATTGGGTATGTATGAAAGTTTTCACATTAAGGAAAACTGAAGTAATCTTAGCTCATTCCTCGAACACAATATAGTAGTAGTAGAGTTCTTGCTAACTAATACTCTTAACAAGTGTTTAATGTGATAGAAATTGATAATAATTTATTATGCTATGTTCCACTATAATATGGGGATATTGTATATTATTGTGATGTGCAAAACAAAGCTGAAACTTTATAGAAAACACTGTGTATTAAATCAAATGGAACAAAATATAGTAAGTTTTCAATAAGATTGAAATAACCATATTCCACAATATTCTGTTCAAGCTAATATCAGTAAGGAGATTTTAAAAAAATCTCAGAATTTGTGTTAGAACTACTGTAATTAATATAATTTTGATTTCTTATTTGGACCTGTCAGCACAATTGGTATTTTAGTTAATTATTACCTTTAAAGGACTGTAAACAGAAGATTTATAATTCTTTATCAATAGCAATAATATCTATTATATCACTATTAGGTCATATATATCACTATATATATATGTATATACATCATTATATACCATGGTATTATTTATTCCACTTTTTTAAAGTTATTTTCTAAACTTACTGTAAAGTGGCTCTAAATTCCTCAATAAGGATCTAGAATAGAGAAAGAAATATACATAATAACTTGTCAGAGAAAAAAAGGAAATAAAATGTGCCACTTACATTCTTATGTATACCTGTGAATTCTAAATGTAGTTGATGGCTCTCAGATAGTCGATATAATTCATGAATATTTCATAAAAATATGATAGGGACTAGAGAATAAGAGTTTCAGGGTGTATAGTGAAAAATTCTGTCAATTTTCCCAAGCCTACTCACAAATTCTTTTTCTAAAGTGCAAGTGTATTATGAGAGAGACTTTTTAGACTTCTTCATTCTATGGATTCTGAGATTCAAATAAATACATGATTCTTTAAGAAAAATAATTGAATAGTCCACTTATAATTCCCCTTTTTTGCAGCAGTTTTACACTAAGTGGCTCTTTCCTTTTAGCCCTGGCAAATGTTCTTATATTAATTGTTTGGAAGCACCATTGTTTAGAGTCTGCACTTCTGGGATGCAGAGATGCTGAACAGGTGCTCATCTACCCTGCTGAACAGATCCGCCTTCTTCACATACAGTGTTTGCTTCAAGGACATGTGGTAATTTAGGCTCCTGATAAATAACCTCACTGATTAGTTTGGTTGGTCAAGACTGTTCAATTGGAATGGTTTTAGAAAAAGAAGGAAAAAGCTAAGAGTGGGAGAAAAGCAATGTATAGAAAACATTATATGTGGCATCTGAAAAGGTGGACTGGTTCCTTAATTTCAGAAATACAAAGGAAAGTACAAAGGAGAATTCTGTGATTCTTCACTATATGGATGTCTTAGCCATGTCTGTCTGAAAAAAATAGTAACTGCAAGGACATACTGTGGAATATTTTACTGAAGCCACCAAGAGCATAAAGAATAGATTGGCCATTATTGGGATGTTAGACTGTAGGCTTGTTCTGACATCATTTGATCCTTTATCCACAAAGTTATGCTCCTATGTTTTGGAAATGATGTTGAAAGTTTTTTTCATGACTAATTAGGAGTATAACATTGAAGAAGTTGTACAAACTCTTTTGTGTTTTACTTCCTGAAAATGTGGACTAGCGATGTGATAGAACTAATGATTAGCATATTCTTTTACTCCATTTATACACAATATATAAGTATGCCACATAATCTAACTCAAAGGGTTATTGATGTGATATAATTAATTCACAGCACTGTAAACACTTTATGAATGAATGCACCCTGGTTCTCTAAATCCATTTGAATGGAGATTGTTATTATATAGATAACTATAAAGAAAAAAGTTAATGCTGAAATATAGAAACAAATACATATAATATAGATTTCATAGACATCATTTTTGCTTATAAGTCATGAATTTATTTATAAATTTTGATGTCCAGTTTGCTATGCCACCATTTTTTTTTTTTAACTACTGGGAGTCTGTATTTTGCCCAGATATTTTATGGTAGCCCTAGTACAGCCAGAGATCTAGGTGGAGACCTTCAAATTTCACATATTATCTTTTCTCTGCTGGTATAAGAAAACCCCACTTTAAAAAGAAGATTATATAATTATAAAAGCAAGTCTTTTGAAGGACCAAATACTTGCCCTGTGTATTTCTAAATGCCTTCTGCATATGTGAAGTTCATTGCTATAAAAAAGTGTCCCAGCATAACACTACACTATTTTGGGGTTGTAGAAACTGAAATGAAAAAAAATTTAGTTCTCCAGGTTATACAATATTAAATGTAAGTTTCCAGGCTTGATTTAGAATCTGTCCAACATGAAACCTATATTTTAAACTAATCTTCATAATTATGTTACTATTAATTGTTTATGGATTTGAACTGCTTCCAAATTTTATATTCAGATTAAATTATTTAGATAATTGGTTAATAATGCTATATCATGACTAACTTTAGAGGAATGCCTTGTAGAATTACTGTTAAAGCTATTTGTTAGACCAATTTCAATGAACCATACCAAAAAAAAAAAAAAGACTTTTGAAAATCTAAACTTGGATCAGGCCAAGATTACCTTCTTGAAAACTTAAGATACAGGTTTTGATTACAAACAAGATTAATTAACAACTTTCAGAGGGATGCCAGGATCTCTGTTTTTATCAAATAGGTGCTAATAGTTGCTGTTAACACCAAACTAATTGCCATCTATGGTGGGAAGAGTAAGTCTTCTTGTCCTGTGACCATATTGGTCCATCTGTTGAGACTCTCAGCTCAGGAACATTGTGGGAATTGGCATCCAATTTGAGCTCTGGCCAGTGGTCAACTAACAAGCTGGGACACACTTGGAGTATAAAATGCCTTGAAATCAGAGATACGCTGAGGTCCTCAACTGGCAGCTCTTGCCTTGTATGTGAAGTGAGCAAAGACCAGATGCCAGTTTGTAGAGGAAGAGTCCTATGAGTGCCACCTGTCATTCATGTGTGTGTTGTCTAAGAAGACTCATAGAAAGGGATTCTCCCTTCAAAGTGTAAGATGTTAGCGAATCTAAGTAGTCTGAGCTCAGACTAGGGCAATGTTTTACCTTATCCAAGACAGAGACAAATCATGGCTTACCAGGAGATAGTCACCATAGCCTACCACATCCTGCACATGGAAATACTGAAGGTTTTCCATTAAAGACACTCTTATCTAGTTTTTTTTTTTTTCAGAAACATTGAAGAGTTCATTTAACTAAGCAAATGTTTCCAATTCAAAATTGCCAACATTTTGTTTTCCATTACAGAAAATCAGTACCTACGCTTTAGTGAGAAATACTATATAACACAGTCAAGACTTGCGTTTTTATGAAATGAGGAAGTATGGAAGCAGGGAAATGGGTGAAAATGCAAGAAGGTGAAGGAAGAGTATTGAAAGGGTGTGTGTACAAATCAAAGAATGTCAGAGGATACCAGAAATTAAGAGACAAGCATGGAACAGATCCTTCTCTGATGCCTTTAGAAAAAGCAGAGTCCAACTGGACAATTTTAATTTTAAACTTCTAGCCTCCAGAATCATGAGATTACAAATCTCTGCTATTTTAATTTACTGAATCTTTTGGTAATTTTGTTCTGGCAGTCCTAGGAACCAGTTACTTTCTGCTACCCAGGTGTCTTGTATTTGTTATCATGATAAGGGAGTAATATAATGAAGTAATATCATAGAGGTTTGTCATGGACCAGCCACAATATGATAGACCGGTCCCGAGGGGTAGGGTAAGGATTGGAGTTGAGCAAAGAAGGCCCTGACAAAAGTTGCACACAGCCTCTCTCTCTGGACTGTGAGATAAACTGCAACCAAGTGAATTCAGTTCAGCATCAGACTTTTATAGAAAAGCATCAAGCAACTAGTAACAAAAGGATTTTTGATCCAGGGTCACATGGTTGCAAGCATATTTTTACAGAAGACAAGTTTTGTCTGAAACTGCTCAAGTTGGGCCAAAGTGTGAACTGAAGGAGGCATTCCACAAAGATTACTTTTTAGACTGTGAAGGTCATACTGCCTTTTCTCTCTGTAACCAATTAGGCAAACATTCGGCAGCTTATCAAGCCAGAAATAGATGAGAGCATACACAGCTCCTGACAGAGGTTTATGTTAAGCATCTCAAGATTTTCAACACAGGATTTGGAAAGATTAGGGATAGCTTTGTGTTACCTAGATTCTTATCTTGACTGCAAATGAAATGTAAAAAGGAAAAGGTTATATATTGACTATATTAACATTAGTTCTTGCCTTCATAAGACAACTTGTGTTAGAATATTCTACCTAGAGGACTTTTATTTACCCCATTGTATTTTTTTCTTCTTTCTCCTTCCTTCCTTCCTTCCTTCCTTCCTTCCTTCCTTCCTTCCTTCCTTCCTTCCTTCCTTCCTTCCTTCCCTCCATCCATCATTGTTAATTTTGCACAGTATTGGATGTCTTCCCTCACGTGTTCTCCCTATAAGTTCTGCCACCACCATAGCACCTGTGATCCATCACCAAAGGCCCCTGTGCTCTTCCAGCCCCTGTTTGAACCCCCTTCCCTTCTCATCCCCTGCTGGATGCCTCAGATTTAGGTCAGCTTATGAGTTTTGTCTTTTTCCTTACCCATGAGTTGGCTACTCTATATTCCAAAAAATGGTAATTTAGTAAATGTTAACCTAAAAGTTCTACTTTAATAAGATAGTCATAAAACCTTCTGTGCAGTAAAGCAAACATTAAAATTTTTACCACAGGGATATTTATCAGTAATATATAAATCCACTATATCATCAAAATAAACTCACGCATCTTAAAAATGTATTTTTTCACTTTATTGAATAAAAATAAAAATGCTTCTATAGAACAACTCAATTATTAAACTTGAGGAATCATAATTCACTTGGTGTTAAGTCTGTTGTTGGTATTATATATGCATTTTTACTCTTAGAGAATACTGTACCTTTATATATATCAATGTTTTTCTCTTTAATACTATATCTGAAAAGAAAGGTAAAATTCACAGAAAACCCATCAGATAAAGAATTAAATGGTGTGAGTAGTAAAAGTAAATATAAAATTCTAATCCTCTATGGCATTGACAGATTGTCATTTTTTTATCTTCGTGGCAGAGTGGATATTAAATTGACTGAGTGCTCTTTTGTATATTTTCTTGATAGTATATGATTTTATATGTAATACATATTTGAATATATTATACTATACATTTTCTTGATGTCAACCATTTCATAGGTACTTACAAAGTGGCAGGCAAGATTGAGTTCTAAACTTTGTTCATATAAATATGGAGTTATTTTTCTAATTATTTATCATAATGTCCTTGCTGGAAAAGTTGCTCCTTACCCTATTTATTCAAGTCATCTGGCTTGAATTTAAAGAGAAAAGGAGAAGAGAAAAGAATTTGAGACATAATTTTGCAAAGACATGATGAAGGATTATTTCTTTGTTAGTTTGTAGATATAGTTGTCAAAGGCAAGAGAAAAAAAAAAGAGGCTTCCAAATTATTTTAAGAATATATCCTATTCAAGACATTAAAGTTCTAAAATGCCCCCTGAGAAGGTTATTAATCATAAAAATTTATGGCATAGGCTTGTGATCTCAGTGGGAAATTTTGCTAATATGTTTAGGAACAAAACTGTCACCATTAAAAAAGTTATTATAATACCTTTCAACTCTTTTCATCAAATGTATAGGTAGTTGGTGCTTTTATAAAGACTATCTGCTTGATTTTATTGTGTCATTATAATTCATGTAACAAATGGCACTTGTCATAAAAAATATGTTTGAAGAGAACTATAAATATCCCTCCATTAACCCATAACTTCTAACAGTTTTGTACAAATATTTACATGTAAATAACAGAAACAAAAATAAATCAATTAGCACTTTTACCTTTATTTAAAAGATTTTGCAGAAAGAATGTGAACATGACTTACAGTATAATATCAGTTCTCACAAATGAGTAATAAAATTCGGCAGTGTAAAATAGTAAAATATTCTAGTTTGAGAATTATTTCAAATATAATCTTACACAATCATTGAATGTTTCTCTGTACTAATTTTTAACAAATAAAAAAGATGAGTTTGTTTTTAAGGATTTTTGTTATAGGGAATGAAATATATATTATTAAATAAGGAAACTTAATTATTAAATAGGGGAAACTGTAAAATTTATGATATGCACAGGCCTCTTTTGCCATTCAGAAAAAAACAGCTAATCTTAGAATTGTGTCCAAAAATGAGACTGCAATATCTACAGTGGAGTTACAAGGACATTCCCAGAAAAGGATGTGGGATGAAAAAGCTTTGTGGTCCAAAGTATAGGTCAACAGTTAGTGGGTCACTTAGCCTGAAGCATAATGGAATGATGTTTGAGGCCAACAAATAATGTAGGTATACTGAACACACTATGAAGCAGGGATATACTGGAGCATATTAAACAGAATTGTGAGTTTGCCTCTACATTTACAAAAATGACTTATCTTTAGATGTAGGACAACTTAAAATAGAGAAAGTTAGGGAGTAAATATACCTATAGGAAGTCGTTTAAAAGGTAGGGGACTGAATTGAATCATTCTGTAAATATTTAAGCATGGATATGAATGTAATGGGAATACAAAGAAAAACTTTCTTTTTTCTTCCTATTTTCAATTGGAAATTGATTGCATTTCAGGTTTCAAGGAGTTAAAAGTAATACAAAAGTTTATCACATTGATGTCTGTATGAAAGAAAGTTGTTATTCTTACTAAATAGAGAAATCAAGATTAACTGCTTAGTCTAATCATTTTTAGTCGCATAATACTATGTTATAGAATTGATTGTGAAATGCAGTAGTACTTCTTCGAGTTAGGAGAAAATAAGTCAAATCAATCCTGATGTGTCTTTTATGGAAGATGATTTCGAAATTCAGAGATGTTAAAATGGGAAAATGTGTCTTACAAAATCAGACACGGGTGTAATCGCTGTGTTTACAGGTGTTAAACATATAAGTAATGCATTTAATTGTCACAGTTGACTCACAGAATAGGTACTTTCATCATCCTTACTTTTCAAATGAAGGATCAGGGTGGCAGTTCAAGTTATAGAAAGAAATTTTAGTGCAAGTACTCAAAAGTATACTTTCTTAGCTACACTGAGGTAACTCTTTAACCAAACTATATAACTATATGTTATATAGTATATATAACAAACTATATATATATATATATAGTTTATACATATATATGTTGGTTTCATGTTACATTGTGATACAATTTGTAGTTAATATCTCCAACATACTTGAATTATGAATCCCTTCTTTTAGAAGAGGAAACTTAAAAGACAGTCATCTCTTGCTGGGTTTCATAGGACCCATCGGGGAAAGGCTGGATTCAAATCCAACTATCCAGGTCTCCCACCTAAAGGCTTGTGCTCATTTCCCACCTTGGACCTGACACAGCCTTTGTTCCAGTTTCACTCTACAGCTGCTGTTTCATGTTTTGTATTCCCGTGTAACTTTCTAAAAGAAAGTTGTGCTAAGCTTGTCATCATTGTAATTGCTTATTTAACTATCTCTCCTACTCCCTTTGCTGTAGTTACCTTTAGTCTTAAATATTCAGGCCTAGAGCTGACCTGCAGTGCCCTCCAGATATATATTTAGTGAAATGGTTCTCAAAAGCAGCCAATTTAGTTTCCTTCCCATTCCCAAGGGGACATTTGGTAATGTCTAGAGATATTTTTTAATTTCTACTTTTGGGGGACTAGGGATTACTGTTAACTAACTAAGAATGCAGCTAAATATGCTACAATGCATGAAATAATTCTCACAGGAGAGCATAATCTGACCCCATTAATGCTGAGATTGAGAAACTGATTTATTTTAAAAAAGCAAGATGTGATTTTATTCCTTAATATCAGAGCAAAAATAATAGAATATACCTCAACAAATACATTTTAAAACTGTAGTCTCATTTGCTCTGATATATATCCATGAGATGGACAAATAATATGATGATTGGATTTGACATACTCATATCTTTCACCACTACGGAAAAAAAAAAAAAAACTCTCGTTCTCTAATGATTTGAAATAAATTTATAATTTTGCATATTTTCTAGAATAGATGAAGCAGAAACTTTTCTTGATATTCCTTGCTCATTAAATAGTTGCTGAATTGATAAAAACCAGTTAAAGTAACTTAGTTAGAGAAGTGTCTGAACCTTTTTAAGTAGACCTACCAGCCCACAAGTTATATGACACATTTAATGATGACTAGTACTCCTTTCTAGCTGTATTAAATTTCTAAATTATTCCATAAGCTCATTTCATGAGGTTTTTGTGGATAGAAAAACAGCAAGAACCTTTTGAATCTTCCGTAACTTATCTCTGACAGACATTCTTGGAAAACACAGAAGCTTCCTTGTAGCTTAAGAAGTGGTAACTTTAAACATACAGGAAGGAGGCTTATTGGAGTTTGTCTAACAATATCTGAAAGACCACTGATATGTATGCACATTCAGAAGTCCATTTTACCATGTAACAACCCTTATTGCACAGAACTTACTCCCAACTCAGAAACAAATGTAAGAGTAGGATTTCTCTCCGAAGAAGTGTCTGGCCTAACCTGAGTTCTATGGGTTCCTGTGAATATAATCTGTCAAGTCATTTTCTAAAAGGTTTTAAAATTGCAATTAATTTCTAAGTAAATGTGCAACTGAAGTAGCCCACTTTTCCATATCTGATGTTACAATTCACAGTCCTGTTTTAAAATGAAATTTTCCTAAATGAATTTAAGGCAATGAAAGTAATTACTTCCAAATTGAAGGATAATTTAATCTGCCTCCACCACTTTGTTTGTTCCAATTGCAATATATTTGCATTTTTAACATACATTTTAATGTTCTAATTAGTTTAAAAGTGTATTGGAAATGATAACGCTAATATTTTTAAGGTACATATATTATGTACACACATGCTCTCACACATTGCATCTAAATTTTTAAGAGTTTTAAGTTTGCTGAAAGTAGAAGAAACTTTGGGTAATAGTAAGCATTCTGTAAAGCTTTCTGTTTTGAAAATCATAATGTAATTATACTGTTAGGTCAATGTCTAAACTGCAGATATATACAAAAATGAATATACACAAAAGTTTAAAGTTATCTATAAGAAAAGTAAAAGCTGAAACTGCCAGAGGGAAAGGAGGAAGGTAGAAGGCAAAGAGAAAAGGTAACCCAAAGAAACTATTGTGGAGAATATGGGTGTTTTGGTGGTAAGTGTATTGTAGTAATCCATATAGGAAGAAGTATGAGTCTATTCCTTTAAACCATGTGCAGTGTTATAATTCAATGTTACCTCAATTAAAAAAAATAGAAAAGAAAAAAAATGCTACTACTTGTCAGGGAAATAGTGAATGTCTTCTGAATAGCACCAGGCACAGGTAAATTGAAACATTTGTCTACTTTTAATATATAAAGATGGTAAATTACCATATTATAGAATAATTGGAGCTTTGTCAGACATATATAACAGAAAAACTGTGAGAAAAATGAGGACATTGATAAGCAAATTATGAACCATAAAATGATATTTACAATAACCCTATATAAAAGGATTATTAATTATTAATAATCATTACTAATTATTAACTAACTAGTTAATTACTAACTATTAGTTAATTACTAGTTATTAATCACTATTTGGTTAATTATGACTAATTAGTTAATTACTAATAATTTCTAATTATTAACTAATTAGCTACTATTTATTAACTTTTCTAGAGAAGATATTGTAAGGTTTCACTGAATATTGAAAGACTTGATTCTTATCCAATGAAATAGAACTTTGTTTTGCTTTCATGAAAGGACAAGTAACTCATTAAAAAAATGCTGAGTATGTACTTTGTTTAGGCACTGAGTATTGGAAATGTCAGGGAAGATGCTGTTCACTTCCTTTCATCCTACCTTTTTGTAGAAGTCCCCAGGAAAAAGAGTTCAGTTGTATTAGGACATGAAACTAACAGGAAAAGAATTAAGTAATATAGGGGATTAAAAGTTTTACAGAATAGCACACAAGTGGTTTAAAGGTAGTAAAAAAATTTTTTTTAACAGGGTGACAAAAATTTTGAGAGAGAATATATCAGAAAAGATAGACTTCTCTGCAGAGGAAGAGAAAATGAAAACGTAAGAAGACAGGAGAAGATGGAAATTTGATTCATGACCAAGGACAATATGCTTGAACTTCACAGTCATCCACATATATTCCACAATAACTAATCCCTGAAGTTCCCAATATTTGTTAGAAGAGTAGAAAATGCTAGCATCAAGGACACTCTTTAATATTCACATGCACAAGTGATTAAAATTTGGAGATACTTCTAATTTGTGGTAGCAGGATGCTCTTGCTTTTCTGGAAGGACTCAGATGCAGTTTGCATTCAGCTGTCTCAATTTCAGAGAGAGACTCTGGTTCCAAGATGGTCAGTGTCTGGGATCCCTGGCGTGGTTTGAGGCCTGATCATTTGAACCTACTCACCCTATGGCCTGAAATCTGTATTGTGTTAAATCAACATTTGTTTTCCTTCTGAGTACTTATAAACATCTTGTTGTTTGTCTCTCTTAGCTTTTTAATTTGAAACTGCTCTGCTGTCTAAGTTGTGCTAAAGAGAGACTGGTTGAGAGACTTCTTATTGATAAGTCAGTAGAGAGCCACCTATGACAGGGATGGAGATAGCAAAGATAGCATTTAAAGCCAAGAGAAGAAACAATGCAGTTTGATTATTTAAGAGAAAGAATTTCAAGATTCATCTTGGCTTTCAAAAAAAGCTTTCCAGAACAGAACAAGAAGTTCACTTCAGAAACCAACTTCTATTTTTTTTTCTGTTTCCTCACAAGTCTAATCTGCTATGGTTTTGTTTCCTTTTCCTATGAATGTTACATGAATTTTCATTTTTCAGGAATGTCTATCCCTCATATTTCCAGAATATTTACATGCAGAGACATTAAATGTTGTCTGGTTGAAGTCAGAGTGTTTAGTGTTGGCAAACTTAATAATAAATAAAGCAGACAATAATAAAATTGAAGTGCAAATTTAAAACACTTGTTCTAGAATTGGAACCAGATCTCTGATGATAAAATAGATGATTTCAATAAATAAAAATACTGAAAATAGATATTTTTCCATAGAAAACAAAGGTGCTTTTGAGATGAGAACGGCCACTCTGAAAATTACATGGCAAAAGATACACAGAATTGAAATGTGCATGGTAACATTGCAACCTCTCGTGGAAATGGCACTATATTTTCTTTCATTATTTTCTCAATTCAAATTCTATAGTCATTGTAGAAGTCCAGCAGGGGGGTGTTGTTTTTTGTCTGGGAGGGGAATGTTCTTTGTAATTATATTTCTAAGAACCAAAAAATCATGAAACCTTCCCTATTAAAGAAACCAAAGGTACAAAATATGAGAAATGTGTGGAATGTGACTCAAGAAAATTTGTCACTTCTCAAGAATCTTGTTTGCTATTCTTATTGACTTTCAGTTTATTTCTATAGAGATGACATTGGTCTGCAACACTGTAGATGGTTCAGAGAGAAAGGATCACACGCTTTCAGTGTATATTACCACCGCACACATTTTTAAAGTAAACTTAGGTGTATAGAAGTCTCCCAAAACTATGAAAGACATTTTCTTGCTATAAGAGAAAGTTTCTTTTGAAGAAAGAAATAAAATTAATTCTTTAGCTTAAATTCCGAAATTATTTTGGAATACAGTTCTATGTTTACAACAAAATGAATACTGTCTCTTTTGAGATGCTTTTCAGATGATTCACATATTAGTTCACACACAAACAGACCATTGACTACAAACTGTTGTTTCAAGTATTAAAATAAATTTATTTTGCTTTGTTTATTATTTAACTGAACAGATGGTAATGGTTTTGACACAATTCAGTTTCCTTTTCCTTTTTTTTTTTTTTGGCTTGGGAAAGAAACAGCGCAAGAACCAGAGCGTCTTTTCCCACTCTGTCACAGCTGGTTACCAATCAATCTCAATTCACGGTACAGTGATGATAGCACATGTTGTCCGGGGGCCAAATCTGATTGGGTTGCATTTTTCAGCAGTGTTTCATATCAGAAAAAAAAAAGGTACCTTACTGGTAGGGACTGTCAGCACATGATTGTACAACTGTCATTAATCAAACCTGGCAACAATGACTGCATTTATACTAGTCTGAGACTGGCAGATTTCGCAATGAAAATCACCCAATTTCTATTAGGATTTCCTCACCAGTAGTGTTTTTTCAACTGTTTCTATTTTTTTTTTAAATTAGAGACAGATGATATTTCCTATATGTTGATAATCTATAACATTATGCCATGATTGGAAGTAGCTGTTTTATGTTAAACTATGATCTAGTTATTTGAATTTTACTCTTACCTATTTAAAGAAGGGTAAGAGCAAAATCTATCTTATATAAGATAGGCATATATGTATATATGCCTTATATTTATAAATATGCATATATACATATATATGAATCTAGATATATCTACATCAACACATTTACAAACCTCCTTAGGGTTTTCCACTGGTTTAGAAATAATACTGAGAAAAAGAATGACAAAGTTTCCAGAGTTTTTGAAGGTCTGAAAGTAAAGTTTCTGATACAGAAACATACACCTACTCATATGCATGTACACAGAGCAGTAAGCTCTAGAAAGGGAAGGGATGTGTTGCTCTCTGGTAGAAAAATAAATGTACTTGCTGTAAAAGACACTGAGTCATTCCCTTTATAACTCAAGACAACAATCTCAACATCTTTAAAAAGGTATTTGGAAAGAGATTTTTTTCCTAAGGCATTTATTATTGTGAAATAATAAATTCTTTGCAAACTATAATGACCTCTTTAAATGTATGAGACTGTCATTCATAATCTCATATTACTCAATCTATATTTGCTTTCTAGAGACAAACTGATATTTCCCCTGTTACAAAATGTAATTGTAAAACATCCATGAAACTATTAGATATATACCAATTTATCCAGAAAATAACACAATAAATAAAACATATTAAACAATCTGTGAAAATATGACATCTCATTTCTTGTGAAATATTAGGGATAAATATTATCTCAAAAATATCATTCATGACTTGTTTTTAAAAAAGCAAAGAGAAGTAATAGATATTGATAATGATTTTCCCCCAGACTATAATTGCTCCCCTTATTCCCTTTGGAAATGAACATTGTCTTACTTTGCCTCAGATTGCCAGGTATGAAGATAATAAATGCATCGAGTACTTTGTGCTTTTAAGGTCTTTAGATGTGATTTCTCCAAATCACTCATTTTATTTATTACATTTTTGTAGCTTAAAACTAACGTGATCACAATTTTATCTTTACTTTGACCTTAGATACTTCTGATTGTGACAGTTGATAGCAAACCATACTGTCTTGAGTCCCCAGGTTTGGTATGGATAGTATCAGGGTTTCTGGGCACAAATCAGTGAAGTGGTTCAGTAAGAGAGGAAGGAACACAGGTCCAGTTATATTAGATGTGTGGGTGGTGATGAAGGAAAACTTATGTGTACTTTAGATTAATGATTGGAGAATCCATATTTGTTCATGAACATTTGAAAACATTCGGTGACGTCAATTATTCCTATAACTTGAACATCAAGTCAAATCACAGGCATAGTTCAAATTTGACCCTGTGCAAATTTCAGCCCAGAGATGACCAAAAAGCAATTATGAATTTAGGTATCTAGAGCAACTTTGTCATTTTTTTCAAAATTTGAAATTTTGATTGCACTTTTTTTATTGATTACTTGTATCTATTTTTTACAGTATTGTATAACCCAAGATTCTCCCATCACTATGTCACCTGTGAACTGTCATCTAGATCTCTTGTGCTCAACCCTCCCTGATTTTATCCTTCCTACTCCCTTGCTGTATGCTTTATTTCTGCTGTCAGTTTGTCAGTTTTAACTTTTTCTTATTCTTGTTTGTTTTCCCTATATCACACCCAAAACACAATGCCTGAATTCTAATAACAACAATAAGATTAGTCACTAAGAGCTTAATTTTCATACTGACCATTTATTCATTGAACCCACTAAGAGAAAATTATGGGAACTGTTACCACTGGAGAAATATGTCCGTTGTTTATTTTATTTTCCTTTTTTAAATTCATGCATTAAAATTTTTAAAGACTGAATCTTTACACTATTGCTTGGTTAAAAAGCTTTACTCTGTATTGTAGTTGATGAAAAATATGCCAGAAGAACTACATTATAATCTAACCAAACTTTGCTGTCATTGAATTGCAGCACTTTGGACAACTAAGTGTAATTTTTCCAACTGTAAAATTAGAACACTAGACTAGGTTCAATAACTTTTTAATTTTTACAGTATCTCACAATTTATAATGTTAGCTTTTGGGGAAAACTAATATTTATGTATTATCTTACTATTCTACCACATTTTTCTCTCTTAGAGGTATTTTATTTGCTTTCCAGTTTTCTCCCTTATGTTGATATTTGCTAAGTATTTCCATGTTCACCAATTCTTGTTCTTCATGTTTTTTAGACCTAACTAATATTCTTTTGAAGTCATTATTTTTACACATGAAGAATTCATATACGTTACCTTTTCAGTTTTTATGTATAGTCTCTTTCTTAACAAACAGGGAGTAAAATTGAACAAAATATTCCAGGTTCTGCTGACTATATTCAAGTGTAAGACCAAGCTATGTGATTTATTTTAACATTGGAATTTATATATCTTTTTTTAAAGGCAAAATGATGAATTCATTCTTTACCAAGTGGATTATGAAAATAAATGACAGTATATTTTATAGTATTGTTAAAATTTATTTTTATTACATTTGTTTTGGACACTCTGCTAGACCTTTACTTTTATCTTTGTTTTTCTCAGTACAGTTTCTCTCAATAAAGGTTTTCTTCCCTCAGGTTTGGTCACTATAGTTTTCCTACCACTAAAGCATCTATAGACCTCATCTCTTTTATTTTGATGCAGAGAGAAAGGCTATTTTATCCCATTACTAACTTGCAGAGGGAAATTTATTAATGATAATATGTAAAAGAAATGTCTTGATTACAGACCCGGATTTGCTAGCTTATTTATTTTAGTTCTGTCTCCATCTGGTTACATTTATGCATTTAATATTCCAAGTTCTTCCATTTATAGAATTCTGTTGATATCAATTTAACCTACTTTTTCAAGCAAACTTCTGGTGTATAAACAGCAATATTATTGTGTTTCTTGATATAATGGCATATATCAAATTAGTTAACCTCTCAGCTCTGCCTATTATTGTTTCATTGACAAAAATGCTGTGAGAGAGCTACAGAAGTGTTTAATGCATGTGTTGGATGTTTTGTCATTCATTCAGTGAGCATTCATTGAGTGCATCCAAGACCTCAGATGCTTTGTTATGGGACTTAGGTACTTAGCTTGAAACAGGAACTAATAGGGCTTCCAGCCCAGTAAAATGGTTCAAGATGAAGTGGAGAATATTGTCCTTCATGTGATGGTAAAAGAGAATGACCTATATGACTTTCTCCAGGTAACACACATCTGCCATACTGCATCATGGTCTACTTATAGATCTGAGAATCTTAGTCTCCTGGAGCATACATGCTCTTGGAAATAAGGAAGATAATAAACAAGCCAGCAAATAACTTGATAGAGATATCAGCTTTGAAGAAAACAAAACAAAATAAATTGGAAAACAAAGACAAATAAATAAAAGCAATTTTAATGAAATGATAGAGAGCTAGTTAATATAGTTTGGGAAGGAAAGACAGACATATATATATATATGGACACATATGTGTATATATATATACACACATCTATATGTATATATACACATGTGTATATATGTGTATGTATATATTATCTTCAAAGTCAAGAAAAATCAATAGAAAATGCAGAAGTGCATTCCATGAAATTAAAATAGAAGTGAAAGATAATGAGAACAAGGCAATCATGTTTAGTAGGAAAAACAAGGGCTATATGGTTAGAAAAGCTTGGAAAGGTTACCAAAAACCCTGAAGACCATAAAAGTAGATTTGATTCTAAGTGAAAACCAGTGACTGGTCAAAAGTGTAGTAATGTAAACATATTTGCAGAAAAATTTTAAAGATTTTTGTAACTTGAGTCAATTATATATGTGTATGTGTGTGTGTGTGTGTGTGTATATATATATATATATATATATATAATTGTATATACATTTATATATCTGGTAATATTCACAATCTCTCCCCAGGGCATGATCCTGTGAAAAATGAGAATTTAAAAGATTCTGAGCACCTTATTAGCTGAGAAACCTTAAAATCTACCCTGTGTGATAAGACCTAGTAGACATAATATAGCACTTATATCTAACCGGGAGTAGGGTGCAGCAAAGGGGGTGAAGAGCATGATTCTCAGAACAAATTCAGACCACAGTCATGGAGATGTGTGTTTTCTGGAGAAAGCTGTACTTGTTCTCCTTTACCATCACGTGGAAGACAATATCCTCTCCTCCAGTTTGAATCATTTCACTGCGAGGGCATGTCTCTTCAATGCTAGATGCACTGTCTGACAAATGGAATATAATCCATAAATATTTTCTGTAAAAATAATTAAATAATCTTAATAACCTCAAACTTCAGTAATCTAGAAGGGCAAATTGGATGAGATAATGCTTAATGACAACCAATTGTTTCCTCTGAACCATTCTATACATTATATATGTAAGATCATTGAAAACAATAACCTAAGTACCTCTTTCTACATCAAAGATTACGTGTCTCACTGCAGATGAACTCATTACCTTGATCAAAATACTATACCTCCTTGGAGTCCTGTGAGTATACTAACAGGAATCTCCATGCCATGAGACAATTTTCCTTACTTCTAGTTTTACAACCTTATCTGAAACCTTATTTTATAGTCAGGAAAAACTAAAAATTTTATCTATTACTTGCTTTTATCTTTGAAATGTTTTCTCTTTCACTGTGGGTAAGATTAATTCAACTTATTCTTCCCCAAATAATTGTTTTTTTAATACTATATCTATTAGTCACATTAATTTACATCACTGTATGTGATTTAAGGGTACACATTCATATCTCTTCAGATGTGTATTACCTCACCACAACCACTGCCAAAATACCCATAATCCTCTACCCTAGTCTGTTGGGCTTGTTCTCCCCTTTACACCTGTGTCTCTTCTTCTTTCCTCCTAGTTGCATTTCTAGGGCCAAACAATATTTTATTTTTTACTTTTAAATTTTTTATGGGAACAATGTGTTTAATCATATAGTTGGTTTACCATAACGTACTCATTATAAAGATACTTAGGTTTTTTTTTTTTTTTAAGTTTAAATTTAAATATGCTTATGTACATTTAAGTGTATGGTAGAGTGTTTCCATTCCTATTCTTTCACATTTCTTTAAAAAATAAGAAATCAGATTTCATCCTTATATCATGTGGGAACTAAATGTTATTATCTGTGATTTTCAGATAAGCATTTTTCTCTTGAAAGCAAGATATGTGTAATTACCACCCTTTTATTTACTGCCCATGTTGTTTGATTATACAATAAATCTATCTAACCTGAATTAAGTACTTTTGTTAGAAAATGATTGAATGTTTGCTGAATGATAGAGCTGATATGGCTTATGTGTCCTATGTTCTAAGTTTACATTTAAAATTTAAACTACTTCACATGAAAAAGAGGGCCACATTTTGGAGAAAGTGCCAGGTTGAGAGGTTTAGTTCTAGGTTTGATTTCTTTTTCTTTTTATTACTAAACTGACTTTGAGCAAACCATTTCACAATGTCTTTACTTTCTTCATCTGTGAAATGCCTATTCACAATTCAGAGGATTATGTCGAGGATGCTCTTTTTTTTTTTTTAATGGTGAAACAACATAAAATTTCTGTTTTCTCCTTCATGACAAATCAGGAAGCCTTGATCCATATATAATGCATAGGCAACTGATAATCAAACAGCTGGGAAAATATGAATTTAATAAACTTGTTAGTAACACATTTAATCTAAGTAATTGCACTTTCTGGTTGAACATTATGTTTTTGTTTGAATTTTGTGTCTGGTTAAACATCTTGTTTAAGGTAAAATACAGTAAAAGAAGAGAAATTGGAAGATGAAGACTTAGTCTTATTGTCTAAATGACACATATTATTTAATCAGATTGATGTATATTCTACACAGGTATGACATCAAAGATGACTACACACTGAGAATCAAAAAGGCCCTGAGTACAGATGAGGGCACCTACACATGCATTGCTGAGAATCGGGTTGGAAAAGTGGAGGCCTCTGCTACCCTCACTGTGCGAGGTAAGAGACATAAGGTGTGACACCTAGTTGAACTGGAGACTGCTTTTGGTTAAATGGGTAAGTGTATTCACAATCCAAGTAACAGCTTGAATTGTTCTATTAATGATATTAAAATGCCAAAATTTTGTCTGCTCTATTATTAATAAAATTGCAATTACTTTAAAACCTGGGTCCATTAGATCATCATTTTGAATCATATTTTCTTAGTAAGTAGTGTCTTATATGGTTTAAATGTATGCTTTAGAAAGTACTTTGCACTAATACGAATCTTCATTGCTTAAAACTACTTATTGCTTTTAAATACCACTAGTTTCAAAGGTACTTGGTTTTCTAGTTCGACCCTTTACCCTCCTAGAGTACTGTTTTGAAACTCTTTTTTATTTATTTAATTTTTGCATTCAAAAAAGCAATCTGAAAAAAGAAAAATAGAACACTGTTTCCAGTGGTGAAAAATGACTGGAACACCCACATTAAGATAATCTGATTTAGAGAGTGATTCGAGAAGTTCATTGGCCTTAAATAATTGAGATAATCAGTGCTGTTCTTGTAATAACTTCAACTTTCTGGATGTCGTGCACTTTCTCAGTCACGGAATAATGTCCTTTAATAGACTCACTGAAATTGCTTGTAAGTGAAAGAAAGCATTACTTAATCCTAAAGTGAGTTAGAATGAATTAACTGTCTTCCTGGTGGAACATGTTGATCCACATGAGTAAATTATATAGCCCAAGGTACTGAGTAGCCCCATGTAGACAGTTACTCTTGCCAAATAGACATTACCCGTGGCATCCTCTGTACTCTCGGGACCTCAGAGATGGGTAGCACATCACCTGCTGCTCAGTCTTTTAACCTTTCTCCCACTCTGCGGTGGTCACCTCCTCCTTTCACCCCTCATGATAAGAATGGTTGTCTGTCTGTTTTCTTCCAGATCTTAGTTACACCTCACCTCTTAACTCTTGCATAGCATTGCCCCCAGAAACTTTCATAAGGTTTAACCAGGGTTTGGAGAAATTTGAATTAGGGAGAAATGTATCATGGATTTCCAGTTTGGTTCTTCTGGTAAGAGAAATGTTTATTTCTAGATCTCTGATTAGGGCATCAAAAATAAGATATTAGGAAACAAGTATTCTAAATACCCAGGAAAATATGGAGATTTCCATACTACTCCATCATTTGCACTCCTATTTCACTTAATCTATATTTTCCTCACTCAGACTGAGCTAGAAGATAAATTTAGAAAAGAAATTAAGTACTATTATTTGAGAACATTTTTATGAAGAAGCATTTTATAATATGTGTGCACTTAAGTATATTTGTTTACAGTTGTCTAGGTAGTTCTCTGCAAAAACAGCTCACTTGACCAAATTTCCCCCAAAGAATATTTGCTGTTTATTTGTTTCTGTAGTGATTTGGGGGGAAAAAAAACAACAAACAGCCAAGGAATGTTCCATTCAAAAAATATTTGCTGACTAAACAAATGGTGTGAAAATGTGAGGAGTTGTTTGTTTTTGGAAGCAGTGGGGGTTCCTTTTATACTTGGATGCTTGGGTGAATGAGACTTGAAGTGGTCTATTTGCTTTTTATGATCTTTCCCAGATAATTGTTTTCATAATTTGTTGATAGTTTCAGGTTCAACATGCCCTTTAAGTAGGTTTGCTCCTTCTCCTGTATGAATGTTTAAGGCTAACTTACAAAACTTATTAGAGTATTTGCTTTTAGCAGGAATTGAAACAGTATCAGCAAACTTTACATGGTCTCTCCCAATCTGTTTCCTTAAATGGACTAGAGCGTAACCTCTGTATATATTTATCATTCATCTAAAACTAAAAACTCAAAAACAGAACTAAAGAGAAAACAGTATCCTTATAAAATAATGTGATATTAGAATTATTATTTTACTGTTAGAAATGCAGTTGATATTTCTTATGATAAAAGGTGATTATGTTATCTATGATTTGATTTTTCTATGTGCAAAAGTGAAATGTTCAGCTCTTTCTTGGAATGTTTTACCAGAACGGGTCATGTCCCCAGGATTCCATTTCCATTTTCATCCATGTCATGCCAGGGACACCATTTAGTTTAATTTGTTGATTTTGAAAACATCCACCTGCCAGTTTTTCCAAGATGAAATGTTGCTCTGTAACAAAAACCAGAAGTTTCATGATGATGTTTCTGCTAATATTTTACCATAATGTTCACTTTAGCTAACTGGGGTAAAAGCACACCAGACTCTAGTCAAAAATATGAAACAGAGATCCTCTGTTGTTTTCCATTTCAAACATGTGGGGAAAAGAGACAGTAAAATTAATCTTAACAGCAATTAACACCTTTTTGCTGACTTGACTAATATAAAAATTAGAAAAAACAAACACTAGACAGCAACAAACCCCCTAACACTCATACTCTAGTAATTTTTTTTTTCTCTGATAGAACTTTTCTAAAGAGTTCTATTAGAGTAACACGAATTGTGTTTTTGGAACACCCCCCGCTTTTTTTTTTTTTTTTCAATTTATTAAGCTGATTTTCAATGAATAAAGACTTCATTGGAAAACTCTTTTTCTCTCTATATAATAAAACCTTAATTATTTTGGAATTACCACTTGATTTTTAAAATACATGATTTTTGGTCCTGTTTTCTTCTTTTTTCTCTCTTTAATATAATAGACTCAACATAGTTTTGTTTTGGTTTCTAAAAGAAACATGATAGTTGAGTTTTAATTTGGGGTGCCACCTAAAAAATGCAAATTCAAAAATGAAAGACAGATTTATTTTTCAACTGGGCACTGACAAAATTAACAGTAATCACATCATTTACAATAAGACGCAACTCCACTGTTAGTATATCATATCATTTTGTTGTTGTTCTTATTGTTCTTGGCTCTTATATTTATGTGCCCTCCCACATTTTAAAAAAGGGGGGGAAGAATATTCATACAGCAAATCCTCAATAATCTTGCTCTACAACAACCTATATATACTGTCAGATCAGTAAATATGCTAGAATTTCACTAAGCTGGAATTCCATACTGCTGCTGTAATTGTTTTATTCTTCTATTAATTCCTTAATCTTCCCCTTTCCATTGTGACTAGTAAGACCATGTATCTCACATCAAGATAATCAGCTTTCTTTTTGAGATTACACAAAACTATTATAAGTATTGAGTGAATTCTTGCCCGTAGGTATAGTTTCATTGACCGTGTCTTTCCAACTTTGCAGAAGATATCATCCAAACTACATGTAAGTTCTAGATATATCACTAGGACTTTTCCATCAGAATAAGGTGAAATAACTTTTAAATACTTAGATGTTGAATAAGAGATTTCATGAAAGTTCAAATGGCACTGAATGCATTTCTTCAAATGATTAATGGGTTTGTTTTATATTTGTCCAATACTTTTATATAAAGTGATCTACTAGCTAAATTAATTTAGAATTATTCTATTTATTTACCTAGAGACTAGGTCTTGCTGTTTTTGCCTGTGGAACTTCAAGCTCACATTGCCCGGGGTACCACAGACTCAAGCAATCCCCAGCCTCAGCTTCCCCCCAGGTAGCTGGGATTACAGGCGTGTGCCACCATGCCCAGCTATTTTTTTGGAACTAGGTCTCGCTATGTTGCCCCAGGTGGGACTCGAACAGAGATCCCCAGTCTCAGCCATGCTCTATAGGCTGGTGCTTACAGGCACATGCTACCGTGCCCAGTTTCATAATTTAGCATTACTCTTTTTAAAGAAAGTTTTATTAAGGCCATGTGTGTCTCTTATATTTTCTGTTATATGATAAAAATTGAGAACCACAGAGCTCATAGCATTTGTATTCTAATCAAATCACTCATACTCTAAAAGAACTTTTAAACACACTAATAGAACATTTAAAAATGACTTCACAATGAGTTAAGACAAAGTGCCTAATTGTAAGCATAATTGGTCCTGATTTTTCAATTGCTTGAATTTATTTTTTATAAAAATATATTCCATTGAAACTAAATTTTTTTCTTTAAAGCAAAAATGTATTTTTTAAATTTTTCTAGAGTAAGTGAAAGAAATACATTTCATTATTTTAAAAGATGATTTATAACCATGTTTTTTTTTTGTTTGTTTGTTTTCCTTTTCTTTCCCTTTAATATTGTAGTCTGTTACTACTGATCTTAGTGATTGAAAGTTATGGTATAATAAAAAAATAATTTGTTGAAACAGCAGTTTGAAAGCCATTCTCAGTGTGAACAAGAATCAACTTGTCAGTCATTATTTCCTGCCCTCTGCCAAAAAAATAAAAAAATAAAAAGCTTAACAGTAGTTAGCAAGCTACTCAGTTGAAATCTCTAAGGATGTTCCAACCTATTTGTTATATTTTCATCCACCCTGTCCATGGATGAAAAGTGATGTGATCTTAACTTATTACTGGCTGAAAAGCAGCGTCAGGGGCTTTTCTGTAGTCCTTGTAATGTTTCTGACTAACCATGCCTAAAATCCAATTGCTATTTAAATCAGACAGTGAGGCCTTCTTTTATTGACATGACATTTGCTAGTCTGTGACTTGAATTGTTATATTCATCAGGTTCTTAACTTTGGTGTAACATAAGTCTGTTTAACTCTAAAAAGATCTTAGAAATAATAACTATAGTAAATGACTATGATAAGACTTGACATAAAATATTTATCAAATTGCGTATAGTCAGTCTTAGGATGCAAAATAATTATGTTAGAATTGTATTTATAACTTTCAGTTTTGTCAAATTCAGACATCTTGTTCATACTTGAATTATAAAACTAGAAATCATTCTACTGTCCATACTTAATTATAACATTACACATCATGCATTCTGATAATTTTCTTTTTTTTTTTAATTTCTTTTTTATGTTCTCACCACACCATTGTAATGTCTACAGCTCGCCCTGTTGGTAAGTAGCCATCCTTCTATCCGTTTAGCATGGCTTTGTACAATGCTTCATAACTCATGCACAGTAGGATTTGACGGAATGAAATCTATGTATTCATCCATGCTAAAATATTACTTGTGGGACTACCTGCTGTGAAAATTGCTACTAATCTATTCACTTTGATAAACCATCTTTGTGGTAACTTTTGCTATGTAGCAATGAATAGGTAACAATTTCCATGTTAAAGAATATGTGAATGTTTGCTAGTAAGACTTAATTTTCACTAACATGTTTCTTGTATGTATGATATAATTATTGGTTAAATTTGATGTCCATTAAGATAAAAAGATTATGAACTAAATCAGGGAGTGTTATTACTTTTTGCATTTCTTCCATTTTAAGCTGCTCAAATCTCAGCTTTTAAGGGTATTTTTAATTGCTGTGTACTTAATGTGTGCATGCTTATTAAAAAAATAGAAAACTACTGTAAGTGTTGTCAGTAGATACTGATAATGGGAGGAATGACCTGTGTTTGGCATGAAAAGTTTGTGGTTTCAATATATCGCATTCGTCATTTGGCTTTGCAAAATTAAAGTTAACAGCTTGCACTTGCAGTAATTTAAGTGTTAATTACTTGTAAATATTTGGAAGATAAAAATATTTTCAAATTCATTGATTTAATAACTTTCTGCATCTCCTTTACAACTTAGCTTAATCTACCAATAAATGTGCTTAAACAAAAGAAATTTCAGTAATTACATTGTAAGTAAATTAATTTGATGGATGAATGGACAAATGAATGAATGAATTTGTACATTGCTATTTTTAATAAACTAAGAGAAATATTCAGTGTGACACATCTTTATGACCTGCCTATTAAACTTTAGAAACTTTCCTAACCTAGTATGTTGACTTTACTGTTGTTTGGTATTGATTGGTCTAAACTCATATTATTTTCCCTCATTAATTGAAATAGTCACATTATTATTATATAGTATATTTTTACATGTATAGCAAAATAGGTAGAATTTTGATGTCATGAGCTATTTTTCTATTTAGCCATCTGACTGGTGCTGCCTTTGTCAGTTATTCGATATCCTGATTATCAGTCACTTTACATACAACATCAAAAGAATAATTCAACCTATCAAAGTAATTGCAGGAGTGAAATGAGTTCAAGATGTATATATTAAGATGTTAAGACATTTTATATATCAGCATTAGTTAATATATCTTTAGTTTCAACAAAGTATTATTTTACATGTAATATTTTAAAAATATAGTTATGACTGATACTTTATTTAAACTGCAGATATTTTTCTTGAAATTATTTAAATCAAGTATGCTTTCTGTGATTAATGTTAGAAAAATAGGGAATGTGTCATGATTTTTAAACTTCATTTTTGCAATTGTAAGATTTCTTGGTAATAGCTACCTATCTATGGTATGACATCTAAAATGAAGAGAATGGGAAATAATATAGCAATAATATTGAAAGTTTATTAATACAAAACATTACATATAATTACATATATATATTGATAAGCTATGACCATTTGAATTATATTATTTCATGAGTCCCGATAACAGAGCAATATGCCAGCACTTTTCAATCTATTTAAAATTCATAAATAAAAAGTACATTGATTCAGAAATCTGATGTGCAAAGTACTCTTTGCAGTATTTGAGATGTATTTGTCATTTCAAAGCATTTTAAAAGTTATTTCTAGGTTTTCCTTGTTTGAAATGATTTCTTAAATTCCCATTACATTGGAACTAAAGAATAGCATCTTGACACCTTGTACTTTTCTGGGAAAGTCTGTCATTTCATAAATCTATCTCAAATGACTTCTGACAATGTTCAAAAATATAAAGAATTAGACATTCAACTTGACAACTGCTGCTAATTTTGGAAACTGAATGTTAGATATGCTTTTATTAGCTCATCATAGAGAAAACTGATAATGAAGAAATTAGAAAGTCTGCTTTTTTTTTTCCTTTGCAATCTTTTTATATAAATTTGAATTTGGTAACTATTTTTGTGAAGGCCAGAACAATTAAAATAATATAAAGTACTAGTCAATTAAAAGAAAACATTTAATATTATAAGACTACATTAATATTAATATAGTTAGTGCATTGAAAAGCAACCTTTTGACATTAAAGCACCTAGTAATAAAGTAAATGTTATTCTACAAAGTAGAAACCACAAAAACGGGAGGAAATATAGCTTTTAGTTCTATTATTTTTTATATCATCTTTACACAGTTTAGAAAAAATTCAAGGGGTGGTTCCTGTCTAAAGCTTTCTAAAAAAAAAAAAAAATTAGCAAAACAGGGAGAGGATCCTTTGATAGTGGGTGTGGTGTGATGAGACTGAAAAAATATGAACCTGTTGTTTTAAGTCACATAGTGTTGTAAACCAGTCACATCAATTAAAGTAAATGATTAAATTTAAAATAAGAAATATGCAGAATCTACAAAATAAAGTTCAGTATTCATCACTGCATTGCAATACTGGATGAAAATTAGTAGACTGTGAGGAAAGTCCATTTAGAAATCATTATGAATCCATAAAATGGAAGTTTTGTCCAAATAGATGTTATTTATGAGCTGCATAGGAGTTAAAGCATTAGTAAGGTGACAATTTACAGTTTGAATAAAGACCTCTGGTCTATACTTTTGAGAGTGTAGCAATGGATTGATTTAGTGGATTCCATTGTAGAAAATATTATTAAAAGATCATCAGTTGACCCATGGGGCACAATATTCTATAGATTTCCCTCGCTCATCTGAAATATCATCAAGGTCTCCAAAAGAGCTATTAGTCCCACTTCCGTTGTTGATTACCACAACATCTAGACAGATGCCACTTTGATCATTAAAAATTCCCCAGTCTTTCTTGTGGTTTTCATTTTTTTATTGTTTCAGAGACAGCCTCTGTGTGAGAAGCAAAAGTCCATTCTAGGACAGAGTTAACTATGAATACTAAAATATTCATTTGTTTATTTGGAAAAAGCTTTTGATGAGGGAACTGACGGAAGAAAATGGTCCAAATAGGGATAAATATCTTGCTTCCTATACCCATCTGTTTTATTTTCTATTGGAAGCCTTTCTTGAGCTTAATATAAAAAAGGAACATCTATTTTGGAGTTGGGCAACACATTTTTTCCAAGCAGCAACTCAAAACATGATGAGTAATTTGGAAAAGAACTGTCAAATCTACCAGCTGCCTTGCTTATGAAGCGGAGCCCATCTCCATTCTGTATCTTGTGTACCATATGCTAGGTGCTGATTGCCTCCAGTAAGGAACTAAAAACTGAGTATATCAAGTGAAACTTGTTTTAAATATAAGAAACGAACTGACAATATACAACTTTATGAAACCTTCTAACTTAGTGACTAAAAAGTATGTTTTCTTCCCTTAAAAGAACGGGATTGACCACACAAAACTTTATAGCTATTGTTGGCAAAACTCTGTATCTTTTAAAGTATTATTTTAAAGAAATCACTATTCTAAACACAGATCTAAAGGGATACTTTTTCAATATTTTAACTACTCAAATGAAAAATAAATATAATTTCACTTGAAAAAGATGTTTTAAATTTAAGTGGATTTTTGTTCTAACATATTCTATAAATGTTCTGTTTTGTTTAGGCCACCAAGAAGTTCAATAAAACTGAGTGACTGAAAACATTTATTCAGAGCCAATTATAATAGAGACTACTTAAAAAAAATAACGCAGCTGATAATTTTGACATCACCACTCTCTATTCCATTTTAAAATTTGTGCAATTTAATGTGTTACATAAAATATAACTTAATAATGGAAATATTCCATTTTTTTTTAAATCAGGAAGCCAGTAGGTATTATGTATGAATCCTTTCATGTTGAGTTCCACTTTGCTGCAAAAGGCATCCTGAGTGTGTCTTGGAAGGAAACCTATACTTTTATTCCCTGCAGCTTTTCTTCTTTGGACAAGCTGCTATCCTCTGACCTGAGGTGATCATCTTCCTCCTACATGTTCTTAATGTTTCCTGCACCTGGTGCTAATTAGCTATTTTATGTGGAGTTCCATTTAATTATTATTAAGCATCACATTTTTATTGCACCATATATTTTGATTAAATAGTAACCTAAAAAAATGTGTTCTGTTGTGTCTTGTCTATTCCAACTGTTTTCCATAGTATGAAACATTAAATTGTCTTAAAATAACACAAATTCTTATAGTAAAAACAAGTGCTGGTTGTTTCTCTTTTTGCCTGTTCTTAATCACTAACTTGATTCTTGTACATGCCCTTGGGTGCTTGACCATATCCGACCATTAGCTCTAAGTTAGAGGCTATTTATCATACCATGGGTTTATATTTTCTTTACCTCAGGCCAGAATGGAAATCTTCTACTATGTTGGTGTTTAATTGTACTGGAGTGAGGTCTGGCGGTTATGCGATATTTTTTATTCTTGGCTGCATTAACCATTTAATTTATGAATACTGATATTTTGATCTGACCACTCTGGATCCACTATTCTTACATCAACCCCCTTGAATCAATAGAATCATAATTTAATTCTTTTTTTTTTTTTTGAGACTAGATCTCGCTATTTTTGCCCGTGGAACTGCAGGCTTACGTTGCCCAGGGTACCACAGACTCGAGCAATCCCCAGCCTCAGCTTCCCAGGTAGCTGGGATTACAGGTGCTCCACCATGCCCAGCTATTTTTTTTTTTTTTTTTTTTTGGAACTAAGTCTCGCTACAGGCCCCAGGTGGGACTTGAACTACGATCCCTAGCCCTGGCCGCTTCATAGGCTGAAGCTTACAGGCACAAGCCACCGTGCCCGGCCCCTAATTCATTTTATTTCAAGAACATTTTCTTCTGTTTTATCTTAGAATATGTTTTTCTGTTTGACTATTCTTTAAAAAAATACATCAGTTATATAGGCTTTCCTCTCTTTTCTTTTTTCTTTTTTGTTTTGTTTTCATAACTTCTATATAATAATTTTGAACTCATCACTTTTATTTCATGTGTGATTTCTTGACGGTTGTGTATCATCTCCATTAATCTTTCAATTGTGATTGTCTTTTCCCCCTAATTTTTAAAATATATTTTACTTAAGTTTATTTTTTGTTTTGTTCCTTTATTGCTATGCTTGAATATGTATAACATATTCTTCCTTTCCACATATATTTAATCATTTTATCCTTTGTTTTGCTTTGTTCTGTTTTTAATTAGAAAGGGCTATTGTATATACTGCCTTTCAAAAGATGGACAACTATTTATTCTATAGCAACCCCATGCTTCTCTGGGTAATCTTTGGAAGATATGATTTCATTTCCTTTCTTCAAATTACCTATCATATAGTTAACTTCAGTAGTTAATTACCTATCATCTAGTTAACTTCTTAAGACTAGGATTTGTAGAAGAAAATGTGGATTACCAGGGTCAATTAGTTACTTCTACTTTGACTGTTGTCCTGAATATTTGATCACAAAACATGTTATTTGCTTTTTGGTAGACTGGCAATTTTTGGTGATTGTAGTGCAATCAGGCTGGGCAGGTTCATTTCTGAATCAGGCACATGGGAAAGAATCTTAGATCCATACACATATAGATATCTCTTTGATGCTGAAGCAGAGGACCAGGCACACAGACAGACCAGAGCCCAGAGAGCCAGGCAGGTAGCAACCAATCCTCCTAACCCCCACAATTTCCGAAATCTCCCATCTGGCTCTCTCTCAGCCCAGGTGTCTGGAAATATAGGTGCACATGCCCTGTGCTTACTTGCCCTGTGCTTACTGTCCTAAGTGCTTTCTTACAATAACACAGTATCATGTGTGGGTAATAAAACTTAGGAGGAAAACAAAACCAGAGACAGTAACTGGAGAGGCTAGCAGTGGAAGGGGAAAAAGAGCCCGAGTTGCTCCATATTCATTACAGTGATACATAGCAAATCACTTTCATTTACAAACTCTCTGTATTCATATAAATCCTTTCCTCGTTTTCCTTCATACTTCTTGCTTCATAATGAGAATGACTTTTAGGTGTATTCATTTTCTGTTGGTGCAAAATTGCCAACCAAATACCACAAAATTCAGTAGCCTCAATACTACATACTTATTTGATCACAATTATATAGATCACCATACCAAACAGAATCAACTGGATCCTCTGCTAGCATCTCCCAAACTAAAAGCAAGTTATTGTCCAGGTTGAACGCTTTTCTAGAAATTCTTCACAAAGATCCACTTCAAGTTTCATTCAAGTTGTTGAACAAATTAAGTCTTCTGTGGTTTTAAGATTGAACTCCCATTTCCTTGTTGGCTTCCAGTCAGGCGTTTTTCCGAGTTCACTCACTCACCAACTTTTGCACCTGAAAGCTGCAACCTTCTAAGTAGTAAATTGAATCATTATAATGTGTTTGTTTTGTGGCTGTGATATACCTGCTGCTATATCTAGAGAACATTCCTTTATTAAAAAGTCCTACGTGATTGCTTAGTCCCACCTAATTATTACTCCTGTTTTAAGATCAACTGATTATTTACCTTAATTACATTTGTAGAACTCTTTTATCATATAAGTGAGAGTAACTCCAAAAAATAAAATCATGGAATTCCCCTTAAAATTCTACCATTCAAAGTAGGCTTTTGTTTTCCCCTTAATATTTTCTCTCCTTTCTGAATTTTACCTGGTAATCTCCAAAATGATAAACTTATTTTCCAAATTTCTTAATTTTAGATCTCCTTTTATTTCATCAATATATCATGGTGTAGACTCTCACCATGTTGACAAATAATTTTTGTGAAATTGGTGTAGGGGACTGAGGTTGAAGCTTTTTGTTGTTCACCAAATTTTTTTATTTTCTTCAAAATATGCCTATTGCCAGGGAGTGATTCATAATTCACAATTTGGGACAATTCTGATTTTTCTTTATTCATTTTTTTCTTGTATTCAGTAGAGTAAGCCCTATTTGAGATCTTAAAAATATAAATATGCATTAATTTTTGGAATCTATTCAAATAAGAAGAAAATAAATTACTAAATATGTTAACTTAAAATTTAAAATTAAACTACTGTAAATATTACAGAATAAATGCTCTGACCTAAAAAAAAGTGAAATTATTATTGAAAGATTTTTCTGACTAGTGCCAAAAAGAAATAACATTAATATTTTTGGCATATCATTTAAGAAAGTCACCATTTTTATAAGTTATAGTAATTTATAGACAAAAATATGTATCATGATATATACTCAAAAATATATTATGATGTACGTTATACCTAAATATTGTGTGCATGACATTTGAATTACTACACTACTTACTTAAACATATTACATGTTACTCAAGGGAATAGTACATAATTAAATTCATTAAAAACGTACCAACTACCAACATAAATTAAATTGAGTTAAAAATATAGCTGAATGCCTGTTTAATTTCTTATGGAAAGCATTGCTCCCAGTTTATTAGGGAATTTTTTTTAGCTGCCCTCCAAAGCTATTAGCTCTTTGTCAGTAAATACATTGTTGAATTTCTCATCTGCCTCTAAATCTAGTATAACACTTACATGTAGTAGGGGTAAGTCTACCACATATATGGTTGCTACACGTATATGCCTACATAGGTAATACTTGCTTAGAAATGTTTATGCAAGCAGCTTTAAATAGTGCTATAAAAAGATTAAGCAACACTAATGGTAACAGGCCAATCATATATTCCCTGTACTGCTAGTAGGAGATAAAATACAACAAAAAGAAGGCACTAATGAGTTAGGATGGTGCCTTACTAAGCGTGTAATTAATGTTATTAAGAAACATTGCAGTTGCATATTAAAATTCCGTTAACTAAGCAGCCCTTCAGCATCAGTACATTTGTTTCTTGCTTGCAAAATTTTTCCTTCTTTTTTTTCTGATTGGCATCTTCATGCAATCTTTTTCTAAAAAAATGAGATAATGGGATGTGATCAGCCTTCGTGGTTTAGCTGGAGTGCTGACATGACAGTTCTGGCAAGTTGACAGGTTAAGTGAGTGAAAATGGATGTCTTGCTTCACCATTTACTTGAAGAGCCATTTTTAAGCTATAGTTTCCCCTCTTCATCCCCTACTTACTATCTCTTCTAGTCCTGATATAAGAACTCTAGTTCTCCCAACTTAGACTCAGAGGATAATTTTTTCACCACTTTTTGGTCAGTTTTCCTTCTGCTGGCACAAAGAATAATGTGAATATTCTCCTACTTAATAATTGATTAGATTTTAAGTTAATAATTTATCCCTTGTGAATTAACAATTCCTAAAGAAAACAAAATATTACTATTTTATTCTGGTCAGGAAAGCAATTAGAACACCATAGCTCCTGCTGATCAAAAGTTATATGGGAGAATATGGTTTCCAAGTCAGAATTTGTTTAAAATGTTCATAGAATTCCTAGGGAGTTCTCATTCTATAATTTTTATAAAATTCAGACTTCTATGATATTTACATATTGAATCTCAGAATGACTTCTATAGTTTATAGTTACATGATTTTCTGAACTTGAAATTGAGATAAAACTTACCTTAGCTGGTAATCTTAAATATAATAAAGCTTTAAATTATCTGTAAAGATATTTACCTAAGTTATGTTATGAGATAACTTACATTAATTGCAATGTAGATATATTTAATACCATTATAGGATGAAACTGAACTGCTAAATCTAGTAAAGACCACATGGTTCTACCAACATAATCCTTTAGTTTAACAGACTGACTTTATTAAAGTCAGGTAAGGGAAAAAGTACTTTGGTGCAGCCCAAGAAACTCTCATCACTAACATAAAGTATGCATTTTACCTTCAATAAAGAACAGTAAACAAATCAAATATTTCTTCCTTTTCCTCTCATTCTTCCTTTTCTTCTTCCTCTCCCTCTCCCTCTCCCTTTTCTCCCATCTCTCCCTCCTTTTTCTCATGGTTCCCCCACCTGTCAGAGGCAGACTAGATGATCTTGCTCTCTTAAATGAATCACATCCTGTATTATTTCACCGTGTTGTACCATTTAGGTCTTCATGTGAATTTTCTCTGATAGGCAATGAATTTCAGAGGACAGAGATCTTAGTACCTTCAGATCCTGACATAAAGTAAAAACAGTAAATGTTTCTCATGTACTGAATATTTTGTGAATATTATTATATTCATAATAAAATGTTATGTGAACTATCATCTAAATTTATTTCCAATACAACATCATTATTATAGTATTTCTTAGTAATGAGTTATTTTAAAAAATGACTGTACATGTAGCTATTAAAATGCTGCTTTTATATGCTTGTCTGAGAATTGTAAAAATGAAGGATTTTTACACTAAATAAGTCTTTTTGAGATATTTCTACTCTAGATAATCATAGTTACTATTTTAATATAATTCAACATTTCAATATTTACATTGTTCCTTTTTAGAGAGGTGTATATTTTTTGAGACTATAAAGTTTAAAAAATGAACTTAATCACTTAAGACAGATATGCATAATTTATGTGTTTGTTTGCTTGTATATATATATATATATGTGTGTGTGTGTGTGTTTTATTTACTACCAAAACCAAATGTCTTTGATGTTCTTTGAAATTGTTTTCATATTATTCATGTCAATATAGATGGCAACTTAAATGTTTTTTGGCCTCACTAATACGTTTCACTAACTTAATTTCCTAATTTAATGAAAATTTTGAGTGACCATGAATTACTTTTAGAATTTTTGACTTAATAGGAAACTTCAAATTATTCTTCCCATGCTCAGTTAATCTAATAGTTCAAAAATATAAAGGGTCATAGCCGCATAATTACAGCACATTTTTATCCATAAAAGAATTAAGTGCAATATATATTTATATATAAAGCCTCCTATAGGTGGAAAGTAGTATGTGACCTTTATATAGATAAATTAAGAATTCTGATTGTTCCTGTATCATTCTGTACTCTTTGACAATCTTCTCTTAAGTTGTAACACAGTACTATGCTTTTTTCATTTTGATATTAAAGAAAATAGTCCCTTAGGTTATTAAATTATGAGTTCGATATAGAGAAGAGACTGATATTGGTTTTTACCGTGAATTAAAACTATTTTATATTAGCATGAAATAAGTTACTGAATGGGAAAGAAAACATCACTCATCTAGAAAAGACATTTATGGATTCAGTAAGAAAATGGTTAATGGGAAAGGTAGGTAATACAGCAGTTTCATCATTTGTATTCCTTGAAAACAGTTTAAATGAATAAAATATAATTATGTTGGTTTTATAAAAATGATCATTATCAATCTCATATCCTCAAATTATATTTCACTTGAAAAATGAATTGCTTCCTATGGGCTGAATTGTTTTAATAAGCATCAAATCAAATATTTTTGTATTATGCATTTCTGATGTTAAAAGAAATTCCTTTGAAATCAAGTGAAATGTCAATGAGAAAAATAAGTATAATTGAGTGAGTTGAAGAGACAGTCATTTATCAATTAGAAGCCAACCTGTTCTGATAATAAACTGAATAAACATATCTTACTTCGATATGATATATTCTGATGAAATAACTTCTGTTTGTTTTCCATTAATATGTGTAAGCATATTAATTAATTTATTTTGAAATAATTAGAACTGGTTGTTACACAATGTTTAAGAATTTTTGTGTCACTTTTGCTATTCTGGCATGGTGATTACTCATTTAACTCTTTGGGTACCATATTTTCAATTTGATGTAGGGAGCATGCTCTTCAGAAGAACATAAGACAATTAGTGAGGAGATTTTTTTCCAACAACATATTTTATTTGACTTAACTCTGCCACCAAAAATGCTATTTTGATTCACTCTCAGTGGTAGGAAAATGTCGTGTATATCAGCTCTTATGGAATAGGAAAAATACATTGACTAGTTGTTTTAGATGGAAAACTGTTTTTTTCTTTAATTTCTTGTTCTAAGACATTCAATTTGTGTTCACCAACGCTATCTCAGGTGAAATAGCAACATCATTTCAAAGTAAAATGATAGACTGATTTCCATAACAAAAGGAGGTGATAAGTCAAATAAATGATGAATCAAAAACAGAAAAGGATTTTTTGTTTTGTTTTGTTTTTTGGAGGTGGGGGTTTTGAAAACAAGGAAATGCAAGCAATATCTTAAGTCTAGAGAAAAAAAGAAAATGATAGAAGAATGTATTCATGTTACCATTGACAAGGTGGACCAAAGGATAATTAATATTAGGATAGATCAACCACAAGTATAAGCAAAACACACACATACATACTCACACTTGATTGAAATAAGATTGGTCTTCTGAAATGCTACAGCTAAACTGGGATGAGTGTGTGCTGGCATAATAAAATCATGCTCCAGTTGATAAAAGCCAAATACTTCACTAGTGAGAATAATTTGCAAGCACTGTAATGACAAGTAATAGAAAACCTGACAGATTTTGAAATCAGTATACCTAGTAAAAGGGTGACTAAAGGTGGTATAGAAAGAGTAAGATGGTGGTCTTTATGCTGGTTTAATAGTGAAAATATTTATTAAGGAAAAATATTTATTGATCTTAAAAATATACTGTATTGGAAATCATAGCATATAATCATTACTTTATAATTTGGTATTATGACAAATTCTCAGTTAATTAAACTTTAATTAATTGGTTTAAATAAACCAAATTAATTTAGCAACTCAGCATTTGAGATTCACATACCACATCAGATGAATCAGAAGTCAATCTTGTCTTCAAATCTATCACTTTAATATTTAAAAACCTGTTATTTTTTTTTTTTTAAGAATCAGTTGATGGCCTTTGCATCATAATATTAGTATTTAAGACATAGGTTTCTTTCAATATGAAATGATATATCTGTGGGAGGATGTATCATAACTTCTGGCACTTAATAAACTATGTTAGTTGTTATTGGGTATGTAAGTGGTTTGTGATTCAGTCTTCCTTAACAAAAGAAAATTGTGAAAGAATTAGCATTCCAAATATTTTCATAGAATATATTATGATTTATCAAATGCACTAAATAGCAAAAAATTAGTCTCTACTTAAGTTTAAGATACACATTTAAAATATGTATTATTCATGTTAAAAAATCCATTGTAGAATAAGATAGAATAAGATGCTTATTATTATAACAGTCAAAGAAAAAGAGCTGCAGAATGTGTCTGTAACCCCCTGTCATATATTAATGTACACAACTGCTGCGTGACTATCTCCATGTGCATGCTTGCCACAGAAAGTCATATTTTTCAGTAAAAACCAACTCTGAACATGATGTGATTAACCTTTAGGGTCCCCATCCCTTCATCTCCAAGCCCACCTCATGCATGGCCTATGCTTCCTACTCATGTTCTGCCATCTGATTTCCATATCATCCACTCACTTTCACCAGCAAGCATTAGCATAACAGAGCCGTAGTGTGACTTTGATTGAAGTCAGCTTGGGCTGAATGCTGTATCAAAGCATCATTCAACAGAAAGCAGATCTAATTTGCTGGGCATTGTATTTAAATTCTCCAAAAACACTTTTTTCAAGTGAACAATTGCAGACCTCTAATCTTAATTGACCTTTTTATATTTGGGTCTACCCTCCCGGAAATCCCACACATACTTTTCTTAGAGAGCTGTTGTTTTCAGCTCTGGGTGTCTATTGAATACTGAACTATGACAGCCCATTTTCTTCATCTCACTTTTTATTATAGCTGAAGCAATATCAGATAATCACTTAATAGATTAAGCAAGCAGATCATGACATCATAGTTACAAGAAAATATTTGATTAGTTTAGTGTTTTCAGATTTTAGAGAAGATATATATTTATTTATTTATTTATTTATTTATTTATTTATTGTCTTCTGTCTTAGAAATATTCTGTAACATTTTCTTGGGGTTTATAACTCAGCCTCCTTAGTTCATATTGGCTTTAAATTTGTATTTTGAATTGTCATCTTGAGGCTCTAATTGTGTTCTTTATACTCTTAATGAGAGCCATCAGAGAATCTATTCTGTGTACAGCACACTTAGGCTCTTGTGTGCTGTTGATAAAATTCCACTCTGCCCGCTTCTCCCATTGGTGCCATCAGCCAAGTATGGTCTTTTCAAACCATTTTTACTGCCACCTTGCAGAACAACTGAAACAGTGAAGTATTATCAGAAGAATTATTGATGCAGTTTTTCATTTGAAAACCTCAAAATAAATTCCTTCAACTGATATCCCTTCAGAGAAGATTGCAATATAGATCTTGGCCAGAGAAAGAGAGTCTACAGAAGTAAACGTGATTGATGTAATTCATCTTGGTGTTCCAACTTCTGGTAACAATAGGAAAGGATGTGCATTTTAGGACTTCAATACTCTTCAAATTGTTACTTTGTTAAATGTTTTGCTACTTAGACTTTCCTTTTTGAATTAAAAAAATGGTAACATGATTCCAGTTTCAATAAGTTTAGTGTGACTTAAGTTCTGGTGACAAGAAAATATTTAGTATGTTAGAAATATAGTGTATTTATAATAACTTGCTAAGGTACAATATAAACAATATATTTATTTTTCATAGCAGCAATTATACAGCTGCTGATAGTATTTTGTTAGTTGTCTTTAAATTTTTTCATATTGGTTAAAAACCCCTTTCCTTCAAAAGAGTTGATGTTATATTCCCTTTAGGTGCTACTGTGAATAGCAAATCTCAACTGGATTTTCTGCCCCAACTTGCTAAGATTTTCTGCCTTCCAACAACCTTTCTCTTTCAGTAAGAACATTCTAAATGCAGACCTTACTACATTTATTTTTGCCATAAACATCTTCGAACAGATCTTCATAGCTTTCAATGCAAAAATAAAGCTCCTGTAGTATAAATGATCTTACTTTCCCAATATCACTCTGCCACCTTGGATTTTTGTACTAAAAGTCATTTACACTCTCTAATGCATCTGATCCCATAGTTCTGAGTTATTTTCTTTACACATGTTTGTTTGTCATGAATGACCTTACAGATGTTCATCTGCTTGTGCACAAAGCCCATCTCAAATGTAACCATCTCTCAGCATCGTTCTTCTTATATTCTCATTACCCAGTTCAGTTAGTTGTTCTTCCCTGATTTCTCCCCATAGTGATCTGTTTTATCCTGTTATTATAAAAAAATCATACACTGTTATATTTGTTTTCCTTAACTTATTACTTCAAAGTGGCTGCCATAGTTCATAAATGAGTTTTTATTTGACTTCTCACTCCTGTATCATAATCTGGTAGTCAACAAATACAGCCTAAATTAATAAATGGATACATCATATCTTTTTAGAAAAGTGCATGGACAGATGTGGTTATTTGCCAGAATTTCTGTGAGGAATATGTTTTGGTAGCTGAGTTAAAATTGTAGGATCTGAATTCCAAGAATATTTTTTAAAACGCTTATCTAAAAAAGATTTTGGAGCATTAAAAACCTAATTTAAAGAGAGACAGCTGTTATATTTGAAGTACAGATGGTCATTTAACTGAGATGGATATTAGAAAGACAGATAGAACATAATATAATTAAAACTATACAATGCTTTATTGCTTTTATTTGATATTTCAATTCAGATTTCAATCATATGTATTCTCCATTATTACATTTTAAAGACTACATGTAGAGCCACTTCATAGAGCATAGAAAACACTAATTTTTGTCTTACTGTTTATGTAAGATAATTTAGTATTGCTGATTAAACACAAATGAATTAATATCCTGAATATGTAGCTTTTATCAAACCCTAGTTTTTATTAAATTTACTGGCTTAATGAGATGCAAGTGAACTACCACTTCTTGCTTAGTTTATTCGCACTATACTTATGTTCATGTTTATTAAAAAATATTGAAATTTAAATAGATCTTTAAATTTTTCTTCATATGTATAGCTTTTCTACAATACTTCAGAAGTTAGAGACAGTTCTTAAGTTATTATTTTAATGATACAAATACCTTGTGCTTTCAGGTCTCTTCTGAAAAAAAAAATGACACTTCAGAGCTTTACGAGTTGTTCCTAAAGTAATTTTGTAACTTTGATTTAAGCTATCATTCCTATTAGAAAACATGGAACAAAAATCAATATATCTGCTGATTCAGTGGAACTGTGTAGAAATAACAAGAAGATTGCAAGAAGCAAGTAATCTAAAAATGCAATGCAACATAAAACACTTTCTGTTCAAATAGATACATAAATCTGGGTTCTCTATTCTGTTAGCTGAGTCTTCTGTTATCTATAGTTATAGAAGAAAATTTCACTTAGTAGATTTATTCCTTCTGTTCCTGGGTGATGTGTTGGTTGTGTTGATTTAGGAGGCAGTATAATAAACATACACGCACACACACACACAGTCGGTACAAATCTAACTGAATTTTTAAGAAAATATGTCACTGCTGTTTCTATGCTGGCATTCTTCTAAGGATGACTAATTGGCTGAACATTTGAAGCTATCCAACACTTATTCCACTGTTCATTCTGCAGTTCTTTACTCCTGAAGGACTGAAAAAAATTCAGAGGAAAGGTTACTGAAAGTTGATATAATTTGAATTCTTTAGCTTTCAAATTTTAGTGTTGCTGCCATATACACCAGAATCCAAACAAACACAAGAGCTGACTATAAAGCTTTTTTTTTTTTCTTGGTCTTAGTTTTCTAGCATAAGCGATTAGTTAAAGTGGAAACAGATGAATAGAAACGTCATGGAATAAACAAGCTGTTTTCTCTTCAGAGGAGTGGGACTTGGTATGAAAATGTCCAGTTCTACTCTCTTTTATTTTCTTCTTTCTTTTTACAGTAGTTATCCAACTTAAGTATGAATTTTCTTAGGCTATTTATCTCTGTCACATTTTCTTTTCCATTGGAATCACCTGACATATGTGTTATTATTTTCACCTGTCATTTTGTTGCTCTTCCAACTGATCCCCTCTTTAAGACGTCCATCCTCTGCCACCCCTCTCCCCCCCATGATGCATACTGCACTCATTCAAGGGTTTAAACTTCCAAGCTATTTGCTTTATATCTATCACTCCTGACTCTAGAAAAGTCAGAATAAGATCCTCCAGTTGGCTTCTTAGGACTTTCTCACGCAGGATCCAAATCTATCTTTTGTCCTCAATGATAATTACACAACTGGACTCCTCCATTCCTGCCATACTTTGGTACACATTACCCTACATGTGTTCTTGATATTTTTACAATGATTATTCAATTATTTGCTTTAAATATTCAGTTCCCCACTTACCTCAACGTTGTCCTTTCCTTAAAAGCCTCCATAATATTCATTGTCAGCATAAAATATTTCTCAGCCATTAAACAAAACAATCCCTCTCTCCTGAAGTCCTATCAGTCACATTCATGATATAAATAACAATTTGTGTATTCCTTTGCTGTTGTCTGAGACCACCTCTGTCATTGAACTTACCACAGTCTTAGAAGATGGCTATTTTAATTTTCCTGTTGTTGTCATCATCACCTTGTTTTATATTTTACATAAAGCTATGAGTTTCTTGGTGAGTGAAGGATACATTTTGTTTCTGTATCTTTAGTGCCTAGTCAGAAAGCCAAAAAACTGTCCAACTAATGTTTTTTTGTCTAAGTGAATTAAGTAGAATCAACCACTTACATATATTTCTTCATATTGTTACTTATATTTCTATGCAGTACCCTTCTCTTCGATTAGTCATTGTATTCAGTCATTTAACCTTTCAATTCTAAAGTAAAAACCCTTTCAGTAAAGGAATATTTCATTTGATACCTTCTGGTATTCACCTGTTAATGTATCTTACAGCTATTCCAAGAGCAAGCCATGTTTGTCGAAGGAAACAGATGTTTGAATAAAGGGGCTATTATGTTCTCTCTGTTGATTCAAAACCAAATTGGGAAATCATGTTTTTCCTAGAAATATTAGCAAATCATTAAAAATCTATTTTCTTTTGCAACCTTATGGAAAATGAATGATAATGGACAGCACTTAAAACATCTACTATTAAGTTCATTTCTATCATCACATTTGATGTAGTATTATTTCTCCCTCCTGTTATGTTTTATGAAATGCCTAAAAGTAAATTAAAAACTGTAGCCTCTGTCTGGCACTGAGTAATCCACCAAATACAAGCTTTTCACTTTGATATGATTTGTTTGTCAATGGTGATATTTACATACTTTCTTTCCTTTTAAATTATAGCTCCTCCACAATTTGTGGTTAGACCAAGAGATCAAATTGTTGCTCAAGGTCGAACTGTGACATTTCCTTGTGAAACTAAAGGAAACCCACAGCCAGCTGTTTTTTGGCAAAAAGAGGGTAGCCAGGTGAGTGTGTGCCATACCTATTTTTTCTGAAATCTCTGAGTTCTCTCTTCTAGATATACCACAAAATTTATCTTTCCTTTCTTGTTAAATTTACTGATAGTATTTTATGTCTAAAACACAGGTTAATGAATTCTTAGTCAGAGTCAGATGTTGTAACATTCTTTATGACCTAGTATTAGTTTTGTAAACCTCTGTACCTTATGTAGAATAGACACGATGTAGTATACAGACATTATTTTTATATGTCTAACCAAAACTTCTGTAACTTTTTTATATTGCTGAACTGAAAAGAAATTTTGCTTTCCTGCATTAAAGCTCTATTGAAAAAATTTAGTGAGTTGGTATATATGAAATGCTTTAAATGCAAAATAGTCAAGATCATTTCACTATTAATATTTAGAAATCCATTTCAATTATTTCTGAATAATAGAGCATATAAATTACCTTCCTCTAATACTAACGTAAGCTTATTTTAAAAATGCATGTTTTCACTTAATTCTATTTTTTTTTCTTTTGCTTATGCTTATTGAACTTACACCAATTTAAAGCACTATGCTTGCTTCTATTTAGAAGTAGGTGAAATAATTTGTCCTGGCATTCCTTCTGTATTACTTCTTAGTGGGAACATGGGGAATAATACTTGGTATAAAACTTGACATGCGTTGTTTTTGCTATGCTTCTAGAGATACTATCCACAACATGATCTCTGAGACACTTTACTAAAAGTCAATGGAATACAATACTTCTCTCCTTCAGATTTTGTCCAATCTTGGAAAAACGCAGCCTCTAGTTTCTGAGATAATGAGTGGAATGTACAACTCAAACAAAAATCAGAAATTTGATTCTTTGTCTAAGAATGTATCTGTACATTTCTGAGGCACCAGAGAAATTTTTGTTCTACATTCTCCAGAAGCATCCCCAAACAAACATTTTATTTTTAGAGACAGATTGTTGATGTTCTTCCACAGCTTAATTCTCTGTTGTTTTGCTGTTATTTAAAATCTTGAAAGAACTTCCTGGGATAATGGAAATAGTAATTAAAGGCTCTGTATATCTACAGTTTTTGCCAGCGATAGAAAATGTTTTAGACTATATTATGAAAAACTTTTTTTAAGACTCTTGCATAAATATCTGGGTAGTGAGATCAGGAAATTCCTCTTAGTCACTGTGTCAGATGGCCATTGGATCCCCTATATTCCTTTGTCACCCTGATGTAGCCATTTTCATAGCTCAATATATTTGCACATGTGATATTTATTTTTCTCAACTCTATTAGATTCACATATTGTATAATTTGTACATGTCAGGTGGCATATATCACATCAGAATTGTTCTAGGCCTTAACTCTCAGGTCTTTTTTTTATTATTTATAGCTATAAGATATAATTATGTTCTTAGAATTCAGTTAAAAATTAGTTTTGCATGAAAACTCCCAAACTCTAAAGTGATCATATAGCAAAACAAGACATAGTTAAGCACATACTATACATACCATGAAAAAAAAAGGAATTCTATTTTCACTACTTGTGACATGTGCAGTCTTTGTATTTCTATTTAACCTCATTGAAATGCATTTCCTTAATCAAAAATAGGGAAACTTGCTTCACATCAGTTATGAAACTTCATAATTAGGTAAGTTTATGTAGGTCAACCAAAATGTTATTTTTACTGTTAAAAAGCTAATTGAGTATTGTAAATTTTTACTTTAAGTGCATATTTTGTTATTATATAGTTTAACTATAGCACAAATCACATGCCATGATAGAATTCTATGTTGATACAAGGTATTGCATAAAAGGTGCATTGATCCTGTAGATCAATATATATGGTATTTGAAAAGCTTACATTGTGTTTTGATGTTATTGAAAGAAGAAATAATCATAAGTATTAAATATTTTCTGTTATTTGACAAAATGACATGTAATTCCAGAGATATTGATATTATGAATTATATACAATTTACAGTTAGGTATTTTAGATTTGATTGTGATCTTAGGTCTGTCTGTTTTCACTGAGAAAGAAAGAGAAAGAGTTTGTAAATGAGACTCAAAGGGAAGTATTTGAGCAAAGTGTAAGTTTTAAAATCATGAATTGACATATTAGGAAAAATAAATGTCTCACTGTCGCCACTAACCAATTTTTATAGTGATCTATGATTATCCATCAGAAGAAAGAGTTAAGAGCCTGGACTTAATGGTCCATATTGCTCAATATGTGCTGATAATGCCAATTAGTACTAATAGGTTGCCTAGGCACTTCAAGGCAAGAATAGCTATCTAGAGTTCCTGGTTTTTGCTTGTAATCCATTTTCTTTTGCCGATGTCATACAAGCACTGTATAAGGATGATGGGTTAACCTCAATCATATGCCATTTTCCATGTCAACGAATCATTTTAGAAGGTGCACTGATATTACATTATAGAGAAAGAGATCCCAGAGAGAATTAAACCCATCTGATGTATTAGTGCTATGTAAATTAGTATTCTAATGGCTAATTGTAGGAAAGTGCACACTTTGAGTTATTGTATCATTTTCAAGTGGCTTTAAAATTTAGACCCTTCTCTTGTAGCTGGTTTATTTCAGTAATATATTTGAATTTCACAGGAGAATTAACTTGTTTTCAAATCATGTTTCATATGCATGAAGATGTCTAGCCTTATAGAGTAATACAAATTTTATAAGTGAGCAGTAGCATTTTGAAATTATATTCCTAACATGCTAGCAAATATCTCTTCTTTTAGAAAGGGTTTAATAACATGGTAATGTTTATGTAAAGTGGGCTTATAGTGTCACACTCGAATCTAATAAAGTGGACATCCATCATGTTGCAATAAAGAGAAGAGCTTCTAATTAAAGTAGGACATCATTCGCAGGATTAAAGTCATTTAGTGTAATTGAAAAGTGTTAATACCCTATTTTATCCTCTTCCATTGGTATTACTTCAAGGGTAAAAACATTTTAAGGTGAAAATGTGTCCTATGCCTTTAATTGAATGTTATTACCTCCTGATTGTAACGTATTGAAACTGTTTAATTACAAACCTGGAAAATTAATTACTATATTGAGCAACAAATCCCAGAGGGTTATAATGTTCTTTTTTGTAAGTAAATACAACATAAAAATTGATATGTCCTTATTTATAATCTAACTTGGAAGCATAGCTCAATATGATTTATTGTACCCAAATGTTTTTCTTAATTGAATAACAGTAAAGCAACATAGGTCATCCTAGTTAATATTGCTGCTCTCATATAAGAACTTCAAAAAAAAAATAGTGGTTAGTCTACTTGTATTTAATATGGCATATACAGTAATATAAAACAACTTTTCTTAAAAAGATATATAATGAAATTCTTTAAGTTCATGTGCATGCTTCTGAAACCTTCAATGCCCTTGTGTTTTCACTGATTTGCTTAATCTGAAGTGCAACATTCATAGTTGCTTTCAAAGCTGTTAGCACCTGCAAATACCTTACAGCAGGAGTACCTTCAACTGACTAGGTGTCAGTCTCAAGCACATGCTTTGAAACACCTTTAGGTTAAATCAACTAACTTTGACCCCAATATTCAAAATGATTTGCAGATATATATTTTGCGTTCTTAGTATTTTGCAGTTCACAAAATACTTGCGTACTCAATTTATTACATTCCAGAATCTCAGAGTCTTATGAGCTCTGTTTGATAAGTGTTATTGTGCCCCTTTTACTTATATTTGAAGAAAACATATTTCAAAGGTATTAAATAAATAGCATAAAGTCAAGGAGAGAGTAAATAGTTAAGATGAAGTTCCAGATTATTGTATGATTGTTTCCATCAACAAGAACATGCTGACTTCTTAGAGAATATTATTTTCCCATGATTTGGAAGATGTTTTCCATTTAAACTCCCTGTGTGGCATTTAATTATTTCAACACCCCATTGTATTTAGTCTGTGTGTTTTCTTTTTTCTAACCATATTTCCATAAGTATAATAACTGTTGTTAATGTAATTTTCTTTCTGAATGGGAAAAGAATATTGATAATATTGTGTTTGCTTCCTCAGAACCTGCTCTTCCCAAATCAACCCCAGCAGCCCAATAGCAGGTGTTCTGTGTCACCAACTGGAGACCTCACCATCACCAACATTCAGCGTTCAGATGCCGGCTACTATATCTGCCAGGCCCTCACTGTGGCAGGAAGCATTTTAGCAAAAGCTCAACTTGAAGTCACTGATGGTGCGATATTATCATTAGATCTGTGTTATGAAAATAATAATTTTACTTTCTAAATCAATATAAAACTTGTAATTTTCTGATCTGTTAGTTATATCACTTAAGTTAATGCTTACTTCTAAATTTGAACCTAAGTAAAATAGCATTTTTAATAGTTTTCGTTTCCCCCAAATTTAATAACATTCATTTGCCAAAAAGAACAATCAAAACCATTTATTTATTCTTTAAAATACAGTGATGCATTTTTTTAAGGAAATGACATCACATTCCTAGTATGTATGCTTCATTTGTACATTTTAATTTAGTCATGCACTGACATCATTTGTAATGGATATTAATAATTTATTTTATTAGAGGGAGGGAGAAATAGTCTTTAATATTACCAGTGGAAAGAGAATTCAGTTTTGTGTTGACTGATCATGTGTTGACATCCTATGACTTTTGTTATATATTCATCGAGTTAAATTAATTAAATACCTTCTAAACTGATATTTATTTATTTATGGTTATTTTTTTGTTTTCACATATGGACTATGAATCTTAACTGAAGCAACTACATTTATAGTGAAAGTTGATAGAGATGCAGGCCTCTTCACAATCTGATTTATCCCAAGAGCTCATTTATCACAATTGACAGGAAGTTTTCAATACTCTGTGCACCTCTGAACATGATAAACCCTAGTCTTTGATGTCTTAAATTGAAGTCTTTCATGCTATCCTCTATTTGTGAGGTTTGAGGATTTTTTGCCACCATTAATACTGACTTATGAGGTAAAAATACTTTGGTCTATGACCACTCTGGTTATCTTTTTTTCTTGCCAGAGAAGTTTCTTGATCTTCTATACAATTTCAATTTGCATGTAGATAAAAAGATCATTTAAAATTAGTAGCAAAGCAATATTTTGTGATGGTTGCCCATGGTCTGATTCAACACCATGTGAGACAAGTGAATAAATAGAACAAGCATTGACTGTGGATGCTTTGAGTCATTATTGGCTGTACCTGCTGATACTCAGAAACTTGACTACCAAGGAGCTAGAAAAAGGTGCTGGAATTCTACTTTTACATGGGCCAGATCCTGATATGCCCATGTGTCAGATCTTGATATGTCCATGTGTCTTTATGCCCAAATAAGAGCTAATTATTAATCTTTTAATTTCTTATATGTTATACTGCCCGAAAATATGTGCAAGTACATGCACTTAGAGTACAAAATATCTGTCCCACAGTCTAAATTTTATTCTATGCCACTATGAAACAATTCAAACAAAATGTTGTGATCTCCACTAATCTCTCTATATAGTTTTTTTTTTTTTTTTTTTTTTTAACCAAGCATAGTCTTGAAAGTGTTTCTAAGTGAAAGGGAACTCAAAACATATTTGCAGAAAACAAAATTGATAATATGAAAAGGCAGTTAGTAGGAATGATTTAGTTCATTGAACATATGATATTCAGAGATATATTTGATTCAATGAAAAGGAAAACTTTTGTTTTCACAACTTTTATTAGCTGATGTTGCCTCCTCACAAGACTAATTATTCTACCTTCAGTAGTGAGGTCAAAATTCATCATGATAAGACAAGTTCAAGTCTGATCACTGAGATGACTGAACATATTATCACAACTGGTTTGAATATTAATTCTTGCACTGATATTTTTTTTTACTTAAATAAGCAATCACTTAGTCAAGATACTTTTGTGAAAAACATTGAATGAAAACTATAGATTTATTGATTTTAACAGTAATCTGACTCAGGATATAAATATACACACATGCACATACATACCGTGTTTATATAAAATGCATTTATATATATACACAGTGTATATAAAAATCTATATCTGTATTAACTTGCCACATAGGTTGATAATTCAGACTTTATTCATAGTTTGGAATTGCTCAGATTAGTTAATGATTTAATAATATGTGAGTTTTCATTTTCAATTTGAACATTTTACTAGTATGATCAAGGGTAATATGGAGCCCAGTAAACTTTAAGTCCAGAAGAAAGCATATGTCATGTTCAGAGAAACCCATGAAATATCCATAACAATGTTTCTGTTGTTACTTTTTTTTTGCACTTAGATTCCTTTCAAGGAAATATTTTTAACTCAAGTATCCATTTAAGATAAGATTGCTAATGGTGATGCAAGGTGCTGTTGAGTGACAATTTTGCTGATTATAGATTGAGCTAAGGTGCTACAATTTACCTAGAAGATTTAAAATATCCCTTTAAGAGGATCTCATTGTTTAGCATTGTTCTTCTTTTTTTTTTTTCTGTTCTTTAGCTCCAAAAATTGTCATGACAATTTTATGAATAGAGCAAATCATATCCAAAAGAACTGGAGAGAAGAAATGTATTTACATCTTATGTTGACAATGAATGTCACATCATGATCGTATATGCATGATTTATTGAGGATTTATAATGTGTAGTTTGAGAAAACCATGGAATTGTTGACAGATCATTCGAAAGCCTAAATGTTTACTTAACCTTTGACCTCAGTGTCATGGAAACGTGTGGTCATCTTTCATCCTTGAAACTGAAAATTCCTTCTAGCCAGGAGATGTTCAATTACTTTATTGATCAAATTCATTTAAAAGACGATGAACAACTCATTTGGGCAGTAAGAAAGGAAAGAAAGAAACTAATTAAATATCGTTTGGCTATCTAATGATTTCAGGAGTATAAAAATAAAAGTAGGCATTACTTACCTGAATTTCATACTCTTAACTTAAAATAAAGAATACGATTCATTGAAATTTAATACATAGCTGCTACTCTAATTAATGTAGATTCACTTTTTCCACTGATTTTAAAACTATCATAACTGTCTAAAAATTGGTATAATGCTGTATTTCCACACGTTGAAAGATAATCAACTTAGAAAACTAGTAAAATTGATAGTTTTAATTTTAGATTTTACAAATCAAAGAAGATTTTATTGCTTTTCTTAGGTTTATAACACACACAAATAAACACAAATTCATAGCTGGATGTGGTAGCTTGACTGGAGTTCTTGACATGTTGATTACTTATATTATTATTTCCATTATAAATTGAAATTGGTTCAATTTCTCATAGTAAACACTAAGGAGCTGCTAAATGTGTTTTCCCCAAAATTGTGAACTCTGGTAACAAAGATGTTACATATTGATTAGAAAATTCATTTATTTCAGAGTAAATTACAGCAGTATGACTTTGGTGTCTATGTGTCGATGTATGTATAGTATGTATGCATGACAGATATATAATGAACATAGAATATGCACAATAGCGGAGCTTTATCCTGTCAATATCTGGATACCAAGGCTATTGAGTCTCATACAAGTTAAAACATACTGAAAATATCTTTTGTCCTTTAGTTTTGACAGACAGGCCACCGCCCATAATTCTGCAAGGCCCAGCCAACCAGACATTAGCAGTTGATGGCACTGCATTGCTGAAATGTAAAGCTACTGGAGATCCTGTTCCATTAATTAGCTGGCTGAAGGAGGGATTTACTTTTCTGGGTAGAGATTCAAGAGCCTCTATACAAGATCAAGGAACTTTGCAGATAAAGAATTTACGGGTATGTAATGTTGAACTTGTATTTGGATCTTCATCTCAATTTAAGCACTGCTCCAGGAAAAAATTATAGTGTGAATTTAAATTCTTAGGTCTCAGCATAACTGCTAGAGTGTTTATTAGGCTATATTATGTCTTATTTTCCAAATTACGAATTGAAATTAGAGGGGAAATCTTCAGTCTATATTACTTGTAAACTCATAACAGATCTAGAATATTTTGCTTATTTCAACCTATTTACATACTCACAAAAATTAAAAATCTTAAATACATAAAGTCAATGATGATAATAGAATGTTAAAATAAGTGGAAAGTGAAAAATGCTTTTGATTTATTCTCCTGAGCAAAATAAATCTATAAGAAAATGCAGATATACAGACTTGGGCAAAGAAGTGTGTGGAAAAAAAAAAAAAAGATGAGATTGAGAACATAAAAGGCAGGTTTGGCTAACTGGTATAGACATTTACATTTTGTCACTGGTGTGTAGATTAAAATTTGCAGACAAGAACAAACTAATGCTGGTGTTGTAGCAGAGCATGTTGTGATAAGAATGACTGTTTCTGGAATTTAAGAATTAAACTTGCTTAAGGGACAACTCCTAATAAAGAATCTACTTCTCTGTTTGTACTATCTACAACTATGTAGCAGTAACAGTAAAATATGAGGGACTTAAAATATGTTCATTATTTCACAGTTTTTGTGACTGGAATGACTAAGCTGTGCCTCATAAGTTTATATCGGGTGTGAGATTTGTGATATCATCAGAAGACAGACTGTGGAGAAGTTTGTTTCCAAGCAGTGTTATTAACATCATTCACTTCCTATGCCCATCAGACTGATAGGCCACACCTTCTTGCCAATAATTCCCTTTAATTCTTCATCACATGACTAATTGCTTCCTCAGAGCCACAAGCAGTTGAGTTTACTAGTGACACAGGCATCACAATCCTAATATAACATTCTGTCACCCTTGCCTTGTTCTGTTGACCAGAAGCAAAATCAGTAGTTCCTACATACACTCAAGAGATTCTAAAGAAGTGGAAACCAATAAAATGTTATCTGGAGGATGACCTGCCCTCCATGAATATCCATTTTATTCTACCAGGTGTTGTAAACCCCCCTTATATAACAAACACTTTGCTAAACCTTAAGTCTGCTCTAGTAGTCACAATGTTAGGAATGAGAGTCAAAACTAAATTGATATACTAATGCCTAAAGAAATATTAACGACAAATGATTCATTGGAAGAACACTTAGTAGAATCTGGTTTCTAGGTAGAAATTGGAAAGCATTACATTGAAAAAAACAAAAAGATGCTGAATTTTTCCACTCATAGCCAAAAGGGGCAGTTTTTTTATGACTGTATTTTCAAATGGCCACAGTGTGGACTATTCCTTTCTAACAATACAAATATATTTACAATCACATGTTTATTTAGTTGTTTACCATTGTATCATACATATACAAAAAGGAATGGTGCCTCCTTTTTATCACATGTGTACACACATAATTCTTTAGTATTTCATATATATATATATATTTCATTTTAATTTTGACACACAGATATTAATTATTGCTCTATGTAGAAATTATACTGTCAATTCAGTTAAAAATAAGTTAATAAAGATCTTTTAGTCTGACTTTCCATTGATTATAAATTAATTGTTAACCCTCTGAACAAAATGTGGGTTATTAAAAAATTAATGTCAACTCTCCATGACACTTTAACCTCTAACTCTGGATTGAAGGCAGAATTTGGCCATGGAAGTTAATGCATTTTCACTGTACCACTGAATTAAAGGGTGTGCTTGAATAGTCAAGATCCCCAGCAGTGTTTGAAAGAAGCAATTAAAGGTGGGTGTTTGATGATGTCAAATAAATGTTGAGCCCTCTGACAAGCTTCTGAGTAGATTCTCTGAGACAAGCTCCTAGGAGCTTGTCTGCAGCTAACTACACAAAGGGAAAAGTAGGTAATGGAGTGTACCCGGCCATTAATCGTTTTTTAAAGCCCTTGGTTAAGGATAAAAGCAGACAGACTAAAAAGATATGACCAAAAAGATATATTTAAAGTTAAAAGAATAAAAATGAATGCGGTGATGATGATGGTGATAGAAGACAAAAGTTTTAGCAATGATATTTGGGCTTTTGATACTGCTTTTGAGAAAGCCCAAAATGAAAAAGCCCAAAATGTGTTTTACACTATTTTACTTGTACAGTCCAGAGAGAGTTTCTATAGGTCATATTCCTTTGTGGTTCACTATTTCTTTTTAGGTTGTTAATGCAAGAGGGAAAAAAATAACACCATGTGCATTATGTTCTGGTAGTCCAGCTAATTGGTAACTAAATGTATCTTTTGAAAAGTGGAGTATTCCAATACTCATTAAAACATACCTACCACAGCTAATGTCAGACTTAGATCTCCACACAATGACAAGGAGATGCAGTTAAGAAGCATTACCTACACACTCCTCCTTTAGCATCTGCACATAATAACAAGTGTTACATTGTAGTTCAACAGCTATAATAAAATGCAAATTCGTTACTCTTTCCCAGAGCATATTCAAATGAACATCCCATTAAAATCCAACCTCAGCTCATTATATTTAGTTTGTGAGTGATGCTTCTTAAATGCAAAGATTTCTAATGACTATAATGTGTGCACAGCCACATGGAAAGAATGGTTCTTTCTACCTGGCTATCCCTCATCATCTCTATGTATAATAGAAGACAATTGTATGGAGATAATGTGGCCCAGAATGGTGTGCCAGAGCAATCTGAAACTTAAGTGAAACTACATAATGGCATTTAAAATCAATTAAAACCATGAATTGGTAGTATCATGCATGTGATAATGACTTGCCTGAGAATCAATTGCAGGAGGTAGAGTCATCAATATTCTTACAATTTGAACCCAGCGCATACTGAATTCTTAGAATGCCTATATCTCATCAGCAGTTATCCTTGTTCATCACAAAATTTTAATTCTACATCTTCAGATTTGTTTTATTTTATGTAGTCATTAGTTTCTCTGCCTAACTCACTTTACTTTCATCCCTAAAATAATGTGAATGAATTGTTTGTGATGAAAGCTTCCAGAACTCAACTATAGGGAGGATTTGTGAGTTACATCTTTTACTGATTTGAGGATTTTATCAAGACATAATCCCAGAATCACAAATTTCAGATTTATAAAATAGTACTCGACTACATTAACAATTTCTAAAAGTTTTTGGCATTCTCACTATAAAACCAAAGACAATTTAAGTGTTCAGTGAAAAGGCAACTTTTTAATGTTGCTATTTAAATATAAAGAACTATGTATTCATTTGTTTCTGCAGCTGCACCTTTTCAGCTTCAAATTGCAATGATTTCTTTGGCATGTTTCCTTTTTTTGTTTTTGAATGATAGAACTTTATTTCATTTACTGTTCCACTGCTGCAATGTAAATATGTTAGTACACATCTCTTTAATGGGAAAAAATTAGATTCCCATTAAAAACTTTTCTTATTCACTTTTCACTGTGTCTTAAAAAAACAGAAATGTTTGGTCCCCTATGATCTTAGTGTTTGTTTACTCCTGGGTACATTTTATCCACGAAAAATAGTCCATAGGGTATAAATCCTGAATAATTCTGTTCTGAGTAGCGAGAGTCACCAACAACTCTAAATAAAAGATGAGTATTACATAGAGAAAAGAATAAAAGGTAAATAAATTTTACCCAAGAATAGTTAATAACAAATATATGAAAAACCATTGAATCGATATCATTACTAATAAGACATTATGGGTTTGTGTTATTGTTTTCTGATGCCTGTTATTTGGACAGTCAAATAATATGCTGCTTGCTGAGAAAGTAAATTTTGTATGGTTGAGGTTGAATATTCTGCAAATTAATTAAATAATTGAATTATCTTGCCTTCGTACATGCTAGATTTCTGATACCGGCACTTATACCTGTGTGGCTACCAGCTCAAGTGGGGAGACGTCCTGGAGCGCCGTGCTAGATGTCACAGGTAAGCTCTTGGCCAATTACCCTTTTTGAAGAAATCATAAGTCCATGTTAGTGGTTAACTCACTATCAAGTAACAATTGAATGGAAGATCTCTCTTAAGCCTCTTTCAATTCTGGCAGCCCTTAGCACATAGCATTATATATGTGCAATTTGGAATATTTGTCCACAATGATCTTGTTATTTTATCTTCTCTCTAGAGAGAACAAGAAATTCTAGTGATCATGTGAGAAAATGGGTATTTTCTAACATAAGAAAAGCAAATACTTATTTTCTTTATATTATTGCGATGAATTATTCTTGCCATACACTCTTTCGTAGACAATTTTTCTTCTTTTAGGCATTGTTGTCAATTTAGGCAATTAAAAATGAAGCCTTTTCTATTTGTCTTCTATAGAATCTGGAGCAACAATCAGTAAAAATTATGATTTAAATGACCTGCCAGGGCCACCATCCAAACCGCAGGTCACTGATGTTACTAAGAACAGTGTCACCTTGTCCTGGCAACCAGGTACCCCTGGAACCCTTCCAGCAAGTGCATATATCATTGAAGCTTTCAGGTATGGGAGAGTTTTGTTTTTCTATATTGGTTTTTCGCTTTAGCTCTTATATCTCAAATTCCTGTGGGAATAATCTTGCTGTTTTATTTTAAGAACTTGTCCAATCAGCGTATTATTTAAGAATTTATGTTCTGTGTCTAAATTTATTCAAAGATGTTAGTGGTATTTTTTAATTTATATTTTAATAATAATATTAAATAGGCATTATTCCTACTTAAATCCATGGATTTCTAGGTAATGACACATTGAAGTATTTTTTTTTACTCTCACCATTATAGGGACTTAAGATGAAAATTTGGGCATTAGAACAAGGTAAAAGGCATAAATACTTTTTAAATTATGGGGCTTTTATTGAGGCTGGGATACTGGAACTTTGTTCCTTATGATTAGAATGGAATTCAAAATAATTTCAGTGCTTTTATTTATATATCTGAGTTCACTGATTTCAAATTTCTAACATAAAATTAAAAACTATAAATACTAAATCAATTTCATGCTCATCTGGTTACTGAAAAGAAACTCTATGTCCATTTGTTATTTAAAATAATTGTCAGTTTAAGGTTAGAGATTCGGTTAAGGAACTATTATCATAGAATGGTTTTATGAGAACTTGAAAAAATACTTCTAAGAATGGAGAAATGTAGCTTGATATTCAGTTTCTCTGTGCTTCTATAGCCATTGCAAAGATAGTGAGGGTAACTGCCCTTTTTAAGCATTAGGGAAAATTGTAAGTTTTATTTTAGCCTTTCCCTTGTATGTTAAAGTAAGCATCAAGACAGAGTTCTCAAAATTCAAAATAGCATTCTATAATTTTCATTCTTTGATGCATAAGAACCTATGAAAAATAAAGACAGCCCTGAAAATCACATTTTCTCCTAATTCCTAACAAAAAAAAAGCATCAGGTGTTAGAAATGTTCGGAACTTGTATCCCATCTATGGCTGGTGGTTAAGGGGTCCACAGTGAAGAGTTAAGGGATTTCAGCATTCTGAAATGAGAAATCACAAGACTGTGTAATGTACAATTTTATTAAAAATGTAACCAAGGGAAAATATTCATTACATGCTTCCTTTCTTCTTTTACAGATATGTAGTTTAGAAGGCTCTATTATAATATTGCATGTGGAATTGATGCAAAAGAAAACACACCTTTAACAGGAAAATGTGTTGGCATAATTTACTCTGTAGTCCATTTATTCTTTCTACAGGTTAATTCTTTTCAAGGTATATATACATTTACGAGGACCATATTTATTGTATAAACTTGATGTTGTGATCTTGGCCCCTGTTCCTTTTACAGGTATTCATTTAGTGGGCTGCTGTGCATTAGCAAAGGGCTGTCCCATCTCCTGGGCTGAGTTTAATTTTGTTGTGCATGGCACTTCCGTTAGGTGGGCTCGGCTTTGTTGTGGAATAAACTGACCTCATCCAAATGTTTCATTATTGGGCTGAACACTTCAAGTTGTGTCTGTGTGTGTGTTTAATTTTCAGCCATTAACCTTTGTCATTGATACCCAAGTCCATGCCCAATGCATTTCTGACTGTGCCTTACATGGAATTTCTGTTCGATTTCAGCCAATCGGTGAGCAATAGCTGGCAGACAGTGGCAAACCACGTAAAGACCTCCCTCTACACAGTCAGAGGACTGCGGCCTAATACGATCTATTTATTCATGGTCAGAGCTATTAACCCCCAAGGTCTCAGTGACCCAAGCCCTATGTCAGATCCAGTGCGCACACAAGGTAATTCAATAGCTATAAATATGACTGATTCTACAAGGAGACATTAAACAGATCTTAAAGAACAAAGGGTTGTATGAAGGAAGATAAATATATCTGCTTTTTGTGGTGATTCAGTAGATGTGATCCAGTAAATGAAAACGAAGTTTGTTTGAAGCATGTCCTCTTTCTGGAGCTGTAAGGGACTTTTTAATTAAAAATAAGCAAAATAATTGGGTACATTTCCATATAAGAGTGAATCTACTAAGTTATGGCTTTATATTTCTGGTGATGAAAAATGTTTCTCCTTCTTGAACATTAATTCTCAAATAGCAGAAATTTATGTTTCATGGATAAGATTCCTATATAGAGAAAACAGTATTACTTCCTGCACAAGAATTCTGTTTTCATGTGCAGTGGTCTCAAGGCCTGGTTTCACAGAAGCAGCATCTTCTGCATCATCTAGAATCATTTTAGAAACACAGAGTCTTAGTCCCCAGTTCCGAATTCTGGGATTAAGATGCAGCCATCTGTGTGAGACTGATGCTTATGTTTACACTACAATATCTCTTGTTAAGCCAGATGTTTAAAGGGAACATTTGTTTCAGAAAGTAGCAAATCAAGTTACCTTCCCAAGGCATCTTGAGTCTTTTGACAAAGTATAAACAAAAAATTCCTAGAATGTTCTAAAATTGGAAGATTCGTTCTTCTCATCTTTAGTATGAACTGAGAAGTCATGACATCTAGGGCTTAATCTGTGATGTTCTGTTATAATTTTCCTGCCAGTGCTCTGGAGGAAGAAAATTAATAAAACAGAAATAGTGGCTCTATTATTTGTTCCAACCTATTGCCATCAGGTTTTTGTGAAAGGGTTAATTATTTCTTATTTGGAAAATGCTTTGAACAAGATATAATTCAAAGTAGTATTTTTATACTATGAAAAGCACCATGCAGCCATAAAATATTATTATAATTACAATGTAGTTCAGTGATAGTAACTAGCATGCTATTATAACAGAGAAGGGCTCCTTCAAGGAATCAAGTGAAATAAAGTCACCACGTGATTTCGTAACGTTGCTGACATGATGACAGTCGAGGGAGGAGGGAATGGCACTTTACTATTGTTCTCTAAGCAGTAATGTGATTAATTTTCCATGAAGATAAAGGGCCTGTAGGTAAAAAACCTGTCTCCAGAGAAAGAAAAGGTACAACATGGAATTCGAAGATGTAAAACTGGTTACATTTTACCTTGCCTGGATCCAATTGCTTTTAGTATGTGTGAATTTAATGAGTAAATTAATTTAATAAACTTGGAAAAGGAAGAGGTATATGGTTGTAACTCAAGAAATTATAGTACCTAGATCATTTTTATCAGTGTGGACAGAAATTGTGTGTGTATATGTATGTGTGTGTGTGTGTGTGTGTGTGTGTGTGTGTGTGTAACTGCAAGGGAAGGTGGAATAATAGAACAAGAAAGACTTTCGGTATGATTAAATTTGGCAGATCTTCTTGCTCATTCAATAACTATCCCAGTTACTAAATCTTGACTCAAAATAACTTCTTGGTGAAAAGGTCAAAAAAGATTAATGAAAAGTTGTTTGTGATCTAGCTTGTTCCAGCTGAGAGACTATATAGAACAAAAGACTTGTGTTTTCTTAACCGATATGTAATAGGAAAACTCATGTTTTGTGTCTGAATGTCAGGGTCACTTTTTGACACCACACTTTCAACAGTTTTCCATTCTGCAGAGCACTTAGTTTCAAAGAACACTTTGCTGCAAGAGTTCTTATTTTCAAAGACATTAAATAATTCAGAAATTAAAAATCATTTAATTTTGTAAGGCAGCAAATCTTACTGTGGACCATAGGTATATAAGAAGGTTAGTATTATTTGTGTATTACAATTTTATCTAAATCAAATGAAATTTTGATCTGCTGTTCAAACATATTAGGTTTAAAAAAAAAGTGAAACTGGGAAAAAACAACCAAAATTTGGTTCCAAATTGTTTATGTCCCAATTTTACTTAGTGCATCCAAGGTATGACTGAGATATGTGCTTTAAAATATTTTTGGAGGGATGCTGCATCATTTCCTAAGACAATGGGGAAAACATGATAAAAATAGATCATTTTAAGTTGGAAACTGTCCTGAGATGATTTAATTGGGGAATAATATTTACTCAGTGTTATAATATATCAGTTAAAGAAGTTAATTTGAATATAGGTGAAATCCAGTGTTAGATATAAATTTGATAGATTCAGATGACTATAATATTTATCCTTAATTGACACATGGAATAATATTTTTTGGAAACAGAGTAGTACTTAGGTGAATAAGGAGACACAATAATGTACAACCAAAAATATATCTACCTAAACATCTCCATTTTATCTCCTTCCCTTCTCCATCACTTTCAAAAAACAGCTGCATTTTCTTTTGCTAGTTATTGAAATATTTTTCAAAAAGTATCACGTGAGGACTTTTTATCAATATTCAAAAATTTTACTCAAATAATATTTAAAGAATTTGTCTCCTTCTCTGTCTTTCTTTACCTTAGCGACACAATTTACTCCCCCAATTCCCCTGACTACTTTTGCTTTATCCTTCTAGATGGAAAAAGGGCATGGAATAAGAAACACATTTACTAATTGGAATGAAGATTTAAGCAAATTTATAAATAGGAATTTTTGAGAGGGGGGTGTCTATAACTACTTGGGAAAATCCTCCAGTGTATCAGCATCAATGTAAAACTGGTGTTTCTAGAGAAGTGTTATGGCACCTCTTAATTCTTCAATAAGAAAATAGTAAATCTTCCAGAACAATGTATTTGAATGGGGGTTGATGGAGTATAAACACTGTTAATTTGATATTATTTTTATTATGATAAATATCTCTCAAGAAATATCCTAGCTTGGTGGTATGTATTTAAATACTCATGTTCCCTTTTCTTCTTTGTGATTATTTCTTATGGTATTGTATTGACATATCATATCATTTGAATTTTACTATGTATTTATTATACCTTGGAATGATTATCTACCCATAGATATCAGTCCGCCAGCACAAGGGGTGGACCACAGACAAGTTCAGAAGGAACTTGGAGATGTCATTGTCCATCTTCACACACCAGTGGTGTTGACTCCCACAACTGTTCAAGTAACATGGACGGTAAGTCTTCACAGGTTATATAGCGGTATGATTTTTTTTTAATTCCTTTAAGAAAATAAATCAAAAACATAAAAAAACTTGTTTTAAAGAGTAAAAAACTACTAATAAAACCCCCAGCATTTAAGACCCTGCTATAATCAATAATTTTTTTTAAAAAGAAAATATTTCAAAGAAAAAGAGTAAAGGGAATAGAAGGTAAAATAGAATGAACACAAGATAAATATGGCATGTTCTTCTGAGTTTTGACATTTTTGGTAAACATCTCTCTCTCTCCACACACACACACACACACACACACACACACACACACACCTGAGTTAAAATGCACAAGTGAGCAGAATTGAACAATCTTAACTAAAATCTAATTTTGAAACATTTCATCATCTAAAATGAAACTCTGAACCTCAGAAGTCACTCTCCTATTTTCTCTAACTTGATCCTTTGCACTACAACTCAGTTTTCTTTAGATTTGCCTATTTATTTCATGTGAGAAGAAGCCTGAGCTGTAGAGTTTTGTGTCTAATTTTGTTCACTCAACAGAGTGTTTTTGAGGTTTGCTTCAAGTTGTAGCATACACTAATCTCATTAGATGGTTTTATTTTGAATGACAGTGTCATGAACATTTGTATACAAGACTGAGTAGGCATGATTTCATTAATCTTTATATATTCCTACAAATATTTGAATACCTCTCTCAAATATTCCTACAAATATTTGAATTCCTACAAATATTTGAATACCTCTCCTACAAATATATTGAATACCATGAACTTTTGTATACAAGATTGAGTAGGCATGGTTTCATTAATCTTTATATATTCCTACAAATATTTGAATACCTCTCTGTTTCATATTATAATGAACCACTGTTTTCCAAAGTTATCATAGAGTTTTATGTTCACAACAGCAATGTTTAGAAATGCTACTTTTTTCCACAACTTGCCAGTTACTATCATATTCTCATTAGCATTTATTATTGACTGTCTTTTTGATGATAGCCATTTTAATAGTGTAAAATAATGTAGTATTTGGGTTTTACTTCCATTTATTTAATGACTAGTGATATTTTGCATTTTCTCATGTGCTTATTGAGTAATTGATGTTTCTTATACAGAAATGTCTATTTAATTTTTTTTTCCATTTTTAAATTGGGGTTAGATTTCTAAGAGTTATTTGTATATTCAGGAACAAATATTTTACCAGATAGATGATTTTATTTGCGAATGCTTTCTCTCATTCTTTGGGTTGTTTTTCACTTTGTTGATGGTATGATTTGAATCACAAAGCATTTTAATTTTGATGTCTTGCTCTATATTGAAATCAATCACCTTTATATTCTTTTAACTGAAATTCATTCAACAACTCAAAAATGTTTACAATTTTAATAATTTGACTTAAGAAATTACTGGATTTGAAAAACAAATTAGTACTTTAATGTAATCTAAAAAAATGTTTGCATGTCATACATAATTAGATGTCAACCTGTCCACCATTGTTTTATAATGCAGAATCTTTTGGTACATGATAGCCACTCCTTGGAAAATATAAATGAAATGAAAATAGCCATATTGCTTATGTATGTGTTTGTGTGTCTCTCTATTGCCTGTGTTTTGAGAGGATCATGTTCTTTGTTGTGTCTAATACAGTCTGTACCAATTTCTCAATTATGCCCATGCTATCTCCATTGTAATTTTTCAAAATCCTTAAGAAATATATCAAGAGGATAAAACATCACATTTTCCCTAGCCTTCTATAATGTGACAGATTATGTATATTCTATAAATATTGGACATTTACGTTAAAAACAGAAAAGTTTCCACTTTCATTAGGCTAATATGTATTAGTTATATTTCCATCATTGTCATTTTTGTGATATTAGAAGACTCTCTAAGTCAACAAAATCGAGGTTTTCCCCACTTGCAGTCCAAGTTTCTTTAGAGAAAGAACTACATCGTCCTTTCCCATCAACTCTCTCAACAAAGAGATTGAAAAAAAAAAAGGTTATGTTTTCCCAGTTCTTAATTAATTGTGTTTGACAAATTATGTTTGCAGTAAAAACACAGTGATGTGTAAAACAGTGAAGAGAGTTATTTTATTGTTCTCAATAATATTCCCCTCAACAATAATTTCAATGAACAAAAAAGTCCAATAGGTCTTTCTGAGGACCAACTCTGACAGATGTGAGGAAGTATGAGAGGCACATAGTTGAAAGAGGTTGAAAAATTCTTAATGGTGGTACAGAGAAATAGGAGCCTTAAGAAATTAAAATATACCCTGAATGGAAGTTTTAATCATATTAATTAATTCTATCCTCAAGTTCCAGCTTTGGATTTACCACTCATTTACATCTGTGCAAGAGGCACTGTTGTATCAAAACAGGAGAACAAAAAGTAGCATTTAAATGTGTTGTTTGTCCAATTGTCGAATTTTCTAATTATAGAAAAGCAAATCAATGCAGACAGGTTAAAGAATGCTCCTGCTTTTTCACATGTGTTTACAGGTAGAAAAATAATAGAATTTCCCAACCTAGAACTCTGTTTTGTATGTTTTTCATTTTAAAGGTAAATTACTCACAAATAACTAGTCCAAAACAATAACTTTATAATGGTGAAAGTTTTAGATATGTTTCTGAGTGAGGTGTTTTGTTATTTCTTAGACATGCTGCCAGTTAAGCATATTGCCTATGCATATAAAATTGGGCATCACTTTAACCAAAATAAGGCTAAATTTATATTAAGAATCTTTATGATTATTGAGGATGATGTGGCTCCTAATTTCATTTTTATGTACATTTACAGATTTATTCTGTGTTCTGAATTAAATGTTTTCTATCCTGCTTTCATACAGTGACCCTAAAGACATTATTTGTCTGGGATTGAACAGGGCTATTTGCCATGCCTTTTCCATCCACCAGTAGCTTTGACTAGATACTGAAACAGCCAAGGCATTGGTCATAATTTCAATAGCTTTTTTAAAAAATTCAGTTTCCACTAAAGAAGTCATCTCTGCTTTATTGGGAGTTTTGAAGAGCTTCTTTTAGGTTGCTTCTGCATGTGGGGAAATTATTTGAGTAAGAATCAAAGTTATTATGTTTATGAACTGAATAACTTTCACTGTCACTGAGTCTGAAAGAGTAAGTCAAATTAGATCAAAGTTGCATGTCTATCATCTGACAGTGTTTTTCAGGAGAGAGACCTTGCCATATCTATCGCTTTATCCCAAGAAGTTTGTGATGACTAGTTTGCATATCTCTTTTCCTGATGGACTTCAATGAGTCTGGAGTCCATCTTCACTTCCTATTTTCAGAACAGAAGATCTATTATGAAAACTTCCTTCAGTAACTGTATACTGCATGATCAAATCAGTTATTTTCATATATTTGTATCTCTGTTTAAAAAAGAAAAGAAAGGAGAGGACAAAGGGATTAAGATGGCTCATGGGTGATAAGATGGTGGGAGAACCCCTGGGTAGACAATGATGTGGAAAAAATATATATATATATTATATATACACACACATATGCATGTGCAGTCAAATTAAAAATAAAAATTAAAGGAAAAAGGAAAGGTTAAAAAATTAAATTGCAGGATAGTGTGCCCCATGAAATTGCAGTTGCATATGAGATAAATATTCAAGAGATATTAAGATAAATATTAAGATAAATATTCAAGAGATATCAAAATAAATATTCAAGAGATTTTTATTTAATGAAATAAAGTCCGACCAGATCTGTTGCCAAAGAAATTACTTTTATTTTCACATAATATTTTCACATACTAAATGTATACATTCTTAAAATTTCACACTTTCAGAATTTGAGTTACAGATGTGGTGAAGTTTGAAGGAAAATATATTCTTCTCAGCCTGTGTATTTAGATTTGTAGTCAGGTGAGGTGGTTTAATACTGTTTAACAGGATTTAGATATTAAACACGTATAATGTTTGTCCTGAAAACACCATCTTCCTACTCCACTAGATTAATCTTAAAGCAGCAATAACTAGCAAAGCCTACTCTTGTAAAATGGTCACTTTTATAATAAGAGTAGGAAAATGATAAGAAAATGACATTTTTGTAAAGAAAATAGCAAATCTCATAAATATTGCTATTTTTGTTTGTGTCTGTGTGTTTTATCCTTTCCAAGGACAAAAAGCAGCTCAGGCTCTTTGTCTTTAAAGATCACAGTCACTTGAGCTTGAAAGAGTGCTTTGATGAACTAAAATTTTAAAGTTCAGATAAATTATAATCAGTTACTCAGTAGGCTAAGAGTAACCCCAACCACGCCCCCCAAAGGAAATTAATTTTGAACTTTAGGTTTAAATAAGTTTTTTAATGAAAATGCTAATTTAGGGGTTACAACTGGACCCCCTTTTTAGTATATGCCTTATTTAACTGTAATGTTATATTATGCACCTGTAAAACTTGAACATTGCTTTAACTGAGTCATTAAATTGTTTCAGTATCTTTATAAAATGGGTGTTATTTAAGCAGGTTAAGTAAACTGAGATATAAAAAGCTTAAGAGGCCAAGTTATGACTCAGTTGAGACTTTATGAGTAGAAGACTGAAGGTCTCTTTATCATATTACATTTTCCTTGAGGCAACTCTTTTTTTAATTCATGTTTCAGAAAATAAAAATTTTTAAACTACATAAACCCATGGACTTATGACCAGGTTCTGATTGCATTCAACTCTAAAATAAAGTCTTCCTTCTTATAATCAGAATGTTAATAGAACTATTAACAAGCATATGACTTCACTTGAATATGACCACCTGTAAAATGAAATCCAAGTTAGTGGTGTGAAACACATATTCAATAAAATCCCACCTATATTTTTAAAAATAATGTTCAGTATTTTCATTTTTGCTTCCACCTATAACAACAAATTTCCTCCTTAAAAAAAAAAATGCATCGCAACTGCATAACATCAAATTACACTGTTTAGTTATTAAGTAGGCCATTATTATACACTGGTTGAAGGAAGTGTACGTTGAAGTGAGCAAGGCAATGTTGTGTAGTAAACATTAGCTTCATAAAACCCCTAAAACACTTAATTAATGAAAACCAAACATGGATAAAACCAATTTACCCAGATTTACAGACTCCCTTCATCTGGAAACAGCTGCTTAATGTTCTTCTTAAAAACACAGCTTGCTTCTTTCAGTATTAACAAGCTATTATTGTGAGTTATGTCTTTCTTTCAGTATATAAATTCCCTTAAAGCGAATGCGGAGAAGTATATAAAATGCAAGCTTAATGTTATTTTAACATATGCTACTAGGACTTTTTGAACATTGACAGTTTTGATGAAAAGCATCTCTCCTTGGCTCTCATAAATTTATCATTTTGCTTTTTTGGTTGTCTGGTTTTATATGATCAGAACAATTGCATTTGAGAAGTATGTCTCTTGATACAAAAGCAAACTGGTAGCATGCACCAAAATTCAAAGATCATGAGCTTTGACATCAGAACCAGCCTTCCTTTCTGGACATAACCTCATAAAATCATAGCACTAATTACAAAATATCAGAGCGTTAGAAAGCAGTCAGGCGGGTGAAGGAAATATTGCTCGTGGAGACTTATCTGGAAAATTGGAATTAACTGTCTGTAGAAGCACACATGTTCATGACCAGTAAATTCATGGGTTTTTTTTAGCTTAAAGATTCTAAACACAGAAAATGTCTCTTTGTTTCACTGTATTTTAGATTAGGTGTTGTATTTTGCAATTTTCTTCCTCTTCAGAAAAATAAAACAATGCTTCAACCAAAGAAATGTGAGATGGTAACACATGAAAGAATATCTTTTGTTTTTAATATGCTAACAATTGGCTAAAGTATTTTTATGTTAAAATAAATAACTTTTTCTATCATCACCTACTCCAATTCTGCTCTCTTATTACCTTTCTGAAATGAGGTTCTTCCATCTCTTCTTCATTAAAATTTATATGTTAGAATGGAAATGCTTCAAATTAAAGGCTTCTTAAAATATGCCTATTAAGTTATAATACATAGAATAATAATTGAAGATGCTGATAGTTACATTGCCAAGTTTCTCTGGAAAAATGGTAAGGAATTTAAAAATGTTTAAAAAGATAAAACCCTTTTCTCACTGAAAATTAAATAACAGTAAATGCAAGTAAAAATTGTTTACTCACTCTCTAAAGATATTTTTCATATTTAGTTTGCAATTGCATACATTTGGTTTAACCTAATTTTTGTGAGTGAACAAGAACATTTTTCAAATTTCTATTTGATATGGTGAGCTTTTAGATTTGAAATCTCAGACTTATCAAATAGCTGCTTATTCACTATAACTTAAATGAATGAAAGCATCAGGAAAGTCATCACATAGGACTAAGAATGGGACCCCAAAAGGGAGGAGAGATTGGTAATTAAAAAAATCTTTCACTTAGTATTTCCTAGTGGGTATGAGCTTTTCGTATGCATTTAAAATACATGTCCTCTCTCTATTTTTATTCTCTATCATGTATGATCTTCCATGGCAGAATTTTTATTCCTGCTATTCCTACTCTTATGGATGGTGTAGGCTGAAATCTACACTTATAATTCCTCAACATTTGTTCTTGTAAAGGGACATTTAATCTCCCTAACTAGACTTTGCACTTCCACTCTAGGCTTTCCTAGCTCGTTATGCATCTCATCATTACATTTGCTTATTTTCTTGTTATGCATGTGAACTGGCCACTGTTTGGGTGATTATTTCATTAACACCTATCCTCAACATGGACTCTAGCCATATGAAGGTGAGAACTGACTCAACTCTCCATCACTACTTTCTCTCCAGATCTTAGCAGAATTCCTAGCCAGTTAGGAACTCAAAAAGTATATTTTGTCTGAATGAAGGTATTAGTGAAAGAACAACTGATGAGAATGGAATTTCTCTATAAATAGCACATTCTGTGCAAAACCACAAAGAAGTGAATTATTACTAAGTACAGGAGGGAAAAATAAATGTATCAAAAATAAAGCTAGAAAAATGACAGATCTAAGTCAAAATGAGGCATTATGCTTTATACTTAACCCAAGAAATTTGAATTACGTATATATCATAAATTCTATATACTTTAAACAGGATGAGAAAATGGATCCACAATTTATTCAGGAGCTAATCATTTAGAAGCATTGTAAGCATAAAAACTGTAGACAATATCGAAACAGGTTGATAAATTAGGTTGCCATGGTTTTCATATGATTGTAGGTGAGCTAGCTATAAAGACAAGGAAAATGAGGATATATCCATTGTACTGTCTAAAATATTCTCCTGTGGCTTCAAAGGCTTTTTACTATGTTTTCCAGGTTGACCGCCAACCTCAGTTCATTCAAGGTTACCGAGTGATGTACCGTCAGACCTCAGGCCTGCAGGCTTCATCAACATGGCAGAATCTGGATGCCAAGGTCCCGACTGAGCGAAGCGCTGTCTTAGTCAATCTGAAAAAGGGGGCGACTTATGAAATTAAAGTTCGACCATATTTTAATGAATTCCAAGGGATGGATAGTGAATCTAAAGCAGTTCGTACTACTGAAGAAGGTCAGTTTTCAGATCGCTGACATAAAGGAAATTGATACCATGGAAAGCCAATTTCTGTGTATGTCCTTGTTTCTCAGCTTCGAAGGGAATCTGAAAGTGAATCCACGAAGTGTCTTGTTCTCTTTTAATTATGAGGATTCCGTAGGAATCCATTAAAGTATGAAACTAGAAGCTTGAATTTAATTACACGTGCCTTAAATCCTTTTTTAACAGTATACTGAAATTTGGTTAAATTTTCCTACAAGTCATGTTTGGATTTGGTTTCTTTGGCTTTGTTACAGAACAGGTTGCTGAGAATCCACTTTTTTTAGTAGAAAATTTATATTTTATAAGCCTCTTTCCCAGTGAATTCTGACAGTCTGACTCACATTTCTAATTCAGAAGGCTACTGGACATGGTCATAGCATTTTTCTTCATAATGTTTTCTTCTCTTCCCCTTTGAGAACTTTCCTTACCTGTAGATACTTTAAAGTCAGTGGAATTAATGCTGGTCTCAAACAGCCCATTTACTAACTTCTCCTTTTCTAAACTAAAGACAGCAAATGTTACCATCAAAGTAAAAAAAGAGTCAAATTCCAAGTATAACCAATCACACCCTTTGTGCTTTTGTATTAATTTAATATGCACAGCTTCTATAAAATCTGTTTTCTTTAAACATATTTTATATAAATCAATACAAGTGGA
>PVHY01000445.1:0-93125 GCA_004024945.1 Uropsilus gracilis | reverse complement strand
TCGGTTTATATTCATCTCTGATTTCTGTGGCCTTCTGAAGGTAACAAATGGAACTCAGCTGGGCTGTGTCTGGGGATGATGAGCAGTGATTTGGGTTCTTTCATATCCATAGAGAAAAGCTGAACAGTGTAATAATTGACCTGTCAGGAAGCAGGCATGGTGTTCTCTACAAGCCACGGCAAGGCAAATGAGAAACCAGTATTCAAAAATGTTATTTTACAATGAAGTCTGTTTAATAACTACAAAACTGGTAGGCAAAGGTTGGATCTATGTCAAGAGGCCATATTTTGCAACTGTAGTATTTCATAAAGAAGTATTACCACATAAAGAGCAGGCTGTGGTAATCTGTCTGTGTATCCTATCTCTCCATGCAAAGATAGCCATATTTCAGTGAAAAATATCAAGACAAATTTACCAAGCACCACAGAATTTACTGTCTATATAGATGTTGTTCACCATTATATTGTACATATTCTAAAATGAATTATGTAGAGTTATAAAAATTGACTTGTTCATATAATTTCTTTTCCTTTTCACAAAATTTTTTTCTTATGAAATTTGTTTTACATCCTTATCTACCCCAGGGTTTTCCCATCACCTTATCACCCATGAACCATTATCTTAGTCTTTTATGCCTCTACCATCCCCCTTTTACCCCCCTCCCCTCTTATGCTCTTGTTTTAATTTTGCTAGAAGTAGAATTTAATTTTTTCATGTCTGATTGATATCAATTATTTGAATGTTTTAACCACTAGTAGTTTTATTGTGGCTTTTCTATCTTTGGTTTAGACTTAGAAATTCATTGACAACGGATGCATTTTTCTGCAAAATTACTATTTCTTAGTTCTCAGATAATTTAAATGGGAGATACTGCATCTAAAATAAGAAAGTTTTCCTCACTCATCCTTTCTCATTATGCTTGTAGGAAAAAGCATAAACAAGAAAGTCAATGTAGACAATTAAAATCTCCCAGTTCACATTTAACCCAAGCAGGAATTGATTTCATTTATATCAATAGCATTTGTTACCCACCAATATAAAATGTTTTGAATCTTAAATTATAGGTAAATTTATAATAGTTTTTTCTCAATATGAAAACAGAAGGAATTTTTCTGTATTGGTTAAACTTACTAAACATAAACTAAAAAAAAAAAAAACCAAAAAAAAAAATTGCCAGTAAAGATAAATAACACTCAGAAAAGATTTTTTTTCAATATCATCCTCTCAGAATATTTTTGATAGGGTTGTTGTTTATTTGATTGAGAAATAAAATAAGTTTGATTTAGAGTCAAAAGACTAGAATCACACAAATGTCTAGAATCACACACATGGGTTCAAATCCTGCCTCACTCTTTGCCATCCACAATTGTTTAAAATCTCTTCTTCCACATCTGCAAAACTGATATAAAGAGTCGATTCTACCACCTGAGGTTACCTCCTGAGAGTTAAATCTAATATGTGACTCAGTATTGGACTTATAGAAACACTCCTTAGAATGTTAACTGTTCAGTGTCAAATATGGGACATAGAGTCAACCATTGCCTACCAGTTTTGTAGTTATTAAGCAGACTTCAGTAAAAAATAACACTTCTAAATTTATTACTGACTACATATTACCAAAACTGTTGTAGTGACTTCCAGTTTATCCATATATTTAAAGGATATATTTTTAAAACTGTCACTGTTGAATTCCATATGCAAATTTAAAACTACTGGAAACCAGAATGGCAGGCATCCTGCATTTACAGTCATGTACTATAAGCAGCATTAATGCATACCAAGACTTGCAGTTTATGTTTATTCTAATTACTTCCTCCACAGCACCAAGTGCCCCTCCACAATCTGTCACTGTGCTGACAGTCGGAAGCCACAATAGCACAAGTATTAGTGTTTCCTGGGACCCTCCTCCTCCAGATCATCAGAATGGAATTATCCAAGAATACAAGGTAGGGCCTGGGTGAAGCAGGTCACAGATAAAGCTTGCCTGGGAAGGAGCTGTCATATGGATGACTCCCATCTTGACTGGCACTCATACTGAGTTTGAGTGTAAAGTGATTATTTATATCTTTGGGGGGACAGATAATGAAACAAATACATAGGGGGTTAGAACCTACCTCCAAGGTCACAGAAAACACAGACTCGGTTGGATAAGTAGACCACCACAAACAAGTGGAGTGGTTTTCCACAGTGAGATTCTAAAACCCAGCAATTCAGAGACATAAGAGACAGGGTAGGTGGTGAGTCCCTCATCACCACAGCTGCCTTTATCTTTATTATTAGTTTTGTGGCAGCTATTTTTTAAACTGTGTTATTAGAAAATGTTGCTTCAGGGTTTGGAGAGATGGGATTGGGAGTAAGAGCTTGGGCAATGGCAGCTCCAAGTTCTGCTTTTAGCTTGTTATTGAGGTTTTATAAAATGCTTCATCCACTTGAAAAGGGGAACCATTAATAAAATGAATTTTGAATAAACTAAAAGATTAATTGATTGTCTTATTTTAATTGTTGTTTTGTTGCTATTTTGAAAGAATATATTTCTGAGACAGTTGATTCTTTTGATATTTTATAGACATCTTTGAGATGTGTCTTTGACTTCGAGATATAAGATTCTAGCTAAATGGAAAATGAGTAGACCATGTTTGTGAGTGAAAAACACCTCATAAAATCTTGCAAAGTTTCACAAATATGATTTTGTTTTGTTAAAAATTGCTTATAAAATTCTGAAAATAACAGATTATGTTAGAATAGATAAGACACATGACCTCACCACAGAAATCCATAGTTGATATGTATATGAAGCTGAATAATTACACACAGAATATTTCAGATTGAATTGTGTTATATCTAAGAAAAAATAACTTTTAAATAGATTTTATTCATTTACTGGGTAACTTACAATGCAAATGTACATTATCATCATTACTGTTTACTTTAAATATATCTCCATCACATTACAGAAATGTGCTAATAAAAGAATAATTGTTTTCATGATTGCTTAGTCACCCAGATGCTAAAGTTTCATGAGTTTTCAGGCACACTATTTCAAAATCAAAGTGTTATGTGTGTGTGTGTATCTTTTAATAAGGTTGGAATTTTCCCTTTGTGTTACCCAAGTGTAAATATTTTTTCCCTTTGTATTACCTATGTGTAAATTACATTTGCTTACATTGAAATTTTTGACTTATCATTACCATAAGTTGTTAACTCTCTCACTTGTATGAGGTTAACATGTTTTGGCAACAAAGTTTATGTTAAGTGAGGGCCAAGTATTTCTCCCAAGTATCCCTCCATTATTAACACAACTATCATAGTAAATGAAATAAACCTTAGAATTTACAAGATTTTAAAGAAAAGGTATCTTGAACTTACCTATCTCAGAAACACATTCTGAGTGTCCACACAAATGCATCTCTATGCAGATTATGAAGTATATAATATGAATATAAATATGTATTCACAGTAGATTTCTTTTGGAACAGTTTGCAGTAACAGATTTTCATATTCTAGAAGAAAGTATATCCTAAATTTGATAACTACTTAAAATAAAAGCCTCACCTCACTTTTTAAAAACTTTTCACTACTTTGTTCAGACATGTCAGTATGTGTGTATATGTTTTGATCAATATTGAGATTTATTACTGTCAATGTAAATATTGGCTTTAATTTCATCTCAGTCAATACCAATAACTAAGTCAATTAATCTTGTTAAGTACTTCTGAATAAGTTAATATTTTCTTAAATGAAATATAAATTACATAGATATACCTATATATGTTAGATATTCCAACTTTAGACTCCATATTTTAATAGATTATACTATAATAAATCTTGTTAAAGAAATTAAGCAGAAGAATTTATGCATTTTAATCTCTACTCAAATGCTGTTTGCAACTAAGGACCACTTTCCAGAGATATTTAAAGAATCATTGTTCCTCTGAATGATTTATGAACATTCAATGTTGAAATTAAGATTTAAAGAACATGGTGTAACTTTAGTTTCCATCCTTGTTTTTCCTTTTTCCTCGTACACACACACATGCACACACAACTGCAGAAATTTGGCTTTAGAAAATATCCATGACAAATGCTTCATATCTTAGAAAATATATTGGTCACTATTTTAAAAATGTAAGCAATTATAATAGTCTACCATAAAGGATAATTTTATATTCCCTTATTATTCACTTTACATCTCTATAGATCTGGTGTCTGGGAAATGAAACCCGATTCCATATCAACAAAACTGTGGATGCAGCTATTCGATCTGTAATAATTGGTGGATTATTCCCAGGTATTCAGTACCGGGTAGAGGTTGCAGCTAGTACCAGTGCAGGAGTTGGAGTAAAAAGTGAACCGCAGCCAATAATAATTGGTGAGTATCAATCTGTGTAGTCTGGGCTTTAGACTCAGTCAGCTGATAAAAATGTAGATTGTTTTTTAAAACTGCAGTGTAAAAGTGGAGATGTACTGTCCACTTATTGAAAGATACATGCATTGCATCAAACAGCCAAACAGATTAACTCAGTAGAGCTGATTACAAAAATAATTAGCAATTGCGCATAGTTTTCAGAATTCCGAGAGCTTCTTAAAATTGTAATCACCAAGAGTTTACTGCTGAAAGTTGGTTTTAAAATTACTTTTAATCAATGATTTCATTAACAGTTTTCGTGTCACTGAAATACAATGGAAAATGAGACTAAATAAAATTTGTATTTTGTTTCAAATCTATGTGCTTCCTCGTAGCTCAAAAATTAGCCAGAATCAGACAAAAAGAATCTTTGTATTTAAATATTCCTAAGGAGATAATCTTATCAAACCTATTATCATCCTTACAGATTATTCCCTATCACCATAAATTATATTTATGTTTTTTGATATATGTATATATGCACACATATATTCCATGAATATCATTTTTGCTTCCGATTTCTTTTTATAATTCATATCTTTTTGAGGTTCAGCCATGTATGCTGTATGTATTATGCAATTTTATATGTTTCGTTTCTAGGAAGTATGCATTTATATGATTATACTATAGTTTTCTTCTTTCTTGTCTCTTGAGTAAACAAATATTCTCCTGTTACTCTGAGGATAAAAGTTTTTATTTTTTGAGCAAAAATACACAAAATAAAATGTTTGGATAATGGGATTTATATAATTTAACTTTATAGGTAACTGCTAAACATTTTTTCAAATTGTTGCATGGCTTTATATCCTGTCACTTGAAAAAGTCGGTTTTTCCAATATTGCAACCATCCTGTTGAGTGTAAAACAGTACCTCATTGTGATTTTAACTTGAATCTTTTTTGATGACCTAAGATTCAGAGCAACTTTAAATGTTCTATTGATCAAAACATACTTTTTATATAAAATATCTAAATATATCTTTATAAAACTGTATTGCTGCTTGAGAGAATTTATAGTCACAATCTGAATATAAGTTCTTTGTCATATACTTAGGTCACAAATATTTTATCCCAGTCTATATCATACTTATTTGTTTTCTTAATTGTGTGTTTTGATCATCAACAATTTTAAATTTTAGTGAAATATATTTTCTCAGATTTTCCTTTTTACCACTTTCTAAAAAATTGTGCACTATCTCTAGATAGTATTCTCATATTTCTTTCTAAAAACTTTATAATTGTATCTATTAGCATTAGGTCTGTAGTCTTTGAAAATGTACACGTGCTTATTTATTTCATATGTATATCAAAATGGGTAGTCTTTTTTTAATTAAATTTATATATATATATATTTACATCATTGTTTACCCCAAGATTCTCCCACCCCCTGTCATCAGTGAACTGCCATCCCAATCTACCATGCCCATCCCTACCCAACTACCCCCTCTTTTGCTTTATGCTTTAGTTCTGCTGTCAGTTTGTTAGTTTTAACTTTTTGTGTCCTTTCCTTTGTTTGTTATTCCTATATCCTGCATATAGGTGAAATCGAGCATTTTCCTTTTGCTTTCTGGCTTATTTCCATTAGCATGATTCCTTCTAGATCCATAGATGTTATTAGAAATGCATCAAATTTGTATTTTTATTTCAGAATAATATTTCATTGTGTACATATACCACAAGTTTCTGATCCATCCATTCATCTATTTAGGGGCATTTCGGTTATTTCCATATTCTGGCTATTGCGGATGGTGCTGCAATAAATACACAAGTACAGATGTCAGTGTTTAGGTATTCATTGGGTGAATTCACAGATGGTAGTTCCATTTTCATTTCTTTGAGGCCTTCCATGTAGATCTTTTTCATACATCATCATTTTCTTCCAGAAAATTATTTTGGTTATTCTGAACCTTTAGTGTTTCCATACTTTTTTTTCAAGTCAGATAACAATTTCTACAAAATTATTTTAGAATTGGAATTGAAAACGAAAAGCATTTTAACATTTTAGTAAAATTTTCACTTTAGGAACAGTATATACATTAATTTTTATATTTCTATACAAATTTTATAGTTTTCACCATATGATCTTACATATTTTATCAAACTTATATCTGAATAGTTGATGTTTTTTGTACTAGTTTAAGCAAAGACATGAAGTTAACTATTCAAAACATTCTATAATATATGTTTAATGTTCATATATGTCTTGTGGCCTTAACTTAAATCAGTCATTTTAACAGTTGTGAAAAGTTTTTTTTTTTTCTGAATATTTTTAGGTAAACATTGGTTTCCATTCTCCTTATTTGTGTTAGTCATAAATTCTAAAGGATAATTTCAAAGATATATAAACTTCATATTCCTAGGGTAAACATTACTTGATCAGAATATATTTTTCACAGATGTAGCTGGAGCTCATACGCTACAAGTACACTCTAGAATTTTGCATCTATATGCATGAATGATATTGAAGGCAATTTTTTTTTCTAATGCCTTTGTCAGATTTAAGAATCAAAGTGACTGACAAAAAATGGATTGGGAAATATTCCTTCATTCTGTATATTCTGTAAAAGCTTTTGTGGGACAAGAATTCTTTCTTCCTTAAATATTTCTGGAATACAGAAATATTTGTGTCTAGAGTTTCATTTGTGGATTTTTTAAAAAGAAATTATTAATATTTATTTATTCAGAATTTGTTATTCCTTTCTGTTTTTTGTGGTAAATTGATTTGAGGATTTGACTACAAGTAAATTTGTCTAATATATAGTTGAATTTATTATTACATGTTTATTTGTAATATCTCTTTATTTGAAGAATATATACGCTATGGAATATATATTAATGTTACCTATAGTATTCTTAAATATAAAACTTTATGTTCTTTCTCTCCCTCTTTATTCCTCTCTTCTGTTTTATCAATCTTAATAGAAATATTTTATTAATTTTAAAATGCAAATTTCTGACTTTGTTAGAAAACTTTAATTAATTAATTAATTAGAAAACTATTGCTTTCTAATTAATCTATTTATTTTCTTTTTATGATATATTGCTTCTTGAAATAGAAACATGTTTGAATGATTTCAACCTTCTTATACAGAAATTTAAAGTTGTAGATTTTTCTCAACGCACTTCTTTTGCTAAATCTTAAAAACTTTGATGTGTTACAGTTTAACTTACATAAAGTGGTAAAGCTTTTCATTTCCCATAAGGATTACTTTTTTTTTTTTTTTTTTGCAGAGGTTATTTAGAAAGTTTAGGTTAAATTTCCAAATACTCATAGATTTTCCAGATTGGTTTTCATTACTGACTTCTAATATGTATACACTGAGGTCACAGAACATACTTTATAAAATTTTAATCTTTTATATTTAAAGATCAATTTTGTATGCCAATATTTGGTCTTACTAAATGTTTCTTGCACATCTTTTCTGTTTTGATGTAGATTGTTCTAGAAATAAGATCGAATAAGTTAATAGGATTATTTAGTCCTTAGTAATTTTCTTTTTTTTTTATTAGAATAAGCCTGGATATTTATTATAATATAGATTATTTTCTCCTTTCAACAATATATGTTTACATCATATGTTTTATTGGTCTCATATACAAAAATTTTAGGGTTATTATATCTTCTTAATAAACTTACTGTGTATCATCATAAGATGCCCCCCATTTTTTTTCTGGTAAGATTCATTGTCCTGAACTTTTTATGATGTTAGTATAGTCACATAATCTTATAAATGTTTACATAATTTATGTTTATTCCATCATTCAGTTTTCTCCTGTTTTGTTATATTTAATACAAATTTCTATGATTTATATCAAGTTACTCGGTCTTGCTTTTTTTTATCCAATATGACAATCTTTATCTTTTTTTTTATTTCTTTTTTTTTTCTTGGATCACAACTTTTTTACTTTCTACATATAATATTAATATTAATATCATCATTATTATTGAACCATTTGAGGGTACTTTGTGGATATAACATTCCTCATCTCCAAATTTCTGCATGAATATCCTGTCTTAATACATAGCCTATCCAAATCAAGAGCTTAAAGTTTTAATTGGAACATTTAATCATTTTTAATATAAATACTGATGTGCTTAGATTTAACATTACCATCTTTCTCATCTTTCTCAATGTTTTATATCTGATTTTGTTCCTATATGCTAATTATTTGCTAACTTCCTTGCATAAACTGAATGCATTTCTGTACTATATTTTCATTATTGGGATTTTAGGCATACCTCTTTTATGTAATATTTACTCAGTGAAATATAATTTTATTTTCTTTTAATCTTGATGCTGTTTTTTTTTCTGTATATGTAATAAAGACCAGTATACAAGCTAAAGTATTATTATAAATATATATATATATATTTACATATTTATTTCTTAAATAGATGAGAATCCATCTTTATTGGGTATCTTGCTCCATGTTTCCTTGAATCACCTTGTTTCCTTGAGTTCCTCCTTTTTGACTCAGGAATGCTATGCAATCATGTTTGGGGTCCTTTTTCATACATTGTATTTCAGAAACTCTAAATTAAAAGCTGTCATAGCAGTAGAATTTATTTTGTTTATTTCCCTTTTCTCTCAACTCTACCCTTTTCTTTCACAAATTTTATCTAGTTTTCTACTTTTTTATGGGGGGAGTGCACACCCATTTTGCCTATTTCTTCATGGACAGAAAGGGAAATGTTCTCTGTGTTATTCATGTCAATGATATCATTTTATGTCCTAGAATTTCCATTTGTTTCCCTTTATATTTTCCATTTCTCTCTGAAATTCCCTATATATTTATTCATTATGATTGTACAAGCTGTAAACCCATGAGCACATTATAACTGATTTATAGTCCATATGGCCTAATGTCAGCATCCATGATATCTCATGGTCTGTTTCTATTAATTAATTTTTTTTCTTGTATTTAGGTCATATTTTCATAGCTGCTGTTATTGTTTGTTGCTTGTTTTGTACCTGGTGGTATTCTTTCCTATATACTGGGCATTGCAAATGATACAGTATAAAATTTTGTGATTTTTCTGAAAAATGATGATTTTTGTTTTAGAGACAGTTTACTAACTTACCATCTTAATGCTCTGACTGCTTTATCTTTATATTTTGTTAGTATGGGTCTGTATTTTCACCATATTGGTAGATAATCTTCAAGTTCATCTTTATCTAAGGCAGTTCTCCTTCTTGGGGTATCAGTGAAAAGGCAACATAATCTGTTTACTAGGAGTGTCTTGATAAAATTCAGACTTCAAGTGCAACATGTTTTGCCATGAATTTATCAACTTTGAGTTGATAAGGCTATTCAACCTTTTTAGCTTTCTGATTTCTGTATTTAACAGATGTTTGAAATCCTCTTCATGACTGGAAGATTTCATCCATGGAAGGGGAAATTATACAAGCTTGAGATGATCACTCCAATAACTCCCTCTTTTAAGTGGTTTCCCCTATAATTTTCACTTACTCTGTTCCTCTGAACTCTATCCTCTGACACATCAAACTATAAAGATTGAGGTTTTCAATTTTGGTTTCAACTGCTTAACACTGCATAGTTTGCAATTTCTAAAAGAAAACCAAAGCTTCAAAAATAAATTATTTCCCTTGTTCTTTGGTTATTCTTGCTTTTGTTTGCTTGTCAATATCTTTATAAAATTGCTTTCCTGGAGCTTATATATTTTAACAATATATACATAGTTTCATAAATATACTAACTTTCTAGTAAATTATTTATTTTTTAGTATTGTTTATGAAGAGATAATAACATTTAGTCATAATGCTTAAAATATTAGATTCTCTGAGTTTTCTTTCTTCTATATATTAAATGCTATAAAGAGAAAAAGTTATAGTATTAACTTTCCTTTAAATTGTCTTCCCTCTCTTAATTAGTCATTCAGACTGAATTAATTTCTTAACCTGAGGGAAACCTACAATCTTTCCCTTCTGAGATTTTCTAAAATAAATTGGAATAAGAAAGAAATACAGGTACACCCAAAAGAATTTAACTGACATATATATGTATATAAGTATATGTATGTATGTATTCCATTTAAAGTATTGGAAATAAGCTATTAATTTTTCTTTTAAAAAAAACTATATGAAACATGTTTAAAACATATAGTTTTCTATGAGAACTCCTAGATAAGTAAACACAGCTGTTTTTTATTTTTAGTGTCTCTAGTTGACTGAATGTAATTTTTCTAGCTCAAAAATAAGTAAGAATGACAAATATTTGTATTTTTCTTTCATGTTTTCTATTATATTTAGTAATAAAAGAATTCTCACACAGAATTTTAAAAATTTTTTACTATGAATATTTATTTCACAATGTTTGGGGAATTTATTGCACTCAGAAGTGAGTAAAAAATAATGTAAAAATATCATTTAATCAAGCTCCTGTCATGACAGCTAACAATTACATGATAACTTGTAATAATTAAGTTAATTTAGACTATTTTAAATCAAATGAAATGGAAATTTGTTGAACTCTTCCATCATTATCAAAAGACTTGAAGTCTATAAATGACTTAGAGGATTTTTCAATATATTACTTCATGTATCATAAAACTTTTTAACTTTTTCTATGAAAGAAAAATAATCTAATCAATTATATTCCTATTTCTACACCCACTAGCCAGAACATGCACTGTTCAGTGTGTAATCATAGAAAGTAGAATTGTGCCACTTGAATTAAGCTCAGACATACGGTTGAGAGTGTACAATGCAACCAGCAGAGGCAATTTGTCCTAAGAGATTTATTTCCTTTTAATATCTACAGTTGTAGTGAAAAAGCCTTTAATTGTTCCTTTAATTACACCCGCATATCTACCTTAACATCTTGTCTGATAACCTTATCTACACAATTTCTATTCCTTAGTTGAAGGTGATTTAATGATGGCTGATCTCTTTTTCTATTTCAGTTTGTTTTCCCTATTGTCTGCTCAGTTCTGGAAATAACATTTGAAATGACTCAATCTCTACCTCATTTCCCCTTTGCTTTAATTAAATCATGTATTGACACTGGACATAATTTATGGCTGATAATTTTAGATTTGTCTTAAGCCAGCCGATGTACTCTTATCTATTCCTTTCCAGTTTAGTTTTCACTTGAGAAAGTTCCAGTAAGGGACCATCAATTTAAATATTGTATAAATATAACATATGGCCTCTCATAAGCTTAAAGCATTATTTTTGTCTCTGCAATTTCTGCCAGGAAAGTGAATATTTACACTAAAGTCTCATGTGATTGCACTTAGACACAAAAAATGCAGGAAAATACAGTTACAGATATTAGCACCAAAGAGCAATTCATATAATAAATTCACAGTGACTAAAATTGTCAGCAGTCTTATATAGTCATATAACTGTAGTTTTTCTACTCAGCCATTTCACTCTTACCGTATATAATTGGTAATAATATATGGAACAGCTGCAAACTTTCACAGTAATAGGTACAATGGAATCTGATGTGTCTAATTAATTTTTAGTCCAACAAATTAGTTTTGTTCTTCATTGCTCTCCAATGGGAGGAAGAAATTATGTTTCATTATATTTTTTTGTCTGCAAGAACAATGGAACGTTACAGGTCACATACATCTCTTGTCTGTGTTTTAATTAGTCCAACTGACAATATTGTTTCAAAAATATCAGCAGCATAAGAAATAGCAATACATGTAGGTAACATAAATATTGTGCTGTATTAAACATGTCACTTTACCAACTTTACATACAAATGAAGAAAAATTTTCTTTTAATTTTGTTTTTCATAATTATGAGTAGCTACAAAAATCATCACATATTTGTATGTTTCATATTAAATTTTAAATTCATTTAAAATATATTCATGTTATATTTTTATATGTATAATAATGGAAGAGTTTGAAAAAATGGAAGAGTTTGAAAAAACAATCAGCTTTATGTAATCTGTGATTAACATAAAAAATCTTGAGAATAGAATCTAAGTATGCATAAGAAAATGCTAGCAACTTTGACAAACAGTCTGCATTCCAATTAGCTTAAATGAATGAAGGATTTTCTTTTTTTTATTTATAGCTTAGTCTAATGAGTTGGCAGAACACAGCATATAGTGTCTATTCTATATCACTATTTAGGGACTGTTAATCCTTCCAATCAATGACTCTGCTATTTTTTAGGGACTCACATTCTCTAACACCCTTTTTTTCTGTCTAACTTTAAAGAGAGTATCAAGCATTGTCATAGTAGGTCATGAGCACATTTTGGAAATGGTATAATCACTTTTGCTTACAAACTATTGGTCAATAATTTCGTTGCACTAAACTACAAGGGAAACTGGGAAATACAGAGCAATTTTCTGCAATTGAAGAAAGGGGACAACAGTAAACAAGTCACCTGTGGTTTGCAAAACTTTTGAGTCTAGATGATCTACCCCTTACTTTTCTGAAGAAACCTAGTTTTTCTCCAAGTAATCATTAGTCTTAGTTCTCATGTGGGTCATTATTTGTTAACCACAAATACCATGTTCTGTTACCTTGTGTGTGTATACATATATATGTATATATATATAAGTATACATATAGCGAGAGTCATAGAAATAGAAAAAAGGTAATATATGTATTATATTATGTATATTATATATATTATATATAATCTTCTAACTACATGAAATAGACAATACTGTTGGAAAATAACTGAAAGAGGTGCTCATAATATTATGTGTTTCATGTGAGCTTTTGCTAACTTAACTATAACAGGAGTATCCAAATGTGGAATTTCAAAGATCATTCTCTTTCTAATATTTTCAGCTGTGATGATAACTAAAACAATAGAACTTACATAATCGTTTTATTTGATATGCTGAAATTCTCCATTTATATTTTGCTTATAATTTATTTTTTAATATGTTTGCTGAGTCACTAATATAATGAGGGGTTAACATTAGAAATCACTTAATTCCTAGAGTCAAATTCTTAACTGTATTGGATAAACAAATTTTTTCTCTTCATTGCTATTATGATTAGATAAGTTTAAAACTATTTTAAATGTGAATTGATGTCTTGATTATCTTGGGGAAGCTTAAATTGCCAAAAAAAAGTATACTTCTAGAGTAACTTTAACCCAGATTTAAATGTACATTTTAGTTATGTAGAACTTGGAGTTAATTTTAAAGTTGTCTTTTTGTTCAAAATTCAAATGGATTTTCAGATTCGTTTTGAATCCTTTAAGAGAAGACATTACTTTTATCTTTCTGTGACATTTTAATTACAGATACTAAGCTCTATAAAAGGATATTTATACAATTGTCATTGTTTTATATAATAGTCTTAATACTTTCTAGAAAAAAATAATGAATATTTGGTCAAAATATGGTCTTTGATAGAATATTAAAGTCAATATTAAGTTGACATCTTTTATGAATCATAAACGTTTGAAATTTATCAGTACTATAAAGAAAATTATTTGCAAATACCCTGCACTGTTATAATTGATGTCTGTTTTCCTTTATAAAACTATTTAAACCTTCTTTTGCTAATAGAAGAAAGGTGTAAATTCCTAGCTCTTTTGTTACTATTTATTTATGATTGGTTTCCTTATCTATTCATAAACTAAAACATAAGGGAACAATATTCTTAATCACATTTCAAACTCATAATTTGATTATTTTTCTGAAACATAAGATACACTTATCGATGATTCCAACAAGCTCAGGGCAAAACAATTATGACATCCGTTTGAAATAATGTTCTGCTGCCCCATGTATATATTTTCCATGCTTATTCTTGTATTAATTTTAGTAACACTATTATTTCTTCCATAGGGGGACGTAATGAAGTTGTCATTACAGAAAACAATAACAGCATAACTGAGCAAATCACTGATGTTGTGAAGCAGCCAGCCTTTATAGCCGGGATTGGCGGTGCCTGTTGGGTAATTTTGATGGGTTTTAGCATCTGGTTGTATTGGCGAAGAAAGAAGAGAAAGGGGCTCAGTAATTATGCTGGTAAGAGACTTTCTAACTAACAGAACTCTTTTCTTTAGAAATGTAATGAAATAAAAGAATGAGAAAGAATGGAATGCAATAGTGAGTGAGCAAATAAATGAATGCTTTTGGCTTGTTTTAAACATCTGCTGTATAAAATGCAATTATAAACAACATGCTTGAATATATTGCTTTTCACCTCTTCATGGCCTTATGGCCATAAGGCAAGCGTTTTGCGTGTCTCTCCAGTAAAACATTGTAAGAGTATACACTGGTAAAATGCCTAACCATTTTTTCTCCAGTACATTGTGTACACACACAGATTTTTGAATTTTGCATTTTCTTAGCCCATTGTTTTAGAAGTGGGTATTGAAGTAAGAGAGACTTTATATATAGCTGTCAGTATTTCTAAGAAATGTCCCAGAGGAAAGATACAAGCAGGCACAAAATCTCTCCAGAATTAGAATAATGATGACACATGAATGAAGTGATACTCTATTGACTCACGTAGACTGTTTATTTTTATTTCAAGGTGATAAATCAGTATTTTAGGAGAAGGAAAAGAAGCAGAAAAAGGAAAACAAAACAAAACAAACAAAAAATCCAAGACCCTATATAGTTTAGCTGTTTGCAAAAATGTTTTCCTCTTAGAATCCAGAACTGTCTCCCAGGTGTTGAAGAGCAGAAAAGTGAACAGAGAGAATGCAAGATAGAAGAGCAGAGAGAACAGATATAAGATTACTAAGTCATTGATAGAAGAATGAACTCATTCCTAATACTATGGTCCATGACAGTTTTGAGTGCAGTTTATTTTAAGTATTTTCTCTAGCAACAACAGCATAAAAAAGAAATTGTCTCACAGTAGTTCACACTTTCTAGAACTTATAAGAGAACACAATTACCACTATCCTACAAGCTCTTTAGAAATTCCAATACATTTTATTGAACCTTTTTCTAATTTTGACTTTGGTAAGAAACATACATAAAACATATGCTTTAATAACTGATTTTGACTGATGTTTCATTAATCTTTTATGCTTAAAAGCCACTATAGCCTGTAACCTAAGCTGCTAAGATGGTCTAAATAGTACAAAATATAAAGAACAGCACTGTTTTTATTTTTATTTGACAACTATGAAAGAGGATCATTTGATTATAACAATGTGGTTCATGTATATGTCTTATGAAAATAGTTTGTTAGTTACTGGATAGGATAAGTATCCCAGCCTACAGAAATTAGTGTATTTTATCTGTGCAAAGGGTCTTCTGTCAGACTTTGCAATTGCCTACCATTCTCCTGACTGTAAACCTCCTGCTTCCTTATGCATCATCATCTGAGTGCTGTCTCATCACACCATGAGGGATTCTTCCCAGAAAGGGACATTAGACAGAAACTGCTGAGTATCAGGATCTTGAACAACAAAGATGCTTTATCTTACCTTCTTGTCTTTAAACCCAGTCACTCAGGCTTCATTCCCGAAGGTATTGTCCATCACCTCATCTGCTTAATCAATCACTAATCAAATGGTATTTCTACTCTATGGCATGTTCATATAAATCATGTAATACTAAAGAAATGACTTATTAATATCAATAATTATTTTGTTTATTCCTCTTTGATTTTTAATGAACATAATAAAATATTGACTATACTTGTTCACTTAGTGCAAATTTTTATGATACACACATTGGAAGACATTTCTGTCTTCCAGGCATCTTCACTCACTTCTTGTGAAAATCATTGTTCTCATGATTAGAAGGTTTTATTTTAGTAAATTTAAATTTAAGTCAGGCCTTTCCTTTCTTTTCCTGTATTTTTTTAAGTAGGTTTCTTTGCAAATCCTGTGCATATAATTTGAAAATATCTGTTGGTCTTTGAGTGGACAATAATAGTCAATTTCTTATTATCATTTCTTGTTGTGACTGATATTCCTCTGCTTGTAGAAGAACTGCTAGCTTAGAAGTTGCTGTGCCCTTCAAATATTTTGGAATAAGGCCAACTCAGAGAGCAACCTTTGAGAACCTTTATACTTAATTGATATATGGCTGACTCACAGAATAGATTCACCTTCAGCTCATAATTTGCTTTCCAGAAACTGGTTCTTTTTTAGGTGAGAAGCAAGTGAAAATGCAAACCACAAATAATTGCATATCTGACTCAGTAATATCTTCTACACAGTTTCCTCCATAAATATACTGCCCTATACTTTTTTTCATATTCTTGTTTTATACAACATAGAGAACATGGAACTTTTAGATAAGAATGATTATTGGAGTAAGTATCTTTCTGACATTTCTTATATTTCTTACATACATTTATATATTCATGTACACATTTCCAATTTAACAGTACAGAATTTTCCTAAGGGAATACTTTGCATTATAAGTATTATAGAAAATACACTCTATTTGTACTGATTTTGTTTATAGTTTCATTTTTATAAAATTTCTGCAGGAATGGAATCTACTGAAATTTATAAGTATGAAAACTAAGCTACTTAGTAAAGTGAAAACAATATGATTTTCCTCATTTTCATTTGTTTTTGCATGGTGGTATCTTTCTAGTCCCATCTTTAATGTTGAATGATGACAGCAATAATAGTTTCTTTCACAAATAAACAAAAACTTTGCTTTAGTATCAGTATTAAATTTATAATGCAGGGTACCTCATTTATTTCAGATTATGACCTTGAATGATGAATAAACATTAAGCAATTACATAGATCAAAGATGTGCAATTTAGTTAAAGGTAGATAGATGTATAGAAGAATCATAAAAGAGATAAAAATTGATTCCAGCACCCCTTTTTTCCTACTTTAGTTTAGATTTCTCTCAACAACTAGAGCAGCAATGATATTTAACTGGTGAGGAGACATACATACCTGTCAGGGTGGAGAGTCTATTTCTCAAGCACAGTGATTTCTACTCACCTTACATAGGCAAGAACTTACCCAATGACTTCTGGTATTCTCTGTGGTTAGCCTTTGACTCTTCATCATAGTGGAAAATTATATTAGAGTAAAGTAATTTGTACACATATTTTTCTTATATGTCAAAAGATATTCACATATTTTTTCAATGGACACTAGTGGATTAAAGACTGAAACAACGATCAATAGTCAGATACAAATTTAAATATTTAAAATGTCTTCAGCAGAGAATTTGTCCTGAATTTTTTACTGCTTGGTTTGGTAGAAAAATGGATATTTCCACAGGAAAATGTTCTTAACTTCCTATTTTTTTTTTCATATTTATCCTTAGGAAATTCTTCAACAAAGACATGCACCACAGGTTTGCATATGTACAAAGGGTAGTCAAAACAAAAAGGGCACACCCGCCTCTCATAAACTGTGAAATCACATGCTTTCCAGCCCAACATACAGTGTTATTACCTTAACTTTTACTGAGCATTAACAATCTTCTTGTCATGGAATGTAACGTTCATGACTGGTTGAATAATTCCCTCCTTACAGTGCTAGTGAAAGAAGATTGTAAAGAGATTTGGGTAGAGAGACATGGAAAATATTATGTAATTTTTAAATTCAAAGATATGAATGGAAAAGTAGCCAGTGTTTTTAAAAAAGACTTAAGTATATGTTATATTACATGAATTTATATCTATATCCATATATGGGCAGAAATATACATAACTATATATATATGTATGATAATCTTCATGAAGCCTGCTTGACTTTAAGTTTTTGCTATATTTTTAATCACAGGTATTAATTTTAAAAAGCTGATTAATGTCAGCTTTTTAATGAAAGTAAATGTTTTCATCCTTTAAAGTTTTCACTTTTACGATATAGTTTATGAACATTGCCTTTATGAATAACAGATTTATTAAATGACTATAAACAATTTAATGAGAAAGAAAATTATAAAATGCTAAGTACTTTGTGTATAAGTCTTAAACCATTGGTAAAATGTAAATTATTTGAGAAAATTGTACAAAGAAAGCTAAAAGATTTGATGGAATTTTTATACTCTGATTATCTAGGCCGAGTTAATGCTTATTAAAAGAGGATTAATCTACATTCATATTTGAGAAGTAGCTTATCAGGAAAAGGAATGAAGCTTGGCTGGAAACATTAAAGTTTCCATTTGGTGTAGGAAAATGTGGCCTACTAGAGATAGCACTCTGAAAGCTTCCTTTCCGCAAAATGTCAATTTACTACATAGTTGTATTTCTCTTTCCCTTCATTTTTAGCAGTCCTGAGATTAGGATAAATCCTGTCAGAAAATAGTAGAGGTACATTATGTGTGATATAGACTCACAAAATCTTTTTACCTTGTATCCTTTTAAAATATTGCAATGCATTCAAAATATTTAAAGCAATTCTAAAACATTTAATAAGATCGGTGTCTGTAGAACTTGTGGAAACACTAATGCTATTCAGTTAGTTTTAGGAAAAAAAACTACAAACTTCTGAACATTGCTCCCTGAAAGTTATTGTGAGTAGAAACTCCTGTAAAGATACTTATTTCACATGTATCTCTGGCAAACACAAAGACACTATACTGTGATGATCAAAATCCTAACTGGAACAAGGTTGTTCAACCACGTAAGCTCCCCATTCTCCTGCTTTTAGCTTCAAGGAAATGCAACATCTCTTTGAAATGAGAGCTATCTCAAAAAAGCTTTTAAATTGCAGTAGCATTTATTTTTATGTTTCTCTGTTTCTCTCTTTACACACACACACACACACCACACCACACCATACACGCTGATCAAACAAGTAAAACTTCCATTTTAGGAGTTATAATTATTCATTCTTATTTTTATCTTCTTTCATTGTATAGTCTAATAGATCTCAGTTATGTTTGGGTTATTTTTTAAGATAACAAATATTATTTAACAAATCTTAAATGTTTTGGAGGATGGTATAGAAGTGGAACTAGGGGGGATGTCTTTATTCCTCTTGCATTTGAAATATGAATGAATCATTATTATAAGGCCATTATATCATTTTCTAGCAAAAATTTACAAAGTAAAATATTCTTATATATAACAAATTGTGCTTATGGGCCATTTAAATGAGTCATTTATTTAAACACGTATTGTGTATTTTTGCATTTTATAGTTAGTGTACAGAACTATAGAGATAAATGCCTTCATGGAATATTTTGACATCCTAGCAGTCTAGAGCTAGTTGAAAATATTTTAATGACAACAAAGATGATTAGAAAACAGATATGTTCTGAATACTTTGAAATTTAAATTATTTCACTCATAACCATCAATGTTTAATAAATATGGACCATATCATAAATTCTATATTCTAGCTTGTCTATAAGTTGATCTTGATTAATGACACTTTCTTTTCCAATTTTCATTATTATGCTATAGCATAACATAGAATTTACTGAGTTGACTATTTTTAAATGCACAGTTCAGTGGTGTCAAATACAGTCATACTGTTATGTAACCATCACCAACATTCATCTCCACAAATCCTTTTATCACTAAAACTGAAACTCAATCCCTACTAAACAAAAATATTTACTTCCTTCCGTCGCAGGCAACCAACATTTCTGTTTTGTGTCTCCATGCTCTGGAACCTAAGTCCTATAAGTAGAATCATGCTATATGTGTCTTTTTGTGACTGATTTATTTCATAGTGTACTCAAGTTCATCTAAGTTTTAGCAATTGTCAAATTTTCTATATTTTTAAGCATATTTATTTGTTCAATCTTAAATTGGCAAATAGATGCTTGGATTACTTCTACATTTTTACCTATTGTCAGTAATGCTGCTATGAACCTATGTATATAAATATCTCTTTGAGACTCTGCTTTCAGTTCTTTGGGTATATATCCAGAAGTGGAATTGCTGGACCACATGATAATTCTATTTTTAATTTTTAAGATTAAACCAATTTCACAGCAGTTGTACCATTTTGCATTCTACTCCATTTGCATGCAAAGGGTTCCATTTTCTCCTGGACCTGACTCACACTTACTATCTTCTGTATTTCCTGTAGTAGCCAATCAAATGGGTAAAAAGTAGCATCATTGTCACTTTGAGTTTTCTTTTCCTAATGAATGATGCTAAGAGACTCTTTTCATGTATTTATTGGCTGTTTCCATATTTTGGTTAAAGGTATGAGTGTTGCATCATAGTGCTTTAAAATTTATATTTTTCGAAGTATTTGCCAAGCTGTTAACTCTGTTCCAGTTCTTTTTTTAGCATCTATTGTTCTTCAGTAATAAAAGTTTGAACACAGCATATAAAATCTTATAGATTAGTTTTTCCCCACCTAGCTTCTAAATGGTACATTTTGCCTATTTACAGCCATAGCCCATCCTTGCCTATTTACTTACATACTCACACTGATGTTCACAACACTATCTTAACTCTCTTTTATCAAAGTAAAACAATCACTTGATAATCTATTAAAAAACCACATAACTAGGGAGTCACGTTGGTTGGAAAGCTAATTAGCTGTACTCCTTTTTTCACAGTACTTGTGTTTCTCCCCCCAATCAGCCTTTATTTAATACCTCCAGTACTGTGTTTTTTTTTGTTAATCATTACAGACTAATTCTTTTTTTGTTAGTAGCAATTATTAAAGGGACACACAATGGTGTGGACGTACTGTTGTGTCCTGATTCCCTGGACCTGGGCCAGCCTGTCAGGATGTAGAGTGTGATCAGTATATGATATACTGATAATTATAATCAGTCCTGGCCAAATAGAAAGGTCATGCCAGGATTGTTTTATAATGCAGTAGAGAAGCTGCCTAAAGGCACCTTCTTGATAAGGCAGTGTACCACAGCGGTCAGAAAATATAACCAAAGCCATGCCTGGAGTTATGATAGATCCCTGGACTTAGATCTCCTAGCCGTGATAACGTGTGGGATGCATTAGGTGACCCTCGGACAGGGACTGTGGAGCTGCAATTAAAAACTTACAAACTTATAAGTAGGATCATATGTAATAGTGAAAACTTGAGGCAACAGATGAATTATGAAGATATTCAAATTAAAATATTGACTATACTTCAACATGATATAGTTTTGGTTTATTTTTATAAAAGAGTAAATTCATAAATTTTTCATTGAATTTTTTTAATCTTCATTCAGTCAGGATACCATAATAAATACAAACAATATCTACCAAAGATAAGCTATGTTGAATACATAGGTAAAATTGTATTGCTTTTCATTTATCCCCAGTGATTGGTTGAGTCAAGCTGTATGAATGTTGGTCAGAATGCAATTTGGTTAATTTTCCCCATTATTTTCTAGTTAGGTCATTTAGTGGCAAAATTTAATATGAATTAATGTGAACTTGCAGACTTTATCCTATTAGTCATGAATATTCAATTTCATTGCATCAAATTTGAGTACAGTTGCTGCCTCAGACCCTATTCTGATTGTGTATCATGTTTACATTTTTCAGATGAGAAATATTTTGAATTCAATATGTACCATGTAGTTAAGGTTTTGTGTAAAAGATAATGGACCCATACTGATGTTTAAATTCTTCGGTCAATCCTTGTAACCCAAATTTATATTAACTCTGTGGAAAGAATTTCAGTGAGTGGAGGGAGTGGATGCTCCATCTATAGTTCTACTCTATGATGCTGTTGCCCATAAATGTGATTTAATAATATAATGTAATGTAAAAATTGCATTGTTTTATAGAATATTTAAAATTGTCATTAGTAGAGTCAGTTGGAAGATATTGTCAGTATCCATTATCTGAAAATTTGCTTTTCATGAGGACGGGGTGATTGCACTTGTATTAACTAGAGATTGTTTTATATTAATCTCAGGTTGTATTAATTGCAGTCAGATCTATTGTAATTTAGCTTTCAACTCATAATGCTTATCACTGTACTTAAGAGTCAGTATAATTAAAAGAATCAGTCCCTTTTTATCTTGTTTCATGAAAAAGATAAGAATATCTGTTTGACCTATCTTATTTCAGTTTCTATTAAAGACACATCTATGTATGCATCCAAATAAAGACATCTATATATTGAGATTAAAAAGCACAACCTAACAATTCACCTTAATGTATACCAATCTTCAGTAACACCAACTGTAGCTGATTTAGACATTAAATACAAACTCCCTCTTTGACTTAGCTTGAAGAATTTGAAAATGTCTTAATAAAGTTGGAATAATGGGTTTGCTATGGGCCAAATCACCATTTCTTACTCTGTACAATTATGCTAATTATATTTTGTTAAAATTCCCAGAGGTCTCAGCTCTAAACTAAGGGCCAATATGTAGTTGTTATTAATGGTAATTAATATTGACTACTTGTGTGCATGTTTCTTTTTTTACAGTTACATTTCAAAGAGGAGAAGGAGGACTAATGAGTAATGGAAGGTATGCTAAGGAGATTTTTTTGATTATTATTTTTAATCAGTACTGGGAACCTCTATAGTAAGAGGCTATTATTGTAATAAACGGTCACTTATAATTCTGAGAATTCTGGGAGGAATTAAATGGCTTACCACAAGGTTTAATGATCTATCTGTTGTACACTTTAGAGGAATCAGGTCCAGATGTTTCATATCTCCCAGACGCCCCTGAAGAAATTAGTAGTAAATATCACAAGGAATGTGTTCATTTGTTAGCAGGATGTTTATTGCATTAATTAGACATTAGCAAATGAAGTTGCTGTTGTTTAAGACTCCTTATTGGCTCTCACTAAATTGCTGTGAGTGAACAATTACACATAATCGATCACAAAGTAAATGATTCATGGATGATGAATAGGTTGTAGATTGATAGGACTAGATTCCACAACTTTGGATACTCAATTGAAATTGATAAAAGCTGATAACAAACCCATATATCCTCATCTATTTTCCCTTTGCCAATATGGAGATTGTAATTAGGCTCTGTAATAACTTCCAATCTCCCATTTAATCAATATTTTAGCAAAAGGAGATTAGGTCTAATGAGAGCTAGTGGATGTAACAAGAAAGCACTTGGATCTTCTTATTGCAGTTTCCATAGAAACACATGTTTCTCTTAGGGATTATATCAGAAACATCTATCCAAAGAAAAAGTACAATGATCATAGATGCTGTTACTTTTTTGTAAATATGTTGTAGTCTGAAACAGAATGAGAATCCCATGTTTATATTAAAAATGGGAATACTTTATTCAATATGGTATGAAAATAGTTTCTCTTGTAGACTAAACTCACATTCAGGGTCAGACCACAGTGGACCTTTTATTACCTTAAATTAATATAGCCCTAATAGTTTGTAGTTTGGAAAACTTGGAAGTGTATTGCTGATAGAGCTGTGTAAATACTGTTCATTATTTTCTCTCAGGTTTTTTGCCTTTAAATCAAGCATGAGGACATAAGCCATGGCTTACAGGCTACAGGGGGTGGGGAGTGTGAGATAAATATGCATTCTGCAGAAGGCAAGGGAGCAGTAGCCCAAAGTCCTGGAAATGGTTGATACTGAGCAGTCAGTCTGAGCAACTGTTCCCTAGAGGTGCCAATTTATCATCAAACCTTGTTCCAGGATGCTGCTATTTTACCGATTCCTACCAATTTCAGAGCAGACAACTTAATTCATCGGATGTCAGTAGAATCCCAGGCATGTGGCTTCTGCTTCTACTGACAGAGTTGATCGGTATATGGCCTTAATGAGCTGCTGAAGTTCTTTAATTCTGGAGTGCCTACACATTTTAATTTGAAGTGAATTGTTATTTAATGATTTAATCCATTATAGTACATTAGACAGGTTTCCAAATCTCTCATTGATCTCCATTTCATTTCTGTTTTAGCCGTCCAGGTCTTCTAAATGCAGGTGATCCCAGTTACCCGTGGCTTGCTGATTCGTGGCCAGCCACTAGTTTGCCTGTAAACAATAGCAATAGTGGCCCAAATGAGATTGGGAATTTTGGGCGTGGAGGTAAGTTTTGTTTTTTTGTTTTCAAATTTCTGTCATTGTTATTGTTCCCATGACTTTTCTAGATGTTTCTAAAAAGACATAGTAAAAAGTCTGTGTGGGTGTGGTGGCACACACCTGTAATCCCAGCTACCTGAGAGGCTGAGGCTAGGGATCCTTGAGTCCACGGGTTCAAGACTACCCTGGGCAACATAGCAAGATATAGTCTCTTTAAAAAAAAAAGACATTAGATAATATTCGGTATTTGAAATGAGTGACACATGTATACTAACAATGCTATATATTTGCTAAATACTTTATTATAAAACTATTGCATTTATATTAATGTGCATAAGAGTAAGTTTTCAATTAAATCATTACTAATCGAGAAAATAACTTTATACTATCTTTTTTTCTTGTCTATAAATATATTACCAAATCAGGAACTATACTGCTTTCGATTTGAGAGTAGTCATGTCACGTCTCTAAATCTCCTTCAGCATGTATGTTTTGAGCATGTGCTTTATACATGGAAAACAGCAAATATAAGAGTTTTATGAAGACAGATAGCCCTTAACCTCACATATTGTGTATGGGGTTGGTATTAAAATAAATGTTATAGGTTGAGAAAGAACATTTATGTACATACCATAGTTGAAAATCAAAAAAGTGATAACTATAAAATTTGATGCAGCCTGGCACAGTAGCTCATGCCTGTAAGCTTCAACCTATGAAGCGGCTGGGGCTAGGGATCACAGTTCCGAGTTCTGCTTGGGGCAACACAGCGAGAATAGTCCCAAAAAATAGCTGAGCATGGTGGTGCACACCTGTAATCCCAGCTACCTGGGAAGCTGAGGCTGGGGATTGCTTGAAATGGTACCCCGGGAAATGTGAGCCTGCGGTTCTATGAACAAAAATAGCAAGACCTAGTCTTTAAAAAAAAATGGTGCAAGGTTTTTGCAGATGACAAAATTGGACACATTATAAATTATCACCATCTAGCTCCCCACCCCACTTTTGAGTCAGTTAATAGGAAAATTATCGGTTTAAAACAGAGACTTCTCTGGTCCCAGTGTTTGGTTTGACAGATGTAATGAGATTTCCACTGACAGAAGAAGTGTGCAGACAGGAAATAAACTGAACTATCTTACCAATATACCACATCTGAGAATTCCCCATTAGGAGTGAGAAAGGTCCATGAATAGAATGTTATTTAATATATAGTAAAAGGAATGACCATAACTTATGCTGCAGAAATAAAAGAAATATTGACTCATTGAAAATGAATTTTCTAATGACATGTATAAAGTACAAGGTAGCAGAAGTGGTAAAATATACAAAGAAGACGTTAAAACTTTGTTCAAAGTGTAATCGGAAACCACTGATGAAGTGTTTCAGAAGAGAATTCTGGGATCCAAGTTCTATTTTAAGTAATTCAGCCTGCTGCTGTTTGGAGAATGAAATGAAAGTGTAAAATTGGGGCAATGTACTAAGAGTGTAGGGTTGTACTCAAATGAAGTTTTCATGAATCCAATGGAGGATTTCAATACTTCCAGGTAGAATTAATGCAAGAGATTTAAGGTAGGGTTAAAATATTCTGAGTGCATTATAAGCTGCAGTGGTGGATTTTATTTGTTTGACCATATAAAAATGTAAACTAATGAATAGTAATAGATAATGGCATTTTCTCTTCACTAACATCTGCTTTAATATATTAAAATGTCCCTTCAAACAGTAAAGTTAGAATTACATATGTTGTATTCTGTATATTTTAAATATAAGAAGGGAAACTGCATCTCATTCTCAAAATAAAATACAGAAAATAGTCATACCTTCCTCGGGGGTATGTAATGAGGATATAATGGATAACTACATGGTTTAGCACAAAGCTTAATAAATAGTAGGTCCCCAGTTGGTATTGTTAGTGAAATGAAAGGATAGAAAATACATTGTCTGGCTCCTCAATTTATTGTTTACTCTCTATAATCTAGATGACTCATCTTAAGGTTCTCACTTACCCAGAGCCTCTGAAAGTGACTGCCTCTCCTAAGTGACCAAACTCGGAATCTTCAACTAGAAACTATTACTTTCCCATGCATAGCCTCCATAACTCGGCATCGTTTCCCAAGGCCTGACCCAGTGATTTTGTCAAAAGACATTGGTTTCCAAAACTTTACAAATAAAGAAATAGCTGCCTCTTTGCCTTTTATATTTATACTGAAATAGCATACCATTCTGTCTTTATAGATGCCTAAAAGTGAGGAAAAATACATTTATTTTGAGTTTCTCGTCGGCTATGCTAACATGTAAAATATCTCCATCTAATTTAGCCAAAGGGTGCATTTGTAGGCTTTCAAGGCTTTTCTTCCATTTTAACCACATTTTCATGACATGAACTATTTCACTTGTGAGTATCAAAGCCAGAAAACGTTTTTGCAGGTCTACTCTTTCTCTTTTCATTGTAGTAGGCATTTTAAGTATTTACTATGTACCAGAAATAGTGTAAGGACTTTTTGTACAGCTCATTTAACTTCCTTCTCATAATAAATGTATGGCATTGATATTTCCATTTTAAGTTTCAAGAAACTAAGGTTTATCAGGAAGAATAAGTTGAGATCTGGGTATACAGATACAGATACAGTCTAGACTATAAAGTCTAAACTCTTCTATCTATATACTGATTTGCAGTTCTAACTGTGGGAATCAGTGGTGATTATGTAATTGCATTCACTTGGGAAAATAATCATGGATACTAATACTTTGTCCTTTAGAGTGGATTACCAGTACATGCTCACAGGTTAAGGAAACAGTATTTTGAATAGTAAACTGACTAATTACTTCAGAAGTGTACATTTCATCAGTACAAACAAATTATCAAAATTATATTAACCATTTAGTGAGCACTTGCTCTTTTCAAAACATGGGTGACAAATTGTGTAAATACAGATAAATCCCTTATGTTCCTGTCCTCAAGTTAAGTGATGAAACAATGAAAGAGATTATTATTCAGATAATAATCTAGGTAAAGCAAAATAAATGCATGTATAACCAAGGTGATAAAACGCTACAGGATGAGACATAAGTAATCAATGCTAAAGAAGGGTGTTTATAAAATTCAAGGTTCCCAAAATCAAATATTGAAGTGAGTTCCCTAAAGCACTCAGGATGGGTATGTGAGGATGGTAACAATGGAAAATTGGAGTCCTATCTAAAAATGGAAGCTCCAATTCAGTCTGGCTGTGGGAAGAAGGCTGCCCCAGACTTCTAGTCCATTAGCTGTAAGAGGCAGCCCCACATTCAGATACCAATGTATAATTTCCAAATATTTCAATACTGGGATAAATAACTTTATATTTTAAAAAATGAAGGGTGATCAAATAATATTTGAAGAAAATGTGTAACTTACAAATTGATATGTAAATGCTAGGCTTCAGACTTGAAGGGCTGACTATAATTCTATCCAGCATTAGACAGAGATTCTATTTCTAGGTTGAGTTTTTAATTGTTGCAAAGTAGCATTATATAGGACTAGAGTCTTCCACTACTTTACTTTTTTTTTTCCATTTTTAATATTTGAACAACCAATCACTTTAAAGTTGTGACTGAAGGGGCTTCCAACCTAAACCTGAATTTTTGGAGAACTCAAGGTGTTGGGAAACTGGAACCCATGTGGATAAAATGTCCCCAGTTGATAAATATTGGGACAAGACAAGATGGAGGAGACAAAAACAAGATTCTGAAACCTACTTTATGGAAGGGTCTGCTTTCACAATTTGGGTATATTATTAAATATTTTTTAAATTGAGAATAAATATGATACACTTGATGATGAAATATACTTCTTAATCATCTAATTTTCTGATTTATAGCTGAAATCAAGAAGGACAAGAAAGCAGTTGTGAAATAATTCCAAAATCAAAAAGTAATTTTATGTACTTATATCACTTGGTGAAATATAAATTTTAATGTTAATAATCACTGATATACATTTAAAATATTTACTTCAATTAAACACAAATAAACACACCTACTTGTAAAATAGATTAGAATCCAAACTTCAAAACCCTCAGAAAGCTCGCATTACAATATATGATACATTATAAATTTCTTGTTACCATTGATAAAAAAATTAGTTTTTGTGAAATGCAAAAGTAAAATAATTCCTGCAACAGTTTTCTCCTTGTGATATCAACTTTGTTTTGATACTGAGATAACTTATTTTGATATTTAACATTTCAGTACTAGAACTTGTTGAAAATTTCTTGAAATGAAGAAATCAAGTGGGTTGATGGTCTAAAGTCCCATGACATTTGGCTTTCAGAGGACAGATTCTTTAAGAACATACCACACTTAGATCCACATTTTTAACTATATGTAATTTAAAAGAATATGGTTTGGTGATTTTTTTTTTTTTTTTAAGATTCACTGTCTTTTCTTTGAATAGGAAAAAAAGAGCTCAAGGGCGAGATGACAGTTATCTGTTAAAAGCATCATGTAATGATAATTCAGCACACCAAATTGATAAGGACTGATTGATATTCAGTGTTGTTCTTGAAGTTTAATTTTATACTTGCTACATTACAACCTGAAACCCTAATTCTCTACTTCTAAGAGTTAGAAGCATAAATTAAACTCGGTGATCACTCAGATTGTCTTTTCTATAGTTAAATCCTGCAGTATTGTTAAAATGACTTATTCATGAAAATGTTCCTTTGTTATCCAAGGGGGAAAAAAAAAAACACGTTTGCTACTATCAGTTGCACTCCATTTCCAGAGCTATGAAATCAACTCAGATAAAGGAGAGATTGAAACTTCAGGGAAAAAATGTATGTCTTAGACTGTATGGTATAATTTTGGAAATTTCATGTCTATTCAGCAATTGTATTCCCTGCCTTTTGGGACAAAATGGGAAAAGGAGTTTTAGTTATGATATGTAGATTCACTCTTACAAATGCTTTGTAAAGAGCTAAAATTTTCATGAGTTTTAGAATAGGATGATCAACTGCAAGCATTTTCTCAGTGGTGAAAGAAATAACCCCAACTTCTCGTGCATGGTTGAAAAAGATGGGGGAGGGGTGCATGAAGCAGTGAGATGTGAAGGATGTGCAGTAGTTGCCTGTCATCGCGGCTGATAGTAGGCGATGGTTGTACATCATCTCCCCTTCATTGGCTCATGAAGCCCATCTCAGCTAAAATGCAAACATGCGGCATGACACATTTATTTTTCATCTTCAATCCTGAGAGTTTTGGGCTCCCTGTGCATCATTAAATTGTTTCATTTTCCTATATTCACCACAGATGTGCTGCCACCAGTGCCAGGACAAGGGGACAAAACAGCAACGATGCTCTCAGATGGAGCCATTTATAGCAGCATTGACTTCACGACCAAAACCACGTACAACAGTTCCAGCCAAATAACACAGGCGACCCCATATGCCACAACACAGATCTTGCATTCCAATAGCATACATGAACTGGCTGTCGATCTCCCTGATCCACAATGGAAAAGTTCAATTCAGCAAAAAACTGATCTGATGGGATTTGGTTATTCTCTACCTGATCAGAACAAAGGTAACAATGGTGAGTCAGGTTCTTATTTCCTGAGGACTTACATTCATATCATTTGTGCATGAGATAGAAATTAGTATTTGTTGTTCAGTTCAGTGATTCATCTCCAGGTTTGCTACCTAAACTAAACAAAAATCTCGGCATGTATTCAGAACCTTGCACAATCCCTCCTACCACCGCCACCACCACCACTGTTGCTACCACCACACACCAACACCAATTGGTTCCATCCTTCGAGCTCTCTCAATAGAGTGATCAGCAATCCATCTCTACTTCCATTAGGACAGGGTAGACAAAGCATTCCTCCACTGTCCCACAACATCTGCTTCTGAGTTGCTAACTGCATGTTCTGCATGGGCTTGTGCTGTGAACTAATCACATGATGCCACTATGACCTCTGCCCTTTAACCCTTAGCCTTACTTTACATCCCTGACTACCGATTGGCTGAGGGATTGTCTAATAGAATGCCACACAACCAGTCACAGGATTTCAGCACCACCAGCTCTCACAACAGCTCAGAGAGGAGTGGCAGTCTCTCAGGTTGGTTTCATCACAGTAAGGAGAAATATTTGTTTGTCACCAGCATATGACCTGTGTTCCATAGAGCCATGAAGAGGTACTGAATCACAACTCACTATCAGGCATTTATCTTTCAATGACAATAATAGTTTATCCTATGAAATCATACTGGGGAGGGGGTAAAAAAAATCACTATCACCTTTATGTACTAAGTATGCAAGCTTGGACTTAGAGAAAAAAAGATGCCCTATTATGAAATAGTGTTCATTTAAAGAAGATGAGTTTTACTGAATTTTAAGAGTCAAGAGAAAATTATCAGAAAATTATCATATAAGGAAGCCATATATGTGGCAGGAAAGCTAAAGAATGAATTGGACTAAAATGCAAATAATTTTTGAGATTCTTATGATATTAGAATTTCAGTATGTCTCTTATTTTTGGACACTCTTTCCAAAATATCACATAATAATAACTACTATCTATTGAATAATCATTTTATGGGAGGTGCTGATATCATGCTAAAGAAGAATGTTAATATGAGAAATTATTGTTCACATAGATGTATTAAGAATAGTCTTTCATATTGTTAATTATTTTATACTATATACCTTTTAATATACATTTGAGATGTTTCAGCCAAATTAGCTACCTTTAATATAAATATCATTTAACATTTATGGAGAAAATGCATATTTATGGACAGAATTTATGCTTATCATAGTAAATATCAGGGATGTCATCCAAACCCAATTATCTTATCTTTAAAATGAGGAGGTCGTAGTAGACATACTTCAACTTCTATGCATAACATATACATTGTATGTCTGATGGCTTTATCTGCTCATTTTTTATTAATTTCATTATGTTATTTGCTATTTTTTATATTTATAACCTGCTATCTATTTTCATGGAGTGTTTTGATTTTTTTGTTAGCTATAGGTTGCTAGTAGTGACTATAGGGCATTATGATCTGTCACAGACCCAGATATCAAGGCCATAAAGAGTTAACTCTTTTCCATCATTAGGGTAACATTTACTAAATGACTTTTCCTCAGGAGATAGAACCCTTTCAATCTGAAAATGTTAATGCTCTCCGATCCTTCCAAAAGCCATTTGCTCTTCTTAGCTATTGGTAGGATTAGACACATCATAGAACACAGAAAATTTTAAACATCTGTTTCAAATTTAAACTGATTTAATAATACAGAGAAAAAATTTGAATAACCTTATATGTCATTTATTTATAATGAGTCCCACAATTATACTGAATAATTAAAAGATAATATATTCTGGGCTTATGTCATTCAATATACATAAAGTCTCCAGTAACATACACATGAAAACTTACATACACTGTAAATTTTGGATCTCATGAGACTTTCTGTGACTCTATTATACTGTATATGTTGATTGCTGATGAGTTTTAAAAGTTGTCTGAGTAATTGTAAGCAAAACACAATTCGCAATTGTGCTTACTACTTTTTTGAATCCATTAATATCCTGAGTGACATTTATATATATAAATATATATATGAATTATATTAACTACTTCATCTACATTTGAATACAAAATTACTTAAATTGGTGATAGAAAGCATTCTTGAGGAGATGAGCACTGTGAAGTTATAGTCTTTTACTTCAAATGAGTTTAATAGTATAGTTAATTTTTATAATCATAGCTATGTTTCCTAAGGATCAAATTTAAGATCAAATCAAACTAACCTATGGATATCTAATCATTTCATATTATGAAATTTTCTTAATTCGTGCATAGTGATAAAACAATTTGAAATGATCACAGTAATAAAAGAAACTTGAACATTTTTGATTACCTTAGTGAATTTCTCATCTTCTTTGAAGCACTTTTACAATTTATTCAATAAATAAGTTCTGATAAAAAATACAGCCATTTAAAAAATGTGAAAGAAATCTCATATCTTTCAAAATGGTATCTGCAATCACATTGACATAGAGATATGCACATATGTGCATAAAAGAGAATATGTACATTTGCACATACATTGCAATATTAGTAATAGCTGAATCTTTTTACACAGCAGTAATTTTAAAAAATAAATTACTATACATTTTCTAATTTGAAAGTGGACTCTTGACAATTTTCTCTACAAAAGTCATTTGTTTAGCACAAGTAAATGTAAATTCAAATATTTACATTTTGAATTGTAGAAAGATGAGCCAATGTATTTGCAAGTCATCAAAATATGTTCTCCTAAAATATAAAGCAAGGAATTCTCACCTTAAAATGCTTGAAGATTCTTTGGTTTCAAGTAATAACAACAAACAGTAGCTCCCTTAGTTCAAAGTCTAAGTCTCAGAGAACTTAACTTTCCTTGGCTTTTGTGGTCTTCTCACTACCATGATAAGAACTCTCCTCTCAGATTTATGAGAAGAGAGGGCAAGATATGTTTGTTGATAGTCCTACTAAGTCAGCTAGCAAATAGAAAGCAGAAATTTCCCCCTGAAAGGGACAAAAAGTCTTTGCAAATCCTTTGCTATGAATGAGCTTTTTTTCCAAAATACATTTTTTAATTGGTTGTTTGGAAAAGTAATGATTTTGTTGACCTTGGGCAAGGACTTCAGCAGATTTGGGTTCAGAGCTTTAGAAGTAGCCATTTCCAGTAAAGTTGATGCATTCTAAATTGTTTTTTCTCTGATCATATGAAAATGAACCAATATTACACTCAGGAAAAAATCCGTGTTTTCTCATCTATAAAATGAAGATGTAATAACTTGTCTTTTCATGTCTCTTCTGGTGTTGATCACAAAACATTTCTAAAAGTACTCTAAAATATGCGAAAACATTGGGCACAATGTATGGAGGAACAAATAGGGGAAAAGCTATAAAAGACTCAAGGTCCAAACTGCTCCTCTTTTGAGTATTGAGATAATGTAATTGTTACTTGTTTGTGATTTGTGTGGGTTATCAGGAAGCAAAACACACAGTGTCATCTACCTGAAAGACAAAAATTATAGATTTAAATTTAGGCAAATTTTATTATTTATTTATTTATTTATTATTATTAATAATAATAAATTTAATTATTTAATATTATTAAATATTATTATTTCTTATTTGCAAATTTTATTATAACATTATTCTAATGTTGAGATTCAGGCTGTTTTTGGGATTCTCACTGCATCTGGAGTTGGGTGTGGTGAAACCTGTAGAAATAGGAAGAAGCAGGTTTGCACTGAGACAAGAATAAGGAAAGTGTAATAATGACTGATATTCATCATGCATTCTGTATATTCTAAGCTTTTTGCATGCATTATCTCTTACCTCAGAATATATGAACCTCCACAGAAATTAGTCAATTTCTGCTGAGTAGCTCACTAAGTAAGAAATCAACCTTCAGACGTAGAAATCAAGCTTCTAGCACAGAAGTACAAAGTGTCTACTCTTCTTCCATTAAATACTATTCTCCATTCTCCAAAAGCACTTTTCAGACAGCGTTGCTCTTTCCTATGTGCGTGCATTCATATTTCTTAGAAAACATATGCTTCTATAAATAGCAAGCATGTATGTGTCTAATTTGACAGTTTTATTATTTTCTGGCATTCATATAAGTGATTAGGTTATTACTAAAATATGTAATTCTGTGAGTTGGCTGAATCACATTAGTAATTGATAGAACAAAGCAAAGGAGATTTTTAGTAGTATCTGTGCTGCTACATATACTTGAGGCTCACAACTTTTAGTTCTAGAAAGTTAAAGTCGGAGGTAGGGAGAATATCATTTGAATAAGTTATCCATGTTCCAGTGATGCTTCCTTTGTCAATTAGCTCAGGTGGTACTCATCTTACATTCAGGTGTGGTCCATTTTTATGGAAGCTTTATAGACCAAGTTTTGAAAGTGTTTAAACATTTGCAGCACTGTTCTAATTATTATTATTTTTATTTTTATATTTCATTGAGCCCTAGTAATTCCAAAATGACTTGTGCCCATATGTGGATAAACCTATTTTTTAGAACAATAGTATTGAAACTGATGATCCCATTTCCATTATGTTCCTCGTTTTTTTTTTTGAATTTTAGGAAAGAGAATGTTTAAAACATCTGGGACCTTGTCTCACTATAACCCAAAATAATTGCACCATTAACTAGTTATAAATTCTACAAAACATTCTTGTGAAAGATTTACAGGCATCTACCAGATTGTATTTGATTGATTTTTATCAGTACTTTCCAGAGAAAAATGTTTCTCTCCTGGATTAATTAATCTGAGTAAATTCTAATGGAAAAGTTGAGCTTTGTATCCTTAAACACTGAATTTTCCAGAAAGAGATTGTGCAAAAGAGCATTGTAAATGCACCAAAATATGACATTTGAAAGAATTTGCTATAGCCCACTATTTTGCCTAACGATGAAAATGTGGATGCAGCTGATGTGAACAAATCAATAAATGTGCTTTTGCTACAGCAGCCATGTTTTTTAGTTTATTCAGCTCTGCAGTTAATGCACTGGGAAAGAAACAATATCATTTTGAGTGATTTCTAAAAATGTTCTTCTGATTATATTATCTCATTGTTTATAGCTTTTAACAACTGCAACATACTGATTCTCATGTTTTGAAAACATAAATACAATCTTCCCAATTTGATGTACTCTGTTCTTTCCGATATATTGGTAGCTCTGAATAAATGCATTATTACTTTCAGGTGGCAAAGGTGGAAAAAAGAAGAAAAATAAAAACTCTTCTAAACAGCAGAAAAACAATGGATCAACCTGGGCTAATGTTCCGCTACCTCCTCCCCCAGTCCAGCCCCTTCCTGGTACAGAGCTGGAGCACTATGCTGTGGAACAGCAAGAAAATGGGTAAACATGCTTTCTATACCAACAGAATGCCCAGGTTGTGCTCTTTTCGCCAGTGTACATTTTTGTCTGCATCCTGTGTTCTCTTACTGTTTTCCCTGCCCCCTTCTGAGATAGTTCATTGCTCCCCCCACCCACTCTATCTTATATTTGTTATTTGCGCCACCTCTATCTTCTTAGCTGATAGATTCAACACTGCGTATATTGAGGACCTGAATCCTTGGTCATGGAGTGCCTGGGATTGTCTGTAATCATGATAATGCAGTCTCCATTTATAATATTGCTTGTTAGTTTGAAAGCAAGTGGCCACAGCACTGTGAACTAAAGAGCCACTCCTGATAAAATAGCCTTCTTCATCATCCCTCACAGTTTTCTAACGACTTGATGTCTGGACATAGCAGGGCACCCACTGTAGGACCCCATCACAATGGGATAATTATAGGGACCTAGTCAGTGGGTAGAACTTTAATCATCAGCTTTGATGGGAATTTAGGGAACAGAACAATAAAAGAGGTTCAAGCCAATGCACATTCTGTAACAAAACCCATTTAAGTTAGAAAATTTCCTTTGAGCCTCTTTAAATGGGGGCCAGTTTCCTCTTCCTTTCGCAAACATCTGCAAAGAGTTAGCTCTATCTATCGTCTGTTAGGTTAAATGTGAATTGATTTTAACTCAGAATGACTGATAATTTTTATTCTTTTAATGTAAAAAAATAGCAGAAGAAATGTGCTCAATCTTTTTTTCTTATACTAATGCTAATTGTTCCTATTTCTCACAATTCCTGGATCACCATTGCTTTTGACTGAAACTGAAAAATGCAAAATAAAAACAGGCTTTCTTCTTCCAAATATCTATTTAGAAATATTTAGTTATTAAAATAGCTAAATTTATTTGAATTAAAATAACTAAATTAATTTATTACCATTCTTGTTTCACCTAAGAATCACAGATTTATGCTTGTAATCCCCCACCTCTCTTTTTCTTTTTAAGTAATTGCTGTTTTTGAGGTCTCCAAATTATTTCAATAAGTAGACTTTTCTGTCATCCTTGCTTTCTCAAAAGACCTATAATTGTCTTTTCTTCCAATTAATACCATAGATACATATGCACTAAATATATGTTATGCATACAACAGCTATGTATACATATTTGTATATGTGATAAAGACATTGAAAATGGTATATTCTTACTTAGTTTGTTTTTTGCTCTCCCTCCCAAGAATTTCATTTGCTTCTGTGGGGTTATTGTTCCCATACCACTTTTGCTTGTTTTTTAAGTTTGTCTTTGAAATATGAGGTAGGGGATACCTCTTTCTCCAACTTAAAAATGAAATTTTTGTGTATGATCTGATATAATGAGTTAGTAATATCAATGTGTCAATATCACATGATACTGGGGAAAGAAAAACCAGAGATGTATATTCCAAAAATAAAGATTATTACAGAGCTTAGACATCTGTTTTCTAAGACTGCAGTCAGAGGATGGGTAAGTAGAGTTTTTGAATTGGAACAGGAAGTGTTAAACATATAAAAACATAATCTCAACTTCAGATCACTTGAAAGTTATAGGTATTTGGAATCTTCTTTTTTTTTTTCTTTTCCCAGTAAGTCTACTTAAAAGATACACAGACTATGATTATACCTATTGTTACTCATGGATATTATTACCAATAATACCTATAACCCTTGAATAAAACTAATTCATTCGAAATAAATACTAAACTTGTCATTTGATTTTGTTACTTAACAGTAGAATTGAAAATGATCATATGATGAAAGAAATAGCACATGATAGATTTTTAATTTAAACACATTTTTAAGAATATGAAGATATAAACATAAAATTGATTTTGGAATTGTAAATTAATATTCATATAGAATCCTTAATGTTAGAAATTCATTTTTCTGAAAGATTTCTAGAAAATTCACTAGATATTTTAAATATATGATGTGATATACATGATAAATATATGATTATAACTACATGTACAGATTTTTTAAGTCTTTGTGGCATGTACTTAAGTGCTTATTTGATTTCAGATTATTTGTTCTTGAGTAACTAGTACTTGCTGAAAAAGTAGTATCGATTATCAAGTTAAGTATTACCCTGACACTAACAGAAGAGTTTAATTTATTCTTTTAATTTATTTTGAAGATTAAAATACCTGAAAGTTCTTATTTCATTTATTTCTAATAAAAATCATACATTTAATGTATAAGAATAACTTAAAATATGTAGTTTTGATATAATTTTGTATGTTTTTTGGTTTTCTATTCTGAAAACCTTATAATACTGGAAAGGAATGATTTTTGGACACTTCCTAATGTTTATAATCTTCTATCCATGAAATTAAATTTGAATTTTTGAACTCTTAGTGGTGACAATATATTATATACACATTTTTTGAATGATGAGCACCTGAAACTTACATGACAATATAGTGTTATTTTTTGAAAGTTAAAAAATTCACAGAGCTCCTCTAGAGAATTGTCAACATATTTTGATTTGAAACTCAGAATTCAGGCTGAAGACTTTTTGAAATACAAAATACAAAAATTTTGGAGCCCTCTTTTTGCTTTTAATAAATATTATTTCTAACAACAAAGGATGCTACAAGTATCCTACTGATGGTAATGGTTCCTGCCATTATATTTAGTATTTTAGTATATTTTTATACTATTTTAGTATAGTACAGTATTTTTAGTATTTTAGTATATTTTTAGTAATTTCAGTATAAATTCCTAACAGAATTTATTCACTTTTTTATGTACATAAGAATTAAGTTCAATGTTATGAAGCAAAACAATAGAGACAAATGGAGCAATAGCATATGGAAAATACAATTTCTGATCTTGGAACAAATGGAAGGTAGGAACCAGAAACTGCACATGCACATTATTTTATATGACAAGCCTAGATAGGCAGTATGCACAAAATTATAATTTAATCTTAAAGGGGTAATGCCAGGGAAGCCTAAGAAAAGGACATGAATTTTCAAGTGAATCTTGAATTATTTACTCACCAAGGATATTATGTAGACTTGGGAGTTTGTTGAGTAACAGACTGAGTCAGAAGCAATAAAGAAAAAGAAAATGAAAAATGATGTCTCACATAAAATTGTCTCCAGAATAAATTGCCAATCATTGACTACAAAATAAAGGATCAAAAAAATTGTTACTAATGTTGTCTTTGTTTGGTGCAGATGAGAAAAATTTTCCTCATCAAAGGCAAAAAAATGAAATGAAAGATGGGAATAAAAGGAATAGTCCTACTCATAATCCCTTAATATCTCCAACTTTGAAAACCCCCACTCTTCCATTTAAAGTTACATGTTCCCTTCCATTATTCCTTAAGTTTACCCCTCCAATGTAGTATTCATTGTGTGGCATTCTAATTGTTTTCATCTGTATCTTCAGCATTTAATATGTTTGTGTGAGGGTTCTTGAGTTCATTGAATTTGAAATATGCATGGGTAGGAGATAATTTGAAGTGATGTGTTGAGTCCAGCTGTGATGACTTTTATGTTATACAGAAATCTGATCTTTGGGTATAAATTAAATATTGGAAGACAGGACATAGGAGAGAGGTTGATAACATGTGGGATACTACAATTGAGTGGAGAAGATTAGAGAAAATATTAAGGAACTACAATAGAATAATGGCAGTGAGGTAAAGAGAAAGTGACAGGTTTTGAAGTTCTACCTAGCTCATAATTGTCACAATTTTGAAAAGATTATCTTTTTTAAAAATTACAGTGTTTAGTATTATTTTTAAGAGTTTAGATAGCAACTTTCTAAGTTTTCCCTAGGGCATTTTTTCTCATGATATAAAATTTCAAAAAGTTGTCAGATATATCTCCAAGTGGAAATATATGTGATATTAATTCAATACTATAGCACACTGATATTATCTCTCATCAGTATGGCACTCTAAGCTTGACCAAATGTCAAGATGGATTTCTTACTAGCTAAATAAATGGTGTATTTCTATTACAGTCATGTGATGCTAGAAAGAATTCAGTGGTAATCAAATAGAAAACCAGTGCTTTGCTTTTGTTATTGCAATTAGAGACTGACAAGCTTTTGAGAGTGTTGAACCTCATTGTATTTTTATTAGTGACTTGGTATTTGTATCTGCCCTTTAACAAGTTAGTTCACATGCAACATTGATTTGTTGTCATTTTCTCATTATTCACCAGTCAAGACAAATAATATGATGCCTTATACTAAACTGACAATAAGACAGAATAAAGCTTCTCAAGGAAAGATTGGCCAAAAGACCTTTGGAAAGGCATTAGAAATATTCTCACATTCTTTTTGAATGTTACTACAAGAAAAAGTCAAAATTTCATCACTCAAATAAGATATATATCTGTAAATGTGAAACAAGTTCTAAAAACAGAGCTACACTTTTCATAACATTTACAGTGTCATGGATTCTTCCTTGCCCTTCTTCAAAAACTGAATGGCACCTCCGTATTTGTTGTTCTGGAATAAATGTATTAAGAGGGAATAACTCAGGCATGATGAACAGTTGTTTCATATATGTATATGTGCCATATCCCAATTTTTTCATCTATATTTTCGTGTTCTTTTAGTCTTTTTTTCTCTTTTGCTGTCCCTTTCCCACTTTTCAAATAAATCATTGATATTAATTCATAGACTTTTCATCATTTTACTTACAGTGTTGAAAGTTAGATTGCTGCTATTGTATATTATCTTTGTGGGGAAAAATGTGAAATGATGGTAAACACCAATCTAGTTGAAATGAATAGCGACTGAATTCTTGAAAATTAGTAAATACATTTGCAGTATGTTTTATAATGTTAAAATTGTGTGTGGGGATTAGACTTTCCTTTGCCTGATGGTATTTGAATAATAAAAAAATATTGAATGGAATTAATTATATTCTAAATTATCTGAACATATGATGTGTATTATAGTATGTCTTCATTTTCTTATGTTCTTTCTACATTTTTATTAAGTTACCTTTATATTTCTAGAAGTAAGAGTTCATAAATTGTAAGTAGGTTTCATAAATTCACTACTTATGAAAAAGGGATATTTAGAAAACAATTGACTATCTCCATTTGAATGATTGAAAATACAAACATATTCTTTCATCTAAATTTATTGTAACACTGGCATAAGTCAATGTAAGTAAAGAAAGTACATGTACTAGTTTATGGAACAAAAAACAAAGTACCATTCCTAACAAGTTATATGGAGTAAATTAAATTATTATTATTATTATTGATAAAGAATAAAAGTTTCCACATTCCATACTAAAAATGGGTGATTTTTTTAATATTAAACATCATATATATATACATATATAGATGTATATATGTATATATATATAGTTTGCCTCAATAGAGCATTTGGAGTCAAATGATTAAGAAAATGAAACTTAATGAAGTCATTTGTATATATTTTTTTCAAATTAATAAATATGCTTATCACTTGCTGTTTTTAAGATATTATGTCAGGTGTTGCAAACAATGATAATTTAATATTGTAAGTTTAATTTAGCTGCAACCCAGTAAAGGAAAAACGACTTAACATTAAGGTGAGAATAACAAAATATATTACAAAACAGTTAAAGGAGCCAACATTGGAAATGACATGAGAATGAATAATCAACTTTCAAGTAAATGTGGAAATATATTGTCAGTGCATGTTCAGAAGAATAATATATCAGTGCTGTTTGACTTTATCATGGTAATCTTTACAAATAATATGGGATTCAGCATGTAGCTTCAAATATTTCTAAGAATAAGGTAAATAGAATTGAAGGCGTACACATTATTTGAAATAAGTTTCATTTTAAAACTAATGCAGTAGCAGATTTACTTTCATCAGAGTATTTGCATGGTAGATTGTGAAAAAAAAAGTCTGAAAATGTAGTTTAAGTCATAGATGTAAAAATAGAAAGCATATAATGGAGGAAAATAGATATTTTTTCAAATAATTTTGATGTTTTCATAATCCAATTTGCAAGTGGTGTTGGAGATTGATTAGATTGGGAAGAAAACTAAAGCATTAAATTCAACTGAAATAGTGAAGTACAACACCTGTCATGAAACAGTATCTTTTCTTCAAATGATATCTAACTGATCTCCCACTTGCGATACAAATAAAAACTGCATCACTTGTTAGCAATATATTTTTTCAAGTCAGATTGACATATATATATATGCACACATATATGCATATATATATGTGTGTGTGTGTATATATATATATATATATATATATATATAGTAAACTAATGGAATAAAAGTCTAACTAATGGTTTTCTAATAGAGGAAAATTGTTATTTCCAGCACAGTCAAGTGTGCTTGTATATAGGAAAATATAAGAGTCTCTGAAGACATACTTTAATAGACCACACAGGATTTCTAAAAATCAGATTTTCTGTTTGCAACTCATTGAAATAGAAGAAAATTCAGATAGCCTCAATAAGTGGAAAATTGAACAGCCAAAGATAATTCCATTCAATACATGAAAGCCATTAGTAACTATCATCCACAGCCAAAGCTCCAAACTCCTCAGTGTTGATGAGACCCTCTGTGATTAAGCACATCCTCTCTTCTGTCTTATCAGTGACACATCTTTATTCACCAGTTCTTATCAGCTAAGAAATATTTGAGTTGTTCAACTACTTTATATCTTCTCTTCCTCTAGGCTACCACATGTTGCTCAGAATATTCCCATTGCCAGTCATCAACACCACCTTCCCCATTCCCAAAACTACTTGTGGTCAGTCTCCCTCCTCTTTGTTCTCACAATCATTGGTATTGTTCACTATTTTCTTATTATCTGTCTGTCCCAACAGGTTGCATGCTCTGAAAGATGAGCCAATTACAGGCACATGATAACTTCAGATTTTTAAAGAACTTATTTCTTAAATCAATGTTAATTTAACAGCAAAATTGAGTAAAAAGTACAGAGAATAAAGTGGCATATGCATGTTTTTGTGATAAATTCAGCTTTAAACAGGATATAAAAAGACACTAAGCAAAAATATTCAAAAATCATTTGGATATTAGCAAGTTAGAGTTTGTGAGGGAGATTAAGACTGGATATCCACATTTATAATCATTTTATATTTAGCTTCTTTAACAAAAATTATCGATATGCTGTATACCATGCTAAATGCTGAAAGTACAAAGTTGAGAATTATTGAGTCCCTGAGTTTAAGGCTCCCACAGAAGAGGGGGATAAAAAAGATATGAAACTAATGATCCCAATATAATTTGGAGAGTGCTATAACATAACATTATAGAGTTTCAATGAGTTCCATATGTCAGGCACAGAGAAAGCTTCACAAAACTGATGAAAATTGAATTGAACCTCAAAGGAAATGTAGGAGCTCACAGGCAGATAATTTGAGGACAGTCATGTACAGCTATAATGTGTAGAAGGAAGTTTCACTCTATATTAAACTCTCAACTTCAATGTAACAATTTTTGGTGATTCTCTCTAAATGACACAACTATATGCAGATCCAGAATTTAGAAAAAATAGAGGATTGGCAGATCCTGGGAAAGTAGTGGAAAACAGGCTGACTACTTTGGGGGAGTATGTTGGGTGCACTTAGGTCTTTTTTTACATTAACAATAATGAGTTAGGACTTTTTCCATATTAGCAATGATGAATAATTCTAAACATGTGAATGAAAACTTTAAAATATAATCCTATTACTTAAATGGAAAGTAAGGTAGAGGAGGTGACAATGACATCTCCAAGAGTCTAAAGGGCTAGTTCATATCAGGGGGGTTTCCTCTGTGATCATGAAAATAGAAATGAAATATAGGAGAAAGATTTAGGACATGTAAGGGAGTGTAAATTCAACCTGTGTTATTGGGTAATTATAGCCAATAAGCCAATAATATTGCATATTTTATCCTGTTTCTTTATGTTATTTTAGAGTCTATTGGATTAACCACAAAGAAAGTATCAGTAGAAATGCTGCTGGTTTTGTGTCACAGTTAAAACTAATTGGATTAATTTCCCATTCTCAGACCAGAATCCCTAAGATAATGCTGTTTTTAAAATTTGTTATTGTTTACTTTATATGACTAGAATTTGAATTTGTTTTAGATGTTGAGATAAAGAGATGGATGATTTTTCTGTTAAGAAAATGAAAAGATTTAAGAGATTCAAGGGTCATTATAAGTATTCTATGTCATGATAATTTCATGACTTATGTGCCACATGAAATGAAAGGTCGGCATAGGTCTAAAATAAGAATAATAAATAAAACTCTCAATGGCTTCTTAGATAATCAATATTGATGTATTCTATTGCTGTGCAAGGGTGAAAAGAAGGAATCTTCAAGCCCTAAATTCATTAATTGTCTTTAATTAGCAATTTGGTGTTCCATGTGAGTAACTTTGTTGGGAAGTTATTGCTTTTGTAACTGTGGAGTAACAATTAGCTAATCAGGTCTTTTGGAATAATTGGGGATATTAAGATAACAGGTGCAATTATGATAAGAAATTATGATAACAGCCAAGTGATTTATTGTGATAGCACCAACAACTTGAAATTGCAAAGAAATTAGCTGTTGTGGCTAACGTTGAGGCTGTTGCTAGCTTACATTCTGTGTGCATGTGTGATAAGTGTCAATGTACTTTTCTTCTCATTTAATTTCAGCTATGATAGTGATAGCTGGTGTCCTCCATTACCAGTACAAACATACTTACACCAGGGTATGGAAGACGAGCTGGAAGAAGATGATGATCGTGTCCCAACACCTCCTGTCCGAGGCGTAGCTTCTTCTCCTGCTATTTCCTTTGGTCAGCAGTCCACTGCTACTCTCACTCCATCCCCACGAGAGGAAATGCAACCCATGCTGCAAGCTCACCTGGATGAGTTGACAAGGGCCTACCAGTTTGATATAGCAAAGCAAACATGGTAAATATTCTAGTTGGATGAGAGGAACCATGCATTCGACACATGGATAGAGGAAATGATTTTTCACATTTTTACAAGAGATTCTTATAGCACCTACAGCTGAGATTAGAAACACTTTTGTACAATTCTTTAATTATCTACTTAAGGAAATTGATGAATGATGCTTAATAATTTGACCAAAGACGCATGCCTAGTTAAATAGTAAATTAGAGTGAGAATTCAGATCTGTTGAACCTCTGTCTAAGGGGATTTGGCTATACCCGAATATATTTAAATTTGCATTTTAGCTTCCCTTGGCTTATTCTTGAACTCACTTCCAGTATCATAATAAAAGACTCATTTTAGATTCTTCAGAGTGCCTGTGATTAATTCTCTCTGTGGTTATGAATATGTACAAGTAAATTTCTGTAAATCACATATGGTTGGTGTCAGCTATTAAAAGATGTTCTTTGGACTGAATTAAATGAAACAAAAATAAATAACATTAATACTAGTAAATGCATCCCCAAAAACCTAGAATAAATGACAAGTTCAGAATTCCATTTTTCTAATCAATGTATAAGCTCTCATAAGGTATAGTTGGTAATCTACTTAAGTATCCTGTGACAATATAAAAAGAATACAACTTGAATCAACTTGCACAATTTTCTAGTTTTTTTTTTTTAATTTGCTCTATATTTTCACAAACTATAACATATATGAACTATTCTTGAAAGTGAAATCTCAATGGCATACCTCTGATTATTGTTTATACAATGTACTTAATCTTAGGGTATATTTTCATGAAACAAACACTCGTGTCTTTTAGTTTTATTTGCTGGAATAAGCTAACAATAAATCTTATTCTATGTGTTAATGAACTATTTATAGTTAACTATAGCAAGAGGTAGTAGAATGGAATATCACTGAAAGCTTGTTAGAAAGCTTGTTAGAAACGGTTCTTAAAAGCGGAGTTTGTGGACCACTTTTCTCAATCATCAGATGGTCTTTAAAAAGTCAGACAATCTTCTCCTAAGTACTATTATTTTGTATCAGTTTGCTTTACAATGTACCACTATTTAACTTGAAACCAGTTGTTTTAAGAGCCATATTTCCTTCAAGTAAACTAATGAAGTTAGTCATGTAAACCATAGATCTTAGTTTAGACATTCTCAAGTCTGCCAATATTTTGGAATCAAAGTATTGACACCCTACCCCCACCCCAAGCATGGCTGTCTGATACTGACATTGGGCAGCCGATATTGAGAAAACTGCCATGCTACTACTTACCAGTTGCATGACAGTGAACAACTTGCTTAACGTTTCAATTTTTCAGCTCCTCCACTTGTACAAGGGTGATGATGATAGTAATTAGCCTACTTAGAAAATGAGAGGGCAGTCCCCAAGATGAGTCTCACTTCTGACACAAAGTACAAGTTTCTGAAATTCTCAAGACCACACTCAGGTCAAGAATTTACTAGAAGAAATCACCAAAAACTTTTACATTTACAGTTTATTTAGAATAAAGATTCCTTCTAAAATCTAAGAGAACAGATGCATAGGATAACATCTAGGAAAGTTCCAAAGATGGAGTTTCCAGTAGAGTCATAGAAGCTATTACTTCCCCAGAAGTGATGTGTGATCTAGAAATGATGTATTGCCATCTAGGAAACCCACAGAAGTTTGAGGTCTAGAGTTCTAGCTGGGACTCTGACTGTCCATGTGACTGACTTTTATCTTCAACCTCTGCTGAAGAACTGACACTGTGCCTTGAAACCCATGCCAGTAAATCCTATTGGTAGACTTTCTGAAGTAGCATAAGAATTCTAGCTAGAAGACTTTAAAAAAAAAATCAAACTGGACATTTATTACCCACTGGAAGTAGAGGACAAAGGTCTAACTTTTCTTTGGGCAAGGTCAAATTCTTTAATACACGTCACAGAGTTTGTAAGAATCCAGTGAGACTGTACTATGAGACTGCATTATATAGTAAAATATCTAGCTATATTATAGCTGCTATAATTCACAAGAGCTTGGGTTTTGTTCACTGCTGACTTTCCATTTTTAGAAACCTGCCCTACTTAGTGAGTGATTGAAGATATTTGCTAAATAAATGAACAAAGCCATTCCTTTCTACCTGCTCCAACTTTCTCTTAGTTTGCCCCTGCAGTCCTCCATAATGTCCTTCCTGTTGCCCTTTGTAAGAGTGGTAAGCATCAGTACACTCACACAGGATGTTGGCTTTCTGGTATGAAGTGACTGCTTATCTGACTGCATATTAACATCACAGGAGGAACATTTAAAAAAAATAATGATTCCCAGGCTCCACCTCCAGGGATTCTATTCAGTGAGCCATGAAGTGTACAGCACAATGCTTGTCACTAGATGATAGTAATAAATGTTATACATACTCTTCTCATATTTCAGTTAATCTTCTCATCCTGCTGAATTCAAGGAGTGCATTTTTCATCCCCTAATGTGCATTTGTTCCATCAAAAAGCATCAGCAGTGATGTCAGATGGAGTGTTGGTCTGGTTCTTCTCAGGACCACAGTACATGCCATTAAAAAGGAAAGAAATGTGTATCTAAATAACACTTTGCATTCTTTTGTTCATCACTTGGCTCCTTCAATCACATCAGAAATGTGATCCATTTCTGAATCTCAAGTAGATTCGGCAGCAACACTTTCAACAGCATGTGATCTCAGTATTCAAGATTTTCCATAATAAGGATTAGGAAGTTTCCTGGCTTTTTAATGAATGAGCTGTGATGAATATCAGAAAATAACTTGTGGCCTTAAATTCTTAAATTTCTGATCTCTCAAAGATGTGGGTCTGGTGCTATTGAGGTAGCTTCCAGAACTAAGAGTTTTTTCTGTTGTTTTTCGTGTTTTTCATACTGAAAGATCTAGAGTCTTATTAGCACTGGAGCTGATTACAAACTCAAAAATGCAGATGGGAGAGAAATATTAAATTCTGAAAGAATTAACTACTATCCCCAAAGTAAATATTAAAGGAAAATACTTCTTTATGTACCAAAGGTACACCATATTAAGGCAAAGCAGAGATTTTTGACTTTTCCAAATATATACATAAATATTTTAAGGTTGTAACCAATAACAGACTTATTTTCATTTAGCATTTTGTAGTTTATAAGAAACTACTGATTAATCACAAGGTGAAAGGACTGGATCTCGTGCATAGTGCTAAATTTTGCATGCCTTGTGATTTGAAATGAGTCACTTGCACTTCACTTTAATAAATCCTAAAAACTAGTTGATAATATGCCTACTATCAATTCTACGATTTTGATCTTTTTTTTTTCATTTATTGCAGAGGGTTTATTTATCACACATTATTCTAAACCAGAGACTATGAAGATGTTATTTCTGAGTTTGAGGTGTTTAAAACTTGAGTGGATGAGAAGACACAAATTAAGTAGCTAAAACTGGATTAACGGGGAAGGAGCCACTCAACCTAGTTAGAAGAGAGTCTTGGAGAGAGCAGGGAATATGTTCGATACTGGGGGTAAGGGGGTATAAGCATTAGGTTTCCAGGTGATCTATCTTCATAAGCCCCATTGGTTGCAAGTGTTAATAGACTAAGTACCACTTTGGACACTATGGTGGAAACAAAATCATTAGGTTCTTTTTTGACAAAAAATAATTGATTTTAAGCAAGTATTTGTGACAGATATCCTTAACCTCTCTTTGGTTGATTTATTTATAAAAAAAAAAAATGTTGGGTTTATATATTTTCCATGTATATCATCCCATATATGCATACCAGTAGAAATATGAAATAATCTATATTTTGTGATTGTTTAGGTGAGGCTTATTGTTGCTGCTAAAATATGAGTACTGTAAACACCAAAATTAGTTAATAGTGAACAAGGAGACAAAATTAATTACCATAGCATGCTGTTTTTCAATTTCAACTTGTTGAATGTTAACAAATTCCTCTTCATATTTCCATTGGAATTCTAGGCACATTCAAAGCAATAATCAACCTCCACAGCCCCCGGTTCCACCATTAGGTTACATGTCCGGAGCCTTGATTTCTGACTTGGAAACAGATGTTCCAGATGATGATGCAGATGATGAGGAGGAAGTTTTAGAAATGCCCAGGCCCCTGAGAGCTCTGGAGCAGACGCCAGGATCCAGTATGGACAACCTAGACAGCTCTGTGACAGGTAACCAAACTGATTTGACAGAAATAACTGACCTATTTATACCATTAAAATGCATCAGAAATCAAATACTTTCTTATGTAAGACTTACTCCACTCCATCTATTTCTGTAACATTTAAAATATGTTAATATTAAACACAAAATTCAAAAAGGATTTGGAAATACTTTTGCTTTGCTGCTAGAATGATAAGAAAATTCATGAATTTTAAAAAGCTTTAAAGACATGAAAGAAAAACTCAATTATATCTAGGGCTTTCATGAAAAGTTCACTCTTCCAGGGAACCAAGTCCATTACATAAAAACCTTGACTTTTAGAAATGATATATTTTGTCTATCAGGAGCAACATACAGAGTGAATGAAATCTTAAAATGCTCCTTGATATTTCACTCTGTAAAATCATTCACAGATGAATACAAGCAAGTCTTCAGAATAAGCCTCTCTAAGGTTGCACAGGCATTATTTTTAGAGTGGAAAAAATGTATAGTGAGATAAACCATATACTTGTGCATTTTACATGGCAGAATCTAATAATTGCTTCCTTCCCAAGAAAAAGCATTATTTTTACTGTTTATTACTTTGACTTTTTCTGGTCTAATCCATGTAGAGAAAGACAACAACTGGTACTCTTTTAGGATGAGAACAGAATTGCAGTCTTTCGAGAGACTGGTATTTATCAAATTTTGCGGGAAAATTTTAAACCTTAATATGTGCACAAAGAAAAGGCAAAAAAGTCAAAATTCAGACTTTCTATGTAAGTAGTACCTTTTCTTTGATTCTGAAGAAGTCATGACAATGCTAATCTTGCTTTTGCATGTCATGGGTCTCTTCAGAAAGCCACCCATTTCTGTATTTATCTCAAAGGCATTTTACCAAAGTCACAGTTTATTCTGCCCCAAGAACTTCCCAAATTGCACCAAGTTCTAATCTGAGTTATAGTTTAGCAGACACGGATGGAAACAGATTAATTATAATTATAATGATGCAGAAGTACCAACACCTGTAATTTTCCTACACATCCCTTCTAGAATGACACAATGTGTGATACATGAGCTTATACTTCAGTTTTCCTTCTCATCTGGGGATGCCTGCTTGCCAGGGTAATTAAGATTTAAGAACTGCAGACATACTACTGTGATATGAAATACAGATACCAACGAAGGTGGCAGAATAAAAGTTTAAATCACTGAGTGCAAGCACAGAGTGAACTTATTATAGTGCACTCATGTTAAACCCCTTTCCCTTTCCCTGAATTTCTAGCATAATCTCCTTGAGGGTAAAATTCTGCATATTTTTGCATATTCTACTAATGATATTGAACTCTTTTCTCTCAAGAATACAATAAAGAACTGCAATAATGGTAAAAGCAAAGTCAACTGTAGCCTGTATAGTTCTTTTATTAAATATTATTGTGTCAAAGAGGATTAATATATCTGTAAATTGGGAGAATGTCATTTTGAACTTTTACATGTTCACCTGTTAGTAACATCGTAAGCTGTCTAACATAACTGGTTAAAAACAATCTTCATTTCTCCTGTAGCTAGGATAATGTTCATTCCAAATGAAGTTTTTATTGCTAAGAAAGCAAAATCTGTTTTCCTACTGGAATTCACTGCTTAATTGCTACCATATATAAAAACCTCTAGGTATGCATCCAGAATGCATTTATCCTATGAATAACACATCTCCCAGCCAAAGAAATTGTACTTTACACAAAAGTGACCAAATAGGAACCCAATTCATTAGTTTTTGTTTGTTTTAAAGGGAAGGCTTTACAATAATTTTATGGGGAAGGTCTGGTCAAAGATTGGGTTTGCTTTCCAGAGTGTAATTATAAGTAAATTTAAGTTTCAATTAAAAGTAAAAACATTTTTCTCCCCAAAGGGATGTGTGTGAATGTGTGTGTGTAAAAGGAATGTGAGTGACTATGATAGATGAGTGTGTGAAATGATAAGCTAGGGTGTGTGTGTATATAGTGTGTATTTGTGTATGTTAGAGGCTATTAGAATGCGTGTGTGTGTGTGTACACATGCATGCATTCACCTGCCTGTAGAAATGTTCCTGCTGTGGTTGTATACTTAGACCATCTTACAGAATTCAGCACGCTAATGAATTTTGTTTAAATGTGTTTATGTTTTCTTTGCACACTTAAGGCCAGTTTAATGGTGCTTAATGAGATGGGCAATAAAACAGACACTAATCCTATCGAGTTTTTATATATTTAAGGTACTAAGTGCACACAGAGAGGATTCTTCTGATCTTGCCATAAATTCCATTGAGTTCTAAATTTGTGTGTGGTGAGAGCACATTAATCATTACTGTCACCTGAAATTTTCTGATAGAGATTTTCATTTTCATGAAACTAATGACCATTTTTATTAAATGGAGCTAATTGTTATGCCTGATTCCCTGAGATTTTAAGTCAATCAAAATGACAGTCCAATGATGACACAGAAATAAACTAGTAATCCTGTATATAAAATTAGGCAAGATTTTATTTGGCTATATTGCCTTCCAACAGCTGCTGCATTAGAGTCTCTCTGTAGTTAACAAGGTACAAAATTCACCTAGTAAAGAAATAAGCTCATTAATTTCAAATAGTTTTATAACTGCTAAGTAAATTGTGAGGGACTTTCTAAATTTTGAAGTAGTGGTTTCCATCAATGAGAAAAGCTCAAGAAGAGATGAAATTGTCAATAGTTCCATGACCCACACCAAGTGTCCTTGTAGGCATGAGCAGGTACACAACAGTAGCATAGGTGGGACAGCAAAAAACACAAAACTACATTTGTCCTGCTACCTGGGAGTGGGAACCCTCCCAGGCTTGCTGACGGCTGTTCTCTCTGCTCCTCACTTGATGTAGAGAGAACAGGCCCTTTGGTCTCTTTGTCTAAGGGTGTTAATCCTGTCATGATGACCTCACCATGTGCTCACCACAACCTCCAAATATTATAGCATTGAGGATAAGATTTCAATATAGGAATTCCATATAGGAATACCAACATTCATTCTTTAAAATGCAGGGATGAAAATATGCCTTTGCACATTTGTTATACTATCTCTTTACTCCCACCACAAGTATTTATTGAGTATCTTTTACTGTTTAACTTCCAACTACTTAGCTAAGAATTTAGATTCAAGAACTTACACTTAGTAAGTACCAGACACACTTCCCAACAGCGGTCTGGTTTTGTGTGTGTGTGTGTGTGTGTGTGTGCACGCGTGTGTGTGTGTGTATTTGTGTATTGATTATGTCTTGGTGGGCTAGGAAAGTTTTTTTATGTTTTGAAAATGTTGTAACAAACCAAAATAAAGAAGAATATATGACAGAAACAGTAAATCCTAAAATATTTAGTACCTGTTACTTTATATAAATATATATAGAAATGGTTTGCTTTTTACCATGCTTAAGTTTTTACTACATGCTAACTGATTTAATCATCACAACCTTATTTTTATTTTCATTTTATAGGTAAGGAAATTGAGTCACAGAGGGCTTAAGGTCATTTTCCAGGTCATTCACATGATAAGTGAGAGGTGAATGTTCAAAAACCAACCAATCTTATTTTAAAGATAAATTACAGTGATTCCTGCTCTGGAAATACCCTACTATTTTCTAATCTCTGAATTTGACACATTTCATAGGAAATAACTTCCTGCTCTGCTACTTTTCATTCTCTCTCCCCTTTTCTGTGGGTGTACATACATGTGGTATATATATGAGTGAATATATTTTTTAAAAAATACAACATAATTTTATCTCTATTATAATCACCAGCCCTTGCTCATGTACCCTGTGTACTTAATCAGAGACCAAAATAATTTTTAGATAATGACGAATGCTAACAAAATTCAACTCTATCAGCACTATTTGTAAGATAATATTTTTGATGTTTTAAATTGATTCACACCACCTCCACTTCCCAACTGCTCCAGTAGCCAGGGATTAAAATGATGTGAAATATATATATATATGTTATTCAATTAAAAATTAAATTTATTCACAGAATTTAAATCTATTTGGTTATAATAATAGCTACAAAAATATTTTGACTATAGCATATCACACTCTGTTTGGGGCTAGAAAGTTAACATACAGGTTGGTTTCAGTTTTCAGGAGTATGTTTGCAATATTTCTTCCAAAACTCCAAACCTACCATTTTGGGTAACCAGATGCAGGAAGGCTTCATTCAATATTTCCTTCTCAAACAATTATGGTGGGAGTCCAGCATAAGTGTTTTCTGCATCTAATGACTCCACCACAGGAATAAAGAAACAGAGGCAATAGGAGAGAAGGCAAAGTGCCAAGTGTCCTGAACTTGGAGCCAAGAGTCTAACTGCCTCAGTGATCATGGAAAGGCTGGGAGTGAGTGCTATGAATAAGTTTCCTTAACTACTGAACCTCACATAAATGCTATGACTAAAAGGAAATCATGGCTATATATTTTCTGTATTTTATGTCTTTGGAGGTTTTTATTAGAACTACCAAACCATATCATTTTGCAGACAATAAAACCTGGCAGTCTCACCCTTTAACAGGACCACACAGCTTTTAGAAAGTTGACCACTTAAAAGTGTGACCAAAAGCCTTACGTTTACTACAAAATCTTGAGGATGATATTTTCAGTACTAGGGAAATGTCAGAAATAATGGGAAAAAGAATTAATAATTTTTTAGACTACCTCATCAGCTTTGATTTAAAAAGTAATAAAATACCTCAACTTTTCAAAGATTCAGGAAATATATTTTTATCTGAATGGAAATGCTAAGTGGTGCTATATGTCCCAAGAAAGGGATTTTTTGCTGATTTTTCTTTCTGTAGATATTACACATTCTTTTCTCTCTCAAGAACATATGTGGGATTGCTGCATATTCAATATGTTTGAATGAAAGAAAAATTTCTAAAGATTAGGAATGTCTTCCTCTAAATAGGTAGAGGTCAATATTTGGATTGCTTTGTTGAAAGACACTTCTATAAGATACTACTAAATAGATAGACAGATTGCACTTTATAGCAAGAGTTTCTGGTTTAAATATTGCCTAAAAATGGGGCAATGAGTTTTTGTATCTCATAAAAATGGTAATGCAACAATTAGCAGGGTCATATTATAAAGCACAGACTTTACTCTAGCTTAATGGATCTAAGGATAAGCATTTATCAGGGAGGAAAGATTTAGCATAAAACGACATGTAAATGAATTGATGACTGATCATAAATTAATTTTAGTGCTGAAGATGTAATAGAGACACAGCAAGATGCCACTTTATCATGCTATTTTACTGCTCAGTAACATTTGAGCAACAACTTAATGTCCTCTGTGTAGTTCCTCCTTAGCTGCTTGAATAAATTGGAGATTTTTTTTGATCTTTCAGCAATTTTTAACCTAAGAAATCTGGAAAGATTGAAAATGTAAACACAAATAAATTTGCCTATGTGACATAAATTCATTTTTCATTAAATGTTTAAATATGTATTGATTATACTTGGAGCTATAACATGTCAAATTTGTATGGATTGCTTGTAATTTGCAAAGAACCTCTAACTGAGCTGTTTTTTGCCTAGTGTTTATCTTAATTTTCATGTTTATATTTATATTTGTGAACAAAAACCAATTATCACAAAATTGCTTACTTTTACATTCTTGAGTCAATATTTTTCTTTAGTTTCAATCATTGTTTAAAAAATAGTTTATGGAGATCTTCAGAAAATTATTGTTACTTCTATAAAGAGATGACTACCTACAGATAAGGCAAAATCATTCTAGTCAAATAAATTTTACTATTTTATAACATGGAGGAAATATAGTATATTTTGTATACTTTTTAATTCATAGGTTGTTGTCACCTGTCTTTTAAAATCTTTCTGGCAAATGGATCTATTCCACACATTTCAACTCAAGTAGAAAGATAGGCGTGTGAAAGATAAAAACAGGAGAAAAAGGATGAAAAAAAATATTTCATTTGTTTATGTTCCACACCCTCCATTTTGAAGGACAAGGTGAACTTAACTGTAATCTGAGGCATTTGCCCATCCTCCCCCCTACCCCTCCACTTTTGTTGTGGGACAGTGAAGTTTGTCATTACCCCTCATGACAAAATCTCTGTAGCTCTCATCTATCCAGCTCTGATGTTACCATTGGTCCCTTGCTTATGGAGTAATGTCCTTTCTATCTTGAACAGGTAATGTCCTTTCTATCTTGAACAGCACCCATTTGAAGCCATATCTTTTGCTGGGAAGGCAAAAATCTTCAATGATCTTCATGTATGGCAAGGAGTGTTTATGTCTGAGATGAAGTTAAAGACACAGAGGCAGAAGTAGCTGATTTGATTTGCTTAGAGACTGGCAAATTTTTATGTGGAGAGTCTTACATGATTTATTTTTTCAAAAACAGGGAGTAGTGAAAAAGTCAAACTAACTCTGCTAAGAAACCTCACAGGATAACATTTCTTTAGTAACCCTGCTGTGGTGTAGGATTTTTCCTAAGATTGCAGATTCAGAGGCTAAATTTGTCAATATGCTAAACCTCAGGCAGTATCACACAATTCAGCTTGAACAGACGAGGAAAGACTTAAAAGAGACCCAAATATTTAGGATGGGTGAGTGGAGAATGGAGAAATCAGAAGGAAAGTGTAGCCACTTATTGTAATATCATCATAATTTAAATAAGATATTGAAAAGCAACAGTAAGCGTTTCAAAGCATAGCCAAAGTATATATTAATTACTTTTTAACTTTTACTTTCAAAGAATTATATTACTATTTTCCCACTCTCCAAGAAGTTGACAAGATTTGATTAACATAATTTTTATTATGAAATGTCTAGGAGTTTTTAGTGAGCATATTCTTTCTGTAAGTAAAATAAGTCATTTCTAGGAAATAGCTCATCAAATAGAATCACAATAGAATTTATAATAAGATATGAAAATTCTAATGACATTGAATTTAGTGCTTGCTAATTGAATTCCTGTTGTACAATGTCATTGTATAAGAGGAATGAAAATAAATGAGAGATAGATCCTAATATTTAAAGTTCTAGATGTAGAAATGTATGTATGCAGTAGACAGTAATTAGGGATTACCACAAGGGAAGAGAAAAAGACAGGTATATCAGGTCAGAGGGGTCAGTTGTATCATGAAGGACTGAATTGTACTTTTAGTGGTAAACTTAGAATAATATATACACAGGTTGTATTGAAAAACTGCAGACCTGATGTTATAATTCAGTGTTACTTAAATTTAAATAAATATTTGTTCACTAACAAAATTGACCCATTTATCCTGCATTTTATTGTTGTGAAAAACAAGTAAATTAACATGCATACTATTTATTTAAAAGGGAGTATAAAATCACAAACGCGCACACACAAACACATACACACAAAGATTGTCAGTGATTAACAGAGTTCTTAGCAATCCATAGGTGTGTTTCAATGAATAAGAGGTGATGACTGTGGGTGAGGAAAGATAATTCATTTGGTGCTAAGGGATAATGGGAATAGAAAGGTAGGCAAGAATCACTGTAGAAGGATCTCAAATTCCTAATTTAATGACTGGATATGGCTTCATCAGTAACCTGAGTAAGGTTTACAGTCAGGAACAAAATTATATAATAAATATGTTTAAAAAATCATTTAGATGGCAATGAGGAAGGTAAATAAAACTAGAGGAAATCAGTTTAAGAGCAGCTTAAGAATGAAATTGGAGATAAATAAAAGGGGATGCTTGTTGAGAGACTGCATTTCCAATAGCAGTTACAAATCTATTTGCAGATATTTATCAGATTTTTAAAGATACAGGAAACAGTACATGGAAGAAGCTGGCACTGAGTTTTAAAACTAGAGTTTCATATTCTGTTGTGGTTGCTGACTGGATCACTTTGATTTTTTCTTATCTGCTGTAGCATTCCATAGCAACGTCTATTGCATCATTTCCCCTTTCATTTTGGGCTGTCGGTCCTTGACTTGTGATTATTAACTCAGAAATGGTTCTCTCAGAGGAGGTTCAGTTGCTGTTGTTATCTTGGCTTCCTTGCAGTAGCCTGTGTCAAGGGAATTTGTTTGGAAAGTAAAAAGTGTATCTCTGTGCTCTTTTGGCAAACAGAATCAAAACTCTATCTTTCTCTGCTACACTTAACATCCTTTTAACTTCTCAGATCCTTCTAACCCCTTCAGTTTCTGATTTCTCTGACTTGAAAGTGCATAAACCTATGTTATTGTATATTACCACCTTGACTAAAGTCCAAATACCTCATCTTGCAGCACTCCTATGCCTCTGAAATACTGGAGAACTGTGGAAATAACCAATGGAACTTGTGAATATTTGTTTGGCTTAATTAGAAATCTTTTATTAACTTTTCTATTTTGACCTCTCTGAAATTTTAGTATCAGCAACTCTTGATTCTATATTGTGTCATAAATTGTTGTCCATACACTTAAACATAGATTATTAACCATATTAAGTAGTTCTTTAAGGTCTCAGTGTACTTTGCTTTAAGAAAAAAAATTGTAAAAAATGTCCTGAAAAATTAAGAATAAAAAGTATTTCTTAGTATCTTATATTTTGTGATTGTTTACGCAAACCTCTATAATTTTTTCTGCAACTTTGCAGAAAATCCCATGTTAATAGCAGTGATATTCTTTATAATGGCTAATTTTCTATAACAAAGATCAGTATTAAGGAGAAAACTGGACTTCTTAAAATACTTAGAAAGCAAAGAAAGTGTTTAATTAGTACTAAGTGTTAAAATTAATAGACTTTTGCAAGATACATTTTTCTTATGTTTATTTGCCTATGCAGTTTTTATACATGTGGGTGAATGCTTGGTGATTTCCTGAGTAGATAAATTTTTATTTTAAAATCTTGAAATAATTCTAGCTTCCTATAATATAAAAGTATATATTTCATAAAATTTATCATTGTAGTCTGTATTAACTCTAAAATATATTCACACTTATTTCATCAGTTCTTGATAGCTTTACTTTAAATGCACTGTTATTTATTTCTATAGCAGCATCCTCTCCATTTTATGACTGAAACATAGATAGTAATTCTCTTTTGGAAAAATGATCATGTATTCATTTAAACAATGTTAAGAATAGAACTATGTGGACCATGTGTTGCCTATATCCTACAAATAAATACAGTTTTTAAATGAACTTCTTAATGCTACACTAGGGATGTTTAAACCATGAGTGATGGTTGAAATGACTAAATAAATCATGATAAACCAGACTGACTTCGAGGAAAAGTGAGGAGTAGAGGCAGAGTACTTGCCATTAGCATAGTGTGTACAAGCAGATAAGCTATCCATTGCATACAACTCACTAGACAACTACATTTGTTTTTAGGTTCAATGGTAAATGGATGGGGCTCTGCATCTGATGAGGATCGTAACTTTTCTAGTCATAGATCTAGTGTAGGTAGTTCCTCAGATGGCTCCATCTTTGCCAGCGGCAGCTTTGCACAAGCACTGGTGGCAGCAGCAGATAAAGCTGGTTTTAGGCTGGATGGAACCAGCCTTACAAGAACAGGTTGGTAGATTCCAAGTCAACAATCTTTGCATGAAAGAATCTTGTCCTTTGGACACTGAGCTGTTTTTCTCCTCTTTTTTTTTCAGTGAGTCTGATTGCTGGACTTTCTTTAAATTTGCATGACCACGATTTAGATGCCAATTACCCAAACTCTCTTCTAGTGCTACTTTTGCAGATCAAGATTAGGTTCCTACTTAACACCTTCCATTCTTGATTTCTCTTTCTCTTCGCAGCTATGCTGATTAATTGTATTGTGCTTCCTTTTCTATTACAGTAAAGCAGCAACTAAAATTGCCATTAAATTTTCAATAACTCACACTTTGCAAAATTCTCACACAATCAATAATCTACCCAGTGATTAAAATCATTCTGCTTTTATCTCCATTACTTTTCTTTGCCCCCACCCCTTTTTTTTTTCCTACAAATGCATTTTCTGGGAAGACTTTCTCAGCATGGGGTGAATGGGTCTAAAGCTGTCAGTCTAACAGTTCAAATGGCTGATGGTCTCATTAATTGTTTGGCTGTTAAGATTTTAACCAAATAATTTATTATATGTTTTAAAGGATGCTGATTAAAGATATAACCACTCCACTGCATTTGCATGTTGAAAAATATAATATTAATTATGTATTGCTCCATAGAGTAATCGAGCTTAGTTTTGTGAGAAGAATAATAATATGAGTTATCAGTATTTTATAGCTCTGTGTATTTCCCTGCCAAAAATGTAGGACTCAGGCAAATAAGAGATCAGTAATTTACAATCATTTGTTTTACTAAAATAATATAACTTTTACATGGTACATGTTGTTATATGAATATGTACTTCTTCAATCATAAGTAAGAAGGTTCTAATATTAAATTAAATGGAACTATCTTACAAAATAAGCTCTAGAAACTCAAAGTGTATTTTTTTAAATCTTAATAGTACTGAAATAATAAAGATAAATGATTTTGACCCTTTACTAAACTCTTGGGTTGTAAAAATAAGTCTTGGAAATTTTCTTGAATTATACCATCAATATTTCTTTTGACTAAGCATTAGGTTTCAAATGAAATAAAACATTTTCCTAAGCATTGCAGTGGTTTATTTTTCATATAGCATCCTGACTAAAATATGTTGTAATATAGCAGTTGTTTTAATTGTCTTGCTTTGTAAGGCGTAAGTCAGAAACTTTATGTTGCCTGAGTGCTTTCATGGCATAGCTATCAGCAGAGCAGTGAGATAGTGCAAGGAAACTAATAAATTAGAAGGCATAAGTGCATTTCCTGCATGTATGCTAATAGCTAATAAAGCACTGAGCAATATCATGTCACATTGACTTAAGAAAATGTAAGTACATACAATAATTTCCTAAGAAATGAAAGCATGCACAAGAAAATAAATACATGTACATTAACCAGCCCTCTCTTACCATAATACACATGGTATTATAATCATAAGTTCTTGAAAATTTATTAGCTAACATTTTTCTCAGAATAAATTTCCCTGTAAATGTACATTAAACCAGGAAAAAGGACATAGAACATTTCATTTCAATGAGAATTTGAAGTCTGCTCAGACATCATAATAGTCATTAGAAAACACCTATTGCAGTTTGGATAAGCAAGGTGATTTTAACCTGCTATGTATCCTGTACACTGATGTGACTGAGTTTCAACTAAAAGAAGCAGAATTCATTGTTGATGTATATGGGTGTTAAAGCAACTTCATGTATGTGGATGAGCGGACCTTTCATGTAAAATTTAAAATGTTATTTTGACAGATCATTTTGCTGAGCTCCAAGAGAATTTATAAGATTCCCAGGGTGAAACATGATTAAACAAAATAGTATATGACTCATTTCAGAAGTAGCTTCCTTAATTTTAAGAAGTAAAGGCTGCAAGGATTTGCATATATCTATGAAATTATCACATACATTTATCAAGGTTAAGAAATTTTATAATCACGTAAAATACCAAGATTCTGGTTGGTGGATTTGTTTTAATGCTCATTTGCTTGAAGTTTTTCAGTGGACAGTGTGTTGCCTACTAAGAATGGAACAAAATAATTGCAGTAGAACATATTCTTTCTACCAGTAAATGCTGCTTTCAAATGGCATCTTTAGACAGCTTTAGAAGTCAGCCTTAGTAAGAACAGAAAAAGACATAGAAAACCAGTGCGCTAGAATAACATTCTTTATACCCATCCCTTTCTTTCATTTTAGGCAAAGTTTTTACCTCGTCTCAAAGACCTCGACCAACCAGTCCATTTTCTACTGACAGTAACACCAGTGCAGCCATGAGTCAAAGTCAGAGACCTAGGCCCACTAAAAAACACAAGGGAGGGCGAATGGACCAACAATCAGCATTGCCTCATCGGAGGGAGGGAATGACAGATGGTAGGTTTGTTTTCTTGTTTCCTCTCCTCACTGAAGAAATTGTTCTGTGTAATCGTTAACTTAGTAGTTATGGTAGATTAGTCACCTCCTCATTATAGAACCAGGAAAGAACCTGGCAATGTGTTTTTTAAGTTAAACACACTACTGGTTTTTTGTTTTTGTTTGTTTGTTTTTAGCAATTTGAAATTATTTCTGTAGCATCAAGTATCAACAACTATATGCCATACCAACTTTCCATGGTTTTCTGCCATCCTGGCATTTTACACGAACTTGTCCATGAGTAGTTCCTTTTAAGAAAAAAAAAAAATTATAAGCCATTTGGGCACTTCCCTCATTCTTGGATGATTACTGATATTAAATAAAGATATCAATTCTGACATTGTATGAGTGGAGGTATCGAAAGAAGTAAGCTAGTAGCTGTGACTAATTGCCAATAAAGCTTTATTGACAAAAGAGGGAGCAGCAGAACATGAACCATGGGTCAAAGATAGCATAATTTGCTAATCTATTTCTACCATGTATTTATTATGTGCAAGATCTAATCTTTGACCTAAACACTGCTAGTTTGGGAAACAGTATTATTGGAGGATTGCCTAGTTAGATAAAATGTTCTTTTCTACAGAGCTGGCTCTGTTTGTCACTCAACTTAATTCTCATATATTTGAAAATAGGATTAAGGTATATATCCTATATTTTTATTCTAAGATCTCTGCAAAATAATCTACTTAAAGTGCTTAGTGTAATGCCAGAGTCAAAGACAAATTTCTTCCTCTTCAGCACTATTCCCTATAACACACACATTTTATCCTAAAATATATCTACTAAACACCAAAAGGATGAGACTATTCAAGGTACATATTAAAACCACCAGGAAGTTCTTAAGATATACCCTAGAACTGCTGATTTAATCATTTTGGCGTGAAAACCAGTTACAGTTTTTTTAAAGCTCCATAGGTGAAAACTCACTCAGTCAGCTTCAAGAAGCTGTAACTAAATCCTTAGTACTCATCTCAGACTCTTAAACTTATTACAAGACAGAATTGGGCTTAGTTGCAAAAAAATAAATAAATAAATAGTGTTCTTTATCAATTTGGGGATTTGGGGGCAGTTTCTGTATCTTTATGTAATGCTTTGTCATCATAAAATGCTGAGATGATGAAGGCCAAACATAACTTGTTCTGAAAACCTTTAGGTTTACTTTTTCTTTTTACTTTGTTTTCATTTGAAAGAGTTTCTATTGAATTTGAGGATAAGGGTACAATCAAGTTTTTGATTCCCTATAAAAGGATATCCTGTGGTGAGCAAAATGTTTACCACTGCCTTTCTGCCTCAACTGTTCAGACGATTACTTGTGCATTCTAAAGCATTCTAAAGTGTTGATCTGAGTCCAACTAAATAAAAACAACTAGCCTCACTGATAGTTGCTATAAATCTCAGCATTAATAATATTGTGTAATTTTCCTCTACGAATGTTGTGGAAAGAGAAAAGCAATATAAGTATTTTTTTTCCTGTGGTTTTTCTGAAATGTTTGAAGATCATAACCATCATATGTAGAAGATAAAAAAATATAAATCAGCCATAGGAAGAACTTTTGTCTTTCTTCCTAGAACATCTTTTGTAAGCTTTTCAGAATGTCTCATTAAAGCAAGCTAATCCTAGCTTAAGGAATGATCAATATATTGCTTATCTTTCTAAAAAACAAATAGGTTTCAAACTTTTCAGGTTTACCAGCATTCTAAAAAAGGTTTATGGATTATGTGTTATCCATATGTGTTATTTATAGATAAACTTTGGAAGTAGTGATGTTGCAAAGAAAATTTAGCTCACATATCTTCCTACGTGTTTGATTCGAAGACATTTTAATTATAACCCATGAACATTTATCTTTAAAGGTTATCCTTAAAAACATTATCATTTCACAGTAAATGTACTAGCCATAGCATTTACATGGTATGAATTCATGCATTGATAATAATTTTATGACATTGTAAGTAAAATCAAACTATTTTGTGAGGGGAGTGTTGCTATTGAGTAGTATCAAGTGTGTAAATACTTTACTCCAAAACTTTGACTTTATAGAAATTATGCCAAGATTTTATGAGTACATTAACCAGGATAATTATCGCTAGCTGTTATTCTAAACCACTTCTCACCCTCCATGGCTTAACACACCGAGTGCTTGTGTCTCGTCAACACAATGGCTTCTACAGGTTAGGTGACACTCCACTAAACACTAACATAAGTATGTATGCTTCTGTGACATTAGGGCATCGCAGTTTTCAACAAGGATTCTTTATGATCTCTGATTGAAGAGAAGACAGAACATAGGTGGTCTCTTGGGAGGTTCTATAGGGAAGTGGTACATAACATTTCTCTTATTTCTCTATCACATGACATCAAACTGTTGGACTGAGAAATTAAGTTTTCCTTGTGCCCAGTAACAAAAATTGAGAATTGTGGGAAATGTCAGTTTATGTCACTAAGGCAAAAACTTATATATGTATTAAGAAGTATTTTTTTCTCTTGGATCAAATCTCTCCTAAAGGAAAATATTCAAGTCAAAATTTTCTATCACATTGAAGCCAATATATTGGTCAATGCTGAACAAAGAAGACAGAAAAAATAGTTCTCTATCCTTTGTTCCTGGGTCCCTATTTCTAGCTGGCTCTTCCCCCTCATTCCTAATAAACTTTTTAGAGAAGAGGCTCATTTGAAGCTCTGCCACAGGCTAACTTTGAGCATTGAACAACCTTGTTTATTAATCTGTTATTTCAAGTATATCTTAAGCACATACTAAATGATAGGCAATGGGATCCTAGATAAACTCCCTGCTCTCCCCTGGAGCATATATTCTAGAGAAAGTTAGCTTCAATACCTGAGTGAAAATATAAGTATGTCAGATGGTGTTGAGAGACATGAGGAAGAGACCTGGAAAGGAGGTTGAGAGGTATAAAGATGAGGAAGCATTGTTTTTTCAAATAATAGTGTTCATGGAAGTCTATACTGTGAAGATGACATTTGAAAATAGAAGAAAAAAGTAAGGTAAAGAGCAATAATGATATCAGAGTTAATCGTTTTAGGAAATGAGAATAGCAAGTAGAAGCAAGAGGCTTATTTGATGAAAAACAAGAGAAACAGTATGATAATCAAAGAGAGCAACAGCATAGTATATGAAGTCATACAAGTTAACAATGTCCTTTTTTTTAGAAAATTTAAGTAATATAATATGGATATTTACTATTACCTTTAATAGGAAACAACCAGAAGTAAATGTATATTCACTTACACATCGCTGGTATGTATGTGTGCACATGTATATGTGTGTGCACAGACACATATTTGTGTATGTATATGTAAGGCAGTATATGTGGAACACATTATGTTGTTTTACTGGGAAGTCATTGTACCTATTATATTAAGATAGATTGGATATGTTTCTACATGGAAACCACATAAGAGGTTGTAGAAGTAGCATAGGGCTAGTCATCATACTAGTGTAAATCAGTGGACATGAGATGAAAGGTGGCCATAGTATAAAAGTAGAGCTCATGGGATTCATTAAGGAAATTGATATTGGCTATAAGGCAGAGAAGTCAGAGTCCTCCAGGTTTAAACAATTTGTAAGATGCAATTACTATTCATTGTGATAAGAAACACTATAGAGAATGCATATTTTGTAGAAGCATATCTAAAGCTCACTTTTAATATGTAAAATATGAAATGCTTTATAATCAAGTCAAACTAGGATTTGGTTATGAGTCTGAATTCATGAGAGGTAAGATCTGGACTGAAGCTATTTAATTTATTTGCTACTTCTTTGATTCAACTATAAAAAAGATAATGATGGTATACATACTTTGGTCTGTTGTGTGCCTGACAATAACAAATCCTCAGTAGCTCTGTAAGAGACGCTAGTGAATTGATTTAGTTGAAATGACTCAAGATAGAAATGAATAATAAATTTAATTTAAGTAAACATATTTTATTAGATACTTTGATTTTTTCCACAGCCATTTTTAATTCCATCTTTCCCCCCATTTGTTTATTTCAATACACCTATAATGTCTTTCTTCTTCAAATATATAAATTACAAAGATATTACTTAGTATGTAACCATATAACTTCAGGTTGAATTAAAAAGTAATCAGAATTTTAGCTGGCCTAAGCAGATGCCATTTTACCCATTTTAAAAATTAAGCTGCTCTGATGGAGACTGAAAATCAATGACAAGATATGTTATGTTGGAAATAAATATCATAATTTCCTCCCCAGTGTAGTCTAAGTCCAATAACGCAAATGAAATAATTAATTTGCATTTATAATAATACAGACAAAAGGAAGTCAGTATTGAAGACAAAGGAAACACCAAGCTTGTTGGTCATTTACTCAGCAAACACATATCACAATATTGAATTGACTCTTCCTTTAGGAAAAAATGTCCCAAATGCAAGTTTATTTTCTCAGATAAAACCCTATTCCCTTCAATAATTAGGAATTCATAATATAACAAGAGGACATACATAATAACTACAAATGGTATTCCAAGCAGGAACTCCCAGAGCAAATGCTAAAGAGGCCATCATTATTAATTCAGTAGAGGACGATATCATCTTGCTCAGAAAAGAAAGTAGGAAGCTTCTTAAGAAAGTCTTTTGAAGGAACTGCTTAGCGTTTTTTAAAGGAAGCTATCTTTGAGACAAGAAATACATATTTTGTCCCTTTTAAGTTTTACAGACAATGATATTAGGGACAAGAGCACGTTGATTAAAAAAAAGAATGGAAAGTAGTTACCTATACTGTATAAAATACCCTCTATTAAAGAAACAAATGTATATATTATTTATGATAGTAGATCATTGAAACAAATAATTTAACTACTGGTACTCCAAGGACGAACAGAAACATTTGAAATGGTGTATGAGAGAGTAATTCAAATAAAATAATTCAAAAGAAAGTCAGTGTTGAAATCTTCAAAGTAATTTCAGAACTATTTAATAATAGAAAATATATAATGAAAATACAGTGATAAATATGAAAAGAACTATTATTTCACAATTGAAGACTTTCAAAAAATAAAGATATAATCTGAAAAACTAATAAAAGAAAAATCAAAACTTTGCTGAATATTTTAACTTTCAATTTCTCATGTCTGCTACTTAAAGGACTTTTCCCAAAAAAATGATCTATTCCACTACATCTCATATTCTCATAATGTACTGTCTACTCTTGCATGATGACATATTCTATCTGTACTCTGAACAGTGGTTATTACTTATTAAAATTAATACATTGAAAAATTATAATATATTAGTTGTAACTCATTAGCTAACTCATGAAACGAACAAACCAGAATTGGTTGTCAGGCAGAATGTTAATTGCACTTAATAAATGTTAGGTTAACCCCTTGACTGTTGCTAAATATGCTACATACATGGGTAAAGGAAGTCATATGTTGCATATGATACGGCATATAGTTCTTAATTTCCCGAGGGCAGCATTTCCTATCGAGATTGGCAAGAGAGCTCATATTCTTCCCAAGGCCTTTTATTAACACAGATGCTAACATTTCTAGTCATTTTGTGTCAGGATTTTTCTACTTTAGGGATGTGGGGGTGGACCATTGCTTAAATGTGAAGAAACCATACTTTGTTCTTTCAATACTGGACCTTAACCTCAACATGCAATTGAAAACACTTTCCACAGATTGCAGTCAAAAAACTGGTTGCCTTTACTTCAAAGACATTGTAGTCAAAAGATAACAAATAAATCTATAATATGCATTTTCGATAATAAATAATTGACATTTCCCCAAAATAGTTTCTTATGTGTGGATGATAGCTTTAGAAAAAGGCAAGCATTTTGTTCTTCATCTTGAATTAAAACCTGTACTTCTAATTAAATTTTAGTCCATTCTAAATATTATTCAAAATTTTTAGATCTTCCACCACCACCAGATCCCCCTCCAGGTCAGGGTTTAAGACAGCAAATAGGTTCAAGCCAGAATGCTGGTAATGCGGAAAACTCAACAGAGAGAAAAGGAAGCTCTCTGGAGAGACAACAAGCATCCAACTTAGAAGACACAAAGAGCTCATTGGATTGTCCAGCTAGAACATCCCTAGAGTGGCAGCGACAAACCCAGGAATGGATAAACTCAACAGAACGCCAAGAAGATAGACGGAAAGCCCTCCACAAACAAGGTGTTGGACCAGGTGTGTTCTGCACTGTCCCAAGAAAGGGTGGAATATTACCATATTTTTTTCCTCGTGGGTATTTTAGAAATGGCAGTTGCTTAAGTGGCATCTGAAACATGTTTGCATTGAATCACTGCTTGAAATTGGAATTCCTCCCCAGAGTTTAACTGCAGGTCCCTAACAGCCAATTGCAGTGGGGATGTCCAGTTAGCCTTGGGAGAGAATCTAAGCCCAACAGATTGCCAAACTTCATCTGTAGAGCTCAGGAGACAGTTTGATGATTTGCCTTTAGTGTTTATATTGAGTGTGTTTAACACCAATAAATGCCATCTTTAGTGTCAGCTTAATCTCTTTCTTCAACCAGTTGTCCTTTTTGACTGAAGTGACCAGTCAATTTGCATGGAGATCTCTTCAGTTTAAACAGGGGAATTATATAATTATATAAAGTTACATATAAATGCCCAGTTAGAGAAACCTCACTTTAAAGGAATTGAAGTGGGCTTGCACATTCTCCAACTGATTACATTTAGTTGACTGTTAACACTTTAATGGGAAATGTTCTTAAGTAAAACTTCCTTGAAAAGTTGCAAAATAAATTTCATGGTTTGTGCCTGATTTTTTTTGGGGGGAGATGGAGAAAGGGACATAGATCCTATTATACAAATACATTTTTGGTACATCTCTTCAGGTCACTGAAAATACACACACACACCATTTGAAAGGCGTTTCACATTCACATTTTCTTTTCTAGTCTTCTCATGTATTTTCTAATTATAATTATATTTTGTCACCATGTGCTACTTAATCCTTTGGGAAATGCAATTTTGCAACAGCAACAGCCTAGAGTGACAATTTAGATTTAGTAAAACAGGAAGTTTATATGATTCAGACTAAGAAAAAAATCATGTGGTCCATGTCATTGCCCGTTACCTAAGAAGGAAATACTAAATTCACTCAGTATTTCTTTTAGTCATCTCATCACAGTAATAATAGCTCACAGTGGAAAAGTAAGGTAAAAACAGAAAGGAGCATAAAGAGAGAAGGAGAGAAAGAGACAGAGAGAAAGTGGAGATAAAAAACAAGAGGGAGACAGAAGAGAGTGAAAAATTCATAATATGAAATATTTGGTAATGAATATCATGAGTTACATATAGAGATGTGACACATAAGTATGTTAAACTAAGTTATTGAAATGAACAACTTTCTCTTCTTTAAGGAAAGGAAATGAATGGCCTTTCAAATAATGTATTGTTTTCTGAAAAACAATAGAAATTCAAGAAATTTTATTAACTAGTAGTTCTTTCTCTAAATTGAGAAATGATGCTATAATTTAAACTAGAATGTTAACTGTGTTTCTTCAATCTGAATGGAAAAATTAAATTGGAACCTCACTGAAATCCAGAAATTGCTTTTGTTAAACAATATGGCTCACTTTATGCAAACTTTATAATAAATTTAAATTTTGCAAATGATATATAATGTTGTATACTTATTCATAGATCTTTGAATTCAGTCCTGCTATAATTCTTACTGTAAGAAATGTTGCTTGTATGTGAAAATTATTTTACTACCTGGGCTTATTAATGCTTGTATTTTTAATTTCATTGAAGAGCGCAATGATAAACTAGCCCATCTTGAATTGGTATTTTAGGTTAGATTGGTTTTGCCTCTATGTTGTTTTTTTTTAACTTAACCCTTTGTGTTTCTTTCTTCAGAGGAGACCTTGGTGCCCTATAGCAAGCCCAGCTTCCCTTCCCCAGGTGGCCACAGCTCATCAGGAACAGCTTCTTCAAAAGGATCCACTGGGCCTAGGAAAGCAGAGGCATTGAGGGGAAACCACCAACGCAATGCCAGCGACCTCCTTGACATAGGATATGTGGGCTCCAGTAGTCAAGGACAGTTTCCAGGTGAATTATGTAAGTGCTTTAGGACACTGAAAAAAGTTACTGTGACTCAGAAAAAGCATGGTGCTAATGTCAGGGAAGAATAAACCTTTCTCAGCTCTTTTAGGATTCTACTAGGGCTGAAAAATAAAGTGAAAAATCATAGATGAATGGGGAACAAAAAGCATTCACATTATTGAATATTTACATGTGCATGGAAGCATTTGCAAGAAACTAAAGACCCAAAGAAATGATGAGATCTGGGGAAACTTTCCCAGTTTTAGACAGAGATCGTAAATTTGCGAAGATTTGTTCAGAGGAATGTGGGTTAAGAGCAGTAAATAATGAAGACCTAACTAGAATGATAATAGTTTGTTATATATTAATATATATTAATGATAATAGATAATAGTTTAGAATGATAATAGTTTAATAGATCTGTGGGTAGATTTTTGTCCCTAAACATATCTAGTGAGGAGGGATCCTTTTGGTACACAGAGAGAATCTTTCACAAGGAAGTTTTATAATATGTTCAGGGAAGGAGGGCACCATTTTCTCGAACGTATTCAGCCAAAAATATTCCTCCTCACCAGATGTGGCCAAGGTGCCACATTTTGGGGTAACATATCCTGAACCCAATGATAAAAAATAAACAAGTATCAAAATAGTAGAAGATTTGCTTATAGGAAAAAATATTAATCTGATATTCAGCAGGTTTGATGATAACTTAGACCACAGCTACCTAATTAAAGAAACATTTCTTTCAAGTGTAATTTCTACTATACAGAAAGTATATACATTGAAAATTTAGCCTTGATAGGTAAAAGTCATTTAAATATTGTTTTTATTTTCTTTTTGCCTTTTGGAATGAGGCTAATAAAGAAAAGGAAGCATGTCAGTTCTTTGCTAGTTTTACGCAGCCTCTTTAGGAATTCTTTGTTCCTGTAGCTCTACATTTATATATTTTTCAAATTTTTGGAGCCAAACTTGCAAAGTGACTCTTTGATTTTACTTAATTTTCTAACCATATCTTCTAAAGAATTTTTTCTTCTTGAGTTAGAGAAATGACTGGTAACTCTAACATATCTATTTCTATGTATGAAGAACTAGGTAATGTGAGAAAGATAGAGTGCCATGGTGTGTCACAATGGAAAATATTAAAATTCTTGTGTTAATTTTATCAAAAAAGTTATCAATTTCTGTATCCAACTTCAAAGTTACACTGATTAAATACTGTAATTCGTTCTTTGAATTCGGTTTAAAAACAATACCTAAAGACCAAGGCCAGTTTCTAATCTTCTCAATCATTTAATGGTTACTTGAGAAGAGAGAGTAAACTGCTTCCCTAATATATCTCTCTAACCTTTAGCTAAATGATAATGTTACTGTTATTTTCATTTTGTAGATTGGAAGGGGTGCCATGAGATTATGAAAATTAAAAATAATTTCACAACTGTAGTGTTCTTAATAGATGGGTATTTTGTTGTCTATTAATAATCTGATTATTATTAAGAAATATCTGTAATGATTAAATGGAGATTAAGTTGATGTGAAATATATATAAATAAATTATTTTTAAAAAGAAATCTATAATCTTAATCTGATTTGTGACTACTACTGAATTTTTAAAGAATTATTTTGGAATAATTAGACTTATAGGAAGCATAAAAATAACTCTACTTGGATGTTAGAATCTTCAAATTTTGCAGTACTGCTTTAACTTTCCTCTCTCATGTCCTTCAAATTTCTTCAACTTGCAAATGCACAAAATATGAAGACACTGTATTTATGATCTGTTTGCTTGCCTTTTTGTTATTCTGGTAAGGCTGAAAAAATAATTTAAGGGAAGACTTATTTCTGATTTGTTTTTAATCTCTTTCTAGAGTAACTGAGAGGAGACATGTAAAGCTGCTCTGAAGGACCAGCAGGTCTGAACTCATGGAAGTGATGACACTAACAGTGCAATGAACAATTTCTTTATTTATGTACTATTACAAGAACTGTAAATGCAATGTAAAGACACACAGCCACACATATTCCACAGATATTTTACTTGTGTTCTTCTCTTAAGTACACCACCCACCTTAACTCTTTCTTGTCAGGAGTATATAAAAAAGAAAGAAAACAAAACTCACTCTCCAGGAAGAAAAGGAATTTCCTCTGTATATAATTTCTTTCGTGCATTGCTATGCAAGCTCACTCTTTTTAGTTCCGTTCACATTATTGTCTGTTCTTATTGGTCTGTTGTACTATATGTGAATTAATAGGCTGTGGTGCCATATATTAACTTTTAATTGTGTAACTTTTATGTTTAAATTTTGCACTGCAATTTTATTTGGTGATAAGCACAAATCTCTACTCCTCGTGACATGAAGAAAAAGACTGAATGTGAAGGGAGTTTCTGTACTGTAAGTTAGGTTGGATAATGCTGGTCATGACCAGTCTTGTTAGATGGTTTTCAGTTGGGGTGTAGAAATAGGAAGATGCAAAGGAACAGTGGTGTTGGAGAAGCCGTCTTTGAACATCAAGGACTGAGTCAATCAAAAGAAAGAGAGAAAGGTGGCTTTTACTCTTGATTAAAGCAGGGGTCAAAAAGAAAGAAGTTTGTAAGTCAAAGACTGAATAAGCATTAAAATATACAGGTAGCAAAGATGTACTAAACTTGCTAAAAATTCTAAAAGATATTAAAACTATGTTGAGTTGGCCTTTTCTGTCATTGTAATTGAGCCATCTGAGAGTTACAAGTTAAAAAGAAATTGGAATTAAGGTGTTTCACAAGACCTGTATTTATATTACAGTTTTTTAAGAAGCATTTTCTGAATTACCATAATTAATCTCTCCAACTCATTAAGTCAGAACATAATACGAAGTTCCCCAAGGAAACAAACAAAATGAATTCTAGAATATCTAGCAAATAGTCAAGAGGCAATTTATTATTAGGACATACTCGGGCTGCTTCCAAATATAAAAATTCTATTACAATATCTTGTTTCATCTTTCTAATACATGTACAGTACACACTAGAGGATAGAGCTGCACCACTTCAGTTCATGACTCTTGAAAAATAATGCTGTCTTGATACAATTTTGTCTTTTATTTGATTAAGAAGTGACATTTATGCCACCAAATATATAGCTAAATTGTAAGTGCTTAAAAAAAAAAAAAGCAGTGCTCAGAGTATGTTCATTTCACAGTAAGTAGATTTATTGGATTAAATATTTTATGGTACATTCTCAAAAATTGGCTACCAACTAAAATATGTTTGACCCATTTTGAATGAGTAAATTGAAAAGAAAAATTTTAAAGGAGAAAAATGCATGTTTATACACTTTTTAAATAAAACCAAACCTCGTAAGTGGACATTAATAGCAGTGTCCTGCCTCATTTGTTTTCACGGCTTTGAGAACAAGAAATCCCTCAATATCAGTTATGTATGGTCCAAATGAATATGATTTTGAAATATGTTAGCTACTGTACATGTATAGTCAACCTGTCAAGTAGAAGAGAACCTTCCTGAAATTCCCACCCATGACTCTTTCCTATGTGCTGCCTATACAATTGTAATTCTATTTCTATCTATACTTTCTCATATTTCCCCTAAGATGTGTTCAGTAGTTCGTACTTTAAAAACATTCAGTGTAATAATTAGAATCAATTCTAAAATCTGTGACTTGTTTGAAAGAGAGTTCATATTCTGTGCATTTTGGGCTAAGTCACTAATTGTAAGTGATATGTTATAGCAAAGGAATGACATAATGAAATGTTTCCGTCTTTTTTATTCTCTGAAATTGCATCAACACAGGCAAGTGTAGAGAAGCAATATGAGAACACAGGATACAGACCCCTCTTCTTGCTGCCACGTAGTTTATTTCTTCATTGAAGAGAAAAATAATAATGTGAGATACACATATCAACATTCTACCATCAGTGCCTAAATTTTAATGCAGTTTGATTTATCTGGGTCAGAGAGACTGGAGAAGATGAGCCGTTTCTGGGAAGAATGAATTCAACTTAGTCACAACTGTAAGATGTAAGGAAATTAAGCTGCTTCTGCAGTTCTTCACTTCTTTCTACCTAAAAGCAAACAAAGTTTTGGTCTTTTGTTCCCCCATTTATGCTCCTCTATACCTCAGTTAGTCTAAAATCTTAGTTCATTGCACGTATGACACATAGCTTTTGACACTTGGTACCTGGCAGGTCTATATGATTAATAAACCAAGACTTCAAGTATGTGTAGGGTATGTACATACAGGTGACTTGTGGATTAACGTAGGGAAATGAATTATGCCTTTCTGATTGTCTTCCATGCGTACAAAATAGCTGCTATGGTTTCATTATGTCAACGCTGTGGTTCTTATAGTTACTTATGGAATGTTTTTCTAGAATAGTCCACATTCCCTGTTAAATCTAGTTTTAATAAATGAATTAGTCAAATCAAAATCAGCCTCACAGAGATAAACTGCCAAGACTCTCCGAATGAATTCAGGAACTCTATAAAATATCAAAAACATTCGTCAACTTCCTATAGGTAAAAAGCTTCTAATCAGTCAGAATGTCATTAGAAGAATGAAAACCTGTATGAGAGCTGTGATGAGTTTTTTTGTTCTGTAGCCTATTAAAGGAATCTGATTAGAATTTCAGTGAGCTCACTCTTTTGCAGGTCTAAACAGCAGTCTGCACACGTTGTCATAAGGAAAGCTGAGTGGGAGAGAATGTAATCTTATCTTGCACTCACCAGGACTGTGACTAGGCAGTCATGGCCCACACAAGCACAGCTTTGTGCATAACATGTGAAGTCTCCACTGGGGAAATAGATGAATTTGCCCCCAACTCAGGTATGGCTCAGTGTCTGCAGGCAGAGACACTCTACTCCTTCTCCAAATCTTTTCCATGCCATATTTAAAGTAAAGTGGGAAAGTACAGGGACATAAAAACAATTGATTCTGTCACAGGATTTGATCCAGTTTAAGGGAGAACATAGAAAATGGAGACCATCATCTACAGTGTCAAACAACCAAAGGGAAGTAGAAAAACTACAAGTTTTCTTGCTTTGGTAACGGAAGGTTTAAATGGTGTTCTTTGTCATTGTTTAATGCTATTGAAATCTATTTTCAATGTAATTTGAATGGAAAGTTTGTATGAGCTTTGATAGAACACCTCCAAATTTCTATTCAATAAGTTTATGTAATTGTTCATTGACAGCATAATTATAAAAATACCAATGAACTTTAACTGTGGTTTTTCTTCACCACTGGAAAGTGATTGTGTGTCAGTATTAAAGATATGCAGAACCATGACATTCATTAACTTGTTCATCTGCTTCTGTATATTGTATTTATAGAATTACATGACAAGAATTGTGTAAAGCAACATGTCCTTCCACATTATCTTAGAGGTGAAGTTACTTTCATTTTGCTTCTCTATAATGTGTACTTCAAATGAAACACCATATTTTTTAAAAATGACATTCAATTTACTAATTTTTCTTATCATAATTTTCAAAAGCATTTGTTGTGACTTAAAGTGTTGCAAGATAAGGGACTTTGTGGCCGTGAGTAGACTTTTTATACTTTGTTTTATAGATGGATTTTTTTAACAGTAGTTTAAGTCACCAAACAGCGTCCAAAATCTTAATGTGTTTCATTTAATGTTGTTAGATCAAAAAAGAAATTGGCATAAAATTGGTTAATAGTATTGTCAAAGAATTGTGTATTGTGTACTCACCGGGAAAAAAATAAAATATATTCACATTTCAAATTTGTAAAAAAGCCATTTATGTAAAACAAACTTGCTTGTGGACAAACCAAAAATAGACCATTCTGCCACGTATAGAAGTCTGCATTAATATTTTGTGACATAAACTCACTTTTTCATTCAGCAATGAGTAGGGTAATGATTATAGAAATTGACATTGACTAATGATGGTAACTAAAAGACACTGAAAAGAATGTTTTTAAAAAAATCGAAATGTACATCCCACTCTGTGGACACTACTTTCTAAGTCTGACCTTAGTTCACCCAAGGAGACCTTCAGATGGAGAGAAATAAATTCCCTGTCTACAAAATTATTTAGCTTTATATATAAATAAGGATGAAAATTGAAAGAAAGTAAATATTATTTTAAATTTATTTTTAAGTAAATGTCTTTAATTCAAACTTGCTAAAGATATATATATCTATATATATAGATATATATATAGATATATATATATATATTTATTTAAGGGATGTTGGGAAGTCATTCCAGAGACTGAATAGAAAAGATATATCTTCTTTTTTATTGTATTTCATAAATATTTTACCCTTTTCCACTGTCAAGTGAAATTATAACATCAAACATTATAATTGTTTATAACATTATAACAATAATTACATCAAATTCTCTGAACATGAAAAAGCAGTTCATATGTTCTTTAAAATAACATCCATGCTACAAATAAAAATGGGGAGAAAAACAAACATTGGCTTAAAACTTTCTAAAAATACTTGGTAAGAGGACAATGTATTTCAGAGTTTCATTTTATTTAAAGTAATATTATGAAAAATAGTATTAGAGTAATTACAAAGAATGGTGCATTACTATAACATAATGCCAATGCATAATATATGCAATTAAATGCAAAATGTACCAGTGACCAGGAGTTGGTCAAGAAATTACAAAACAAGTATTGCTTTATGGAATTTGCATCCACAAAAATGCAATGACAAAAAAAAGCAAATATTTATATAAATGTTCCACCTTATTCTCTTGATTGTTGTGCATTAACCAGAGAAAAAATAGATCAATGTTGAAAAAAAAAAAGTTTAAGCAACAAATAATATTTAATGTATTCCATTTGTGAAAAAGTGTTTATTTCCTTCAGTAAAGAAATAAGCAGAGTTCATACTAAATTTCACTTCCAAACAGAGCTGTGAAATCAAAGTGTGACCCCAGGAAACCAGGATGTATGGCTTTGGAAAAAAAGGCAAATTCAGGAAAAATGGGGGGAGGGAGAGCAGGTGGGGGACCTGGGAATGAGAACATGCTGACTCAAAATGGCTGCAAGGACACTTTCACCTCAGTGAATTTAGTACAATTGGCTTTTGACCTTCAGCCTCAGAAGGAATTCTCTTCAGGCCCAGAGAAGGAATTTGGTACACTAGAGTGTTGCAAAGCTGTCAGGAATTCCAGAACCAGATGTAAAAGCATTGCGTGGTGGATATTTTATTAAAAAAAAAAAAAAAAACAAGGTGACCTGCCTTGGCATCTTATAATCAACACATTTTGTATTAGCAGCGTCAAGCCAGAAGAAAAGCAGTTTTTATGTATATATGTATATATAATTATATATTAATTAATTAGCAATTAATTGAGGAAGGTACTTTTGTGATTCAAATCCAATGGCTGTTGTTCAGTCAGGTCACTGTCCATGACAGTCTTTTCAGGTCACTCACTGTTGTTATATCAAGCACTGTAGCACCCTTTGCCTATAAAATTACAGATATGACTTCTGATAATTTTTTTGAAAATTTTAGACAATGTTTTTCTAGACAACATTTATGGATTTTGTTTCTGATGATCCAGTTTTTTATTTCTTAGTATATTTAGTCCTTTTGTAGACTAGTATAAAAAAAAGCTGCACTAAGATGACTTAAATATTAAGTGTACTTTTAAACAAAAATAGCTTTCACATCATAAATGCATGAGTAGCCTATAAGTCTGAGTCTATATTCTAGGAAGGGAATCTTTTTTAGGTTTCAAACTGAGAAGTAAAAGAAAATAAGCAAAGTTTTCTAAAATGTTTACAAGCAATATAATTGGTATTAGTTTCGTTCACATATTTCCTTCCAGTTTACATTATCTATCTTCTGATCTTTCTCAAATTAACCTGTGAAATTTAAAAAGGAGCTTAAAAAGCAAGGAATATAAAAACATGGAAGTTCTGTTGTTGAATATGTAGAGATTCCCTTACAATTTGACTTCACTTTAAATTTTTTCAACCATAGGTGACATTAGACCCTTTCTGACTGCACATGATGAGACTAGTAAGAAGGGAAATCGATCTTGGGAAATAACTCTCCTAGAAACCCTCATGTCTCACTCTGTTCCTAGGTTCTACATTATGGCCCCAAGGCTATGCATGCCTTGACTTGTGATATTTTTTAAGTAAATATAAAATCCTGAGCAAAAACATGAATGCTCTCTGTTCTTCAGAGACAATCGAGAAAAAAAAAAATGTTCACTGAGAAATTGCTTGTTTTCTTCCCGTGATTCAAGTCTCTAACTGATTTTAGAGCTTAGTACTTGAGCCTAAATAGGGTTGCATGATATTGTTTAGCTTTCCCACAATTCTTTAGAATACCATTTCCAAATTATTTGACTACAGTTGTAGCATGAACACATACTCACTGTCTCACCTCACCCCAAGCCTCCCACTCTCACAGTCATTGTTAGTCACGTTGTAAGGCTATTGTCTGATTATGGATAACTTTTACTTCAAAAGCAACTCTGCTATAAATAATACTGGATAGCGCAGAATTTAGGGGAAGAGGCTCATAATTTCTCAGTGGAATAAAAGAATTAAGTCCCTGTGAAATGTGAACCATACATAATTAGTGGTCATGAAAATCAGTGTACTTAGGGAGGGATAAATATACAAGAACAAGAGAGAAACTGGGAATTACATTACATGAATTTTTGGTGGTATTAAGTGTAAAGAAGGCTATGTGCTAGAAGGAAAATTAAAGTGAAATGGAGGAAACTTGTTTAATTTTGAATGCTAGTAGATGATAGCATCAACAGATTAAAATACCCCAATATAGGTAATTTGAGAATAGTTACCTTAGAGTAAGGTCTATTTTAATTTAAAAAAAGATGGAAAAGGAAAATTGAAGCATACTGAGGAAAATCATAACCAAAAAGAGATCAAGCCTCCAGTAAAGGAATTAAACATTTTCCTTAAATATGCAAACAAAGCATTTTTGTACAAGTAATTATCTACCAAGTATCAAATTTTTTCATATCACTGTGCTTTTTTCCTAAAGTTTCCTTCGTATTTACATATACTACAGTTAAAATGTGTAACACAAACACATAACAAAATATTTAAGGAAATGTGCTAATTCTCTAGTATCAAATCCTATTAAAATATTTTACAATAACTTATATAAATTAAAATCTTTAAAGAATATAAGAAAGCTTCTATTGTTGACTCTTTAGTGAAAAGATTTTTTGAATGTTATTCCAAATAAAAAATTATAAAACTTAACTTTTTATGTGCCAATAAATACATGGGAAAATACACATTCTCTAAGATAGATGCATGCATCTGTATACATACACATATACATGTATGCATACATCAGTTCATAAATATGCAAGTAGTTTTCAATTTAATATAAGATATGATAAATATACTCAGCATATGGAAAAAGGGCATCTAAAAGATTATAGAGATTAAGACAAACATCCCATGGTAAATAATGCCTCAGATAATCTGAATTTCTCCTAAATATTTCTATTAATATGCATGTATACATATACTCACATATATACATAGGTATGAAATCTACATGGATCTATATGTGAGTGTACATTTACGTGTATATATTTGGCACAATGTAGTTGGGGGTAGGCAATGCTAAATAATATGATCTGATTATGAAGAGTTCAAGGAGCCCATAAGGCAGCATGAACAGCATAGGAGAAGTAGAATGTGAAGTAAACTATGTAAGATTAAGAATGAGGATCCCAAGGATTCAGTCAGCTGAGACTTTTTTAAAAATAGATGTGTATATGTGTGTGTGTGTGTGTGTGTGTGCATGTTTACAAATGGACAGGTTTATTATAAAAAGGGAAGGGGAGGGAAAGATGCTTACAAAGACAGCAGGTTAAAAGAGCTGCCTCCAAAGGGGACAGGTTTGTTAAGAGAGGCTTGCATGGTCCCTGGTGAATAGGAAGTCTGCAACTGCCCTTCAAAGGGTGGAATTTGGCCATGAGAAGCACCTGTACAGACACGAGCAGCAGAACGGTAGCTGCTTCAGGTGAGATTTCTGTAAAAAAGGAATTGATTTTGTTTTTATGGAAAGAACAGATAGAAATATAACCTGGGGAAAGGCAGCAGACACGATGCAATCCCTCATCTACAAAAAACAACAGTCGAATGTGAGGAAAGGAGTCAGCTGAATCTACTTTGCTCCTTTGAAGGAATCCAAGTTGTTGTAAATAGAGCATTACAGGTGATGAGGGAGATGGTCACCTAACTCAATCTCTAGATGGCAAGCCAGATCCCATGGGGTGTTAAAAACAATAACAGAACAAGGGTAGAGTGGAGAAAGAGTGAATGAAATAAAAAGAGGAGGACAATGAAAGCCTAGTGAAGACCTAAGAGTCTACAGACTCAAAGTCTCGTGTGCCCAGTTCACCTATTTCTTTTTCCATTCCTGGAGGAAGAAAATCTTAACAACAAATCAGATTTTTGTTTTGTAACTGGGAACTGTTCGTCATCCTACCACTCAAATTCCAATTGTGTCAATTCTATCTAAACTTGCATGCATGTGGAAAGATAGAGAATAAAGAATGTTCTATGTAAACCTTATGTCTGCAAAGGAAATAAATATCATAATTATAACAGTGTGAAACATTCCCACTTACGAAGTATTCAGTTTCATGTAAACAACAACAGGAAATACCAGACCGAAGTGGAATGAGACCAATTATGAGGAACACACTCCCAAATGGGACAGAGTGACTTTCTACACATGTGCAATGGAATGCAACAGAGCCAAACCAGACCCCAGGGCTCAAATAGAAACTTCATTAGGGAAAATTAAGAACAATACTCAATGCTGATAAATCTTATAACAATAATCTGCCTGAGGACTAACCACAAAAGAATACAAACAAAACTATATCCTGGAAGAAATAATGAAGGGAAAGATAATGATGTGCAATAAGTCTTACAAGGAAAAAAATGGAATTGAAAGCAAATCTTAGTCTTCCTGTCTTCTCTCCCTCCCTTTCTGCTTTCCCCCAGGATGCTAATGAGTTGTTGATTGTCTCTTATTAAAGACCAACAACAGAAAAGCTTAGAAACATGAAAAATAATTAGAGCATAAAACTTAGTATGGATAATTATGAAATGGGAAAATACAATTAATCACCCGTTCCCTGCAAATATCTCTTCTGTAGTAACTCCACAGTTTAAAAAGCATATGAACTTTAATTTTGTTAATACACAAATACACTCATAAACACACATATACAAATGGCAAACAATGCTATTTGCTTATGAAACAAACTTGCAATGAGACTTGGGGGCAATATTCAATGTATTCACAAGCATGAGTTTGCTAGATTAGCTCCCCAGACAAAAAATAAACCTACAACACTTTATTTGATATCTTTCTCTAGTTATATCTTGTCAACAGGGATTTTAAGTTTCCCATGTTTAAATTTAGTGCAATTAAAAATGATTTTTTTGCCTAGAAGATATGTGTATTTATTTCCCCAACCATTTGAGATTTGAGTTGCTAAATGAAGATTGGAAATTATTAGAAAAATGTGTAACACTTAAACACCCTGTCTTACACACCTTTTGCACAAGGTGTGTGCCTGATAAAACACTGAATTGAAGAGCTGCCTAAATACTAAATAGATTTCAATACACTGGCACACACTGAATTACTTACCAAATTAACTTGCATGGTATTGTTACTTTTCTTGTGAAACCAATCATTCCATTTGACTACCTACCCTATCTAAAAGCTGAAAATCTGAACATATTGCTAAAGAAAGCTAAGAAACAAAATAGAGGGCAGCAAAACATGTTTAGAAGCTACAGGTCTCATGGTTGTTGAATGACAAATTGCGGATTTAGAGCTACAGAGGAAGAGTAAAGCACTCTAATGCATCATTTTGTCTCTTTCTGTCAAACTATGAAATAATTCTGAGGAAACATAGATATTTATTCTGCTAAAATATTAAGCAAATAAAAAGGTCCCGGGAGATTATTTTTCATGGTGGGTAACTATAGGGTAAATTAATAACGCATTTTTACCCTTCTGTCATTAGCCTCTTTACCAGCACCTATGACGTTGTAGCCTCTCCATGACTCTGCATACCTGATTGGCTGGGTGTGTGAATGTGTAAGTAGGCTTACTTGGGACAAGGTGGGAGGGAACAAAAAGGCAGCATCACCTTGGCCAATGAACTGAGTATGGAAGGGAATATTCCAGAGAGAAGAGAGTGTGAAGACAGTGAGAGGAGGCAAGAGAGAGCCTACAGAATGTTTGAAGAAAACTTACTTGCCTGCCTCCAAGCACATCCCTGCCTGGTGTCTTGTCTGCCTCTCAGGACCCCACCCCTACCCCTGTCCTGCCCTGATCTGTCCTGCCCATGCTTGCACTATAATAATTCAGTAGTATTATCTTCAACTACAACTTTGAGAAAGTCAGAGAACTATTTTTCAAAGAGATCATTCTTTAGTATAAATACTTTTCAAAAGCCAAAGATTGAAGGCACAGTCAATTCTATCTTATTCAAGTCAAGTTTATTGGAAGTGTGAAAATATAGATGGTAGATCAATATGTTTTACCTGGAGAGGGCAATCCACTTAAGCAACATATACACAAGGAACAAATAGAATTTTCTCATAGGAAGATCCTTATATCATCTCAAGCATTGAGCAAATACCCAAGTTCTATTTTACATGGAAGAAATCGTGAGTTAAATATATGTGGTCCCACAGAACATATCTGCAAAGAAACACGGGTAAGCTGTGGAACCAAACATTAGCTCTTGGGAGCTAACGACTTATCAGATGATTAGTATGGTGAGTGCTCAGTGACAATTATCAGGAAAAACTAGTTTTCACTCATTGAAACTTCAATTTGTTTTCTTGTTTATTATAAGAAGATTTGTATCTTTTTTCTCTTAATTTTTGATCCAGATTGTGAAAGATCATGTTAAAAAGAAAGGGCAAATTTAAATAATAATAATTTTTATTTTAAAAGTATCATTAGAAGACCAACTGACTGAAAAGAAGTGATTTAAAAATACAGCCACAGTATAACTTAACAAGCTGCCAGTGGGTAAACAGTTCCAGAGTGATTGCAATGAATGAGTTGGAAACAAAATAAATGTAATTAGTTGTGGAATAATTTTGCCTGAATCCTACCCATTGTAATTAAATTTGTTCAAGAAAGAAAGCATAGGGCTTTAAAGTTATGTTCAAAATTCAGTTATTTTTATTTAGAGATAAAGCTGAGCAAAGGCAATAACATCTGGGATGCTAATTCATTTTGAAGAAGTCATATTTTACAAAGATTCTGAAAAATGTCAGTGGAAAGAGATGTCAGGAGATATTTCTAGATTTATGCAAATCATCAGATATTTAGATTGTCAGATTTGACAAGAATAACAGGTAATAAATAACAATAATGTCTATAATATGAAAAACAGTGTTTCTCAAAGTGTCTTTTAGTACCTCAGTATCCTTAAGATGCTTTCAGAGAGATAGGAAGGCCAAAACTATTGTCATAATAATACTAAGATGTCACTCATTTTTTTTCAACAGGTTGATGGTTGTAATGACAACACAAAGGTAGAAGTGACTCGGTCTACTTCTTTAGCATAAATCAAGTTACTTGCACCAAACTCTACTATTTTCCATTGTAGTTTTCATTGTGTTTGTCACCTTAGCCTATGAGGGTTATAATAACAAATTGCCAAAGACTGGGTGGTTTAAAGAGCAGACATTTATTTCCTCATTGTTGTGGAGTCAGGAAGTCTAGGATCAAGGTGTTGCCAGGGGCAGTTTCTTGTTAAGTCTCTCTTCTAGTGTTTTCACCTGGTCTTTCTTTTGTGTCCTAATATCCTCTTCTAAGAACACCAGATAGTCTGAAAGCATGCTAAAGTCCTCATTTTTAACTTAGTTATATCTTTAAAGCCCATATCTCCAAATAGGCACATTTTGAGATAATAAGAGGAACTCCACCTAAGAACCAGAGGGGGACAGAATTCGTCTGGTAACACTCACTAGCATATATTTCCCTTTAAGAAATAAAAATGTTTTGATGGAGTGAAAATAATTTTTATTAAATCTTGACCTCTGAGAGTGTGCATTTTTCATATTCTCATAATGAAAGAGAAGGGAGGTTCACATAAAGTCTGCCCCCAATCCAACATATGAATGATTCTGAGATAAAATTTGTGTGGGATTCAACTAACCACTTTTTTTTTAATAGCATATATTTACTTTAAATAGCTGCTAGTGGAAAATTGATAGTTATACAAATGTGAATACTTGACAGATTTTTTTATATAAGATGTGAGCCTGACACTTCAAACAAAATACCTGAGAGTGTTACTAATGATAAAATTTAAGCTTTCAAGCGAATATTAGAATTTTTTGGAAACTTTCATGTGCTACCATGAACTTCCTAAAACTTAAAAACTTTTCTGTTAAGAATGGAAATAATGCGGTATGAATGATTTTTGTTTCCAATCTACTTACCTGAGTGGAAGTGCTCTCAGAATTTTGTTTTATTGTTCTTTCAGTATCATTATTTTACATTCTTACTAGTGTTTTGACTGGATTGTATTGCCCCGCCCCCCACCCGCAGGTGTAGTCACTATAGCCCTCCTTTCACTGAAACACACATAGTTCTCCACCATAGTCCATTATGTCACCAAGCTCCCCCTGCCCCCAGCCTTCTTTTCACCCTCTCTCTTCATTGCCCCTCTGAAAGCTCAAGAACCATGGTCAGTTTTCAAGTGTTGGTTTTAAATGTTGTCTTTGTCTGACCCTTTGAATTGGGCTGCATGATTTTTCTAGTATTATGTAATGAAATGAACCCACAATTGAAAGACTTGCACAACTCACTGCTGAGTCAATAGTTTCCAAGTTGCCTATGCATGATATTTAAAATCTTGCATAAACAAAGGAGTTGTTCTAAGAGCATGATGGATTACTGGATTTTAATGCATCAGCATTTAAAAAATTCACTAACAGTGTTTCAAATTTCACAATGCATCTAAATTTCAGAAAATTCCACGAGTCAAATGTTAACATGACATCAAAAAAAAAAAAAAAAAAAGCAATATTCACCATTATCTGAAAATGTTATTAATAAACTTTTATGGCAAGATGGGCTATCGATTTGGACAGACATGTGAGAATCCCAGAGTCGTTGATGGATCTGACAGGCTTTGATGCTCTCAGGAAGACAGGTTCCGAGGCACACTAGGCAGGGAGACTGAGCCAATGATAAGGAAAGCAGGCAGGATGGCAGGCAGGGCAGCACAGGGGCAGAGGAGTTAGGAGGCAGGCAGACAGGCAACAAAGACTCCCAGCCCTCCACGAATCTTTTCTTTGTCCCAGCTCTCCCTGGTAAGTTGTCACCTCTTCTATAGTTGAGCCTCTTGTAGTAGTGGTAGGACTGGCAATAGTGGTGGTGGGGCTTTTGTCCCTGCTTCTTAGGTGTGCCCACTGACATAAGCATACACCCATGTTCTTTGGGCCAGGTGGCCACAATTCTGGAGATGCATGCCTCATGCCCATGCTCCCAAGTGCTTTCTGCATGAACTTGACCAAGGCTGCAGGTAGTATCCACAGGCCAGTGACATAAAGAACTGATTATTTCATTTACCTTACAATACTACATCATTTTCCAGCTTCATAACAGGCGGAAAAGCAGGAATCAACCGGAACAATCTTTTTCAACAATTGAAAATAATAGATAAGAAAATCTAGCAACCCTCTGCTTAGAAATAACATAGACACAATATTCAAAATTAAGCATAAATTAATATCCTTCCAAACATGTTAAACAATGCCCTTCTAGGAAATGGACTAGCTTGGGGCCTATTTAACCTCTCTTCTCTGTGAGCACAGCCTTTCAGTTTAGGATGTTCACCCCATGCCTATGCCACCTTGTGGTTTATAAGTACTTATAATTGTTAACAGCTGGAGTGACATTTGTCTTCAATATGACTTGCACCTTGAGTCTCTTCAGTTTATAATTTAGACTAGCTATGACTTTAGAGTAGGTGCTCCTATGAGTTAAGAACTTTGGGACTCTGGAGTAAGATGAGTATATTTTCCATGTGAGAAGGATATGAATTTCAAGAAATGGTCTGAATTCCTATCCACCCCTGCAATGCTAATCACCAGTGTGATTATATTGGCCATAGAGTCTTTAGGAGGTGATTAAGGTTAAATAAGATTGTGAGAGGGAGGCCCTACTACAATGGGACTGGTGGCCTTATAAGAAAGAGAAGAGAGAGTAATTCTTTCTCTCCTAATTGCTCTTCCCTTGCCACAAAGGAATGACCTTGTGAGGATGAAAGGAGAATATGATGCTGGAAAGAGAAAGAGTGCTGTTACCTGGAACTGAGTCAGGGTACCTGGATCTGGGATGAACGCCCAGTTTCCCAAACTATGAGAAAATAAATTTCCTATAAACTACTCAGATAATGGTATTTTATTATGGCAGTTTACGTTACCTAACAGGTACAGGAAGAGGAAAATAAATCTGTCCCCCCATCTAAACACACGCTTTGTGGCATTTGTTTTTTTCCTCTTTGGAATCTATATCCATTTTGGTCAAAAGCCTAGACTGGGGGAGAAGGGGAAAGCTGAATAAAATAATGCATTCCTGATTTTAAGTCAGATCACTAATGAGGCTGCTGCAGGATACTCAGTGAAGACTATTGTTATTTGAATCCTGTGGTAGTAGCTTTTTTTCCTCACTGCCAGTTGCCAGGGCAACTTAAGTATTGATTGCTGTCTTCTTAGCTTCTATTAGTTCCCTTTGCTCTTTTTTTCTCATTTTCTGAGATATGGCTGTCGGGAGCTACGTGTGTGTGCGCATGCATCTATGCAAGTTAGACATTTCTTCACATGCAGTAATCTCTTTGAAATCCACGTTTGTTTGCATGGCTTTTTCACTGGATAGCTAGTAAACTGCTGCTGTATTTGGACACTGAATTCTCTGACAGAAGCAGAACTGAACTCCAGTGTGCTTTCTAGGATTATCCGTGGTCTTTCCAGGCATGTGGCAGGCTCAGACTGTGGAAGTGAGAAGTTTCTTTGTCAACTCTAAATTCTGGATTTACCTGCAAACAAGACTTTTCTTTCTTGAAGAAGCAAACTTGTTGGTAATAATTCTGCTTTTGTTATGTTCCCAGTTATCATTCAGGTCATCCAGAGGAATCTGTGTAAGTTTGAAAGTCAAAGAAACATATTCCAGCTCCGTTTTTGCCACTTAACCAGCTGGACAGTTTTGGGCATTGTCATTTAGCCTCTCTGGCCTCAGTGACTCCTTTAAAATTGTTCAAGGACCCCCTGTGTGTTAGATGTTGTGCAGGGATAGAGAAATAAAATGAAAAAAATCAAACAAACTGAAAAATAAAGTCAAAAGCTTCCACTCCCCAAAGAACTTATAAGTTCCTTATCTAAGAAACAGATGTGAACAGCAATATGTTCGGCAGTGTCAGCTGACAATCACTTGGGAATCACAGCTTATTTTTTATGGGAAATGTGTGGTCAATGATTACACTTCATGGCAGCCCAAATGTGTGGATTTTTTTTTTTTTTTTTTTTTTTGGAGACTAGGTCTCGCAATGTTGCCCCTGGTACCACACACTCAAGCAATCCCCGACCTCAGTCTCCCAGGTAGCTGGGATTACAGGCACCCACCACCGCTCCCAGATCATTTTTTGAGACCAGGTTTCTCTATGTTGCCCGGAGTAGTCTTGAACCCGCAAACTCAAGCCTCCCAGCACTTGGACAACAGGTCTCTTGCCTCCCAGCACTTGGACAACAGGAGCACGCCACCATGCCCGACTCCAAATGTGTGAATTCTTTAGTGGTAGTAATGAAGAGGACAGAAGATTGGTGCTTGGGTGACAAGGTAAATCCTAAGAAAGATGGAAAACCCTGAAGGAGAAGCCAAACTAATAAGCATCTGCTGATCCCATATGCCTGTGTAATTGGATTTTGGCTCAACCCGCAAGAAGTGAAAGAGGCTGAGGTGGATACTGCCACTTTCACCTGGGAGCATAGGGAAGTCTGTCCCCTTAGTGGTTTTGCTGCTCTGGGCTGCCCTTGATTTGAGATTTGGGGGCAAGGTTTCATTCATCTTGTACACAGGTGATGCCCACAATATCTGAGAGTGGGGGTGGGTGATCTTTGCAGGATCTTATTGTCTTTGCAGTATCATCAATGAGGGGAAAAATGAAGAAATAACATGCAGTAAAAATAACCTCAGAACTTTTGAAACTGAACAAATAGGGGTGTGCAAGTTAAATTCACTGTTAATACTAAATAGCCAGTACTTAGTGATTGTGGGCATAAATAGCTGTGAGGGCACAGAATAATGTGGGGTGAACAATCTATAAGGGCTTTGAGGATTTAACAAGAAGCTGTAATAGAACATGGTCTTTCTACAGAGGGAAAGAAAATATGGTTGTCTCCAAAGAATCTGAATTTGAAAAATCAAGGAAAACTAATGATGGTAACTTGGTGAATGTATTACTTAGGAATGAAGTCCATGACTCATAACAAAATCCAATGATAATAGTCAGAAGGAAAAGACAAGGCAAATGGTCATGCCAGAAATTTTAACAGGAAAGGATTTTGCCAGAAACTTCTCTTTCTTTTCCTCTGACTTAAGTTATATCTTAATTTAGATGGTTTCTCAAGTATTTCTTTTACACTTAACCAGAAAAGCACTTTGAGAGAGAAATAATTCTGGTAGGAAGACTGAAAGGATGAAACACTGGGAAGAAGCCAACATTACATGTGACTAAAACATGTATTCTTTGGGATGGGAGCAAGGTATGAGAGCTTCATAATGGAACTTAAAGATATGGCCTGGCTTAAAAGACCTTTGGTTATAGTTGTAATTATTTGTATTTTGTCCTTTAAAACAGGGAATTGCTTAATTATCTTTTAACCTTTAAGATCATGTAAGATCCCTTGTAAATAATCCTCAGCATTCTGTGGATTGTCCTTTTCTCAAAATGAGCAATTTAGCAAAATTAGCAATTTTCTCTAACACTTCCTGTTAATACTACCTGCCCTAAAATTCATGCATGTAGAGCATAGAGCACTCACCCTCCTCTTCTTTTCTCATATCCATCAATCCCAGGATACTGTCTACCTAAAGGTTGATATAGCCAAAGTAGTCTTTGCTTAAGAGGATGGCATCTGCCATGTATCTGGCAGGAAGGAGGAACAATAGAGTGAGCAATGAACCCAGGGGCAGGAAATTCTGTTCAAGTCTTAACTGGTACAATGAACTGTGTGACTTTGTGCAACTCAGTCCCTGGACTGCTATTGTAGATGAAAACCTAAAATAGTGAGATTAAATTAGAAAATGTCTGAACTTGCTTTTACTTCTATGATTATCTGTTGATATATTTCATTCAGCTATGCCAAGCATAAACATACACCATAGTTGTGTTGTATAAGAATTTATAGAATGACAATATGGGTAAAATCAAGATAAATCGACTTCTTTATTAGGAGGTATAGGCATGTTTAACTAAGTTGGGTCTAAAGATGTAATGCAGCTAAAGATCTTGCTATAACGAAAAATATTAATATCCCCATTGCTATCAGGATCCTGCATTTCTTTGAAATAGGTCTCATTTAACTGCCAAAAGTTTAGGAGACTTTTGGGATAATTCTCTTGCTTCCATCAGCATATTTCTGCCCAGTATGCTTGGAGTTGAAGCCTTCATGTTCCCAGACAGTTGAAATATCCTTAAATGTCTTTCAGGCATGACTGTGCTTATAAGAATGGGGTTTTGCAGTTGGGTTCAGAGAAATAATGACCTCTCTATCATTGATCATCAATAAACCTGTGATAATAGTACAGACAGGCACTCTACCGGACACTGATGCTACACTAGGCTACTAATCAGCAAACAGGCTCTGTGGCTTATTATTCATTTTGGATCTTTTCCTTTTCTTAATTTTGGAAGCTTAACAAAGTTGAAGATGACATTTGCTGCTTTTGCAGCTGAGATCAGCCCTCTTGACAAGCAAATAGATGGTGAGATTCGGGGGTAAACTCAGTGTTAAGAACCAAAACAACAATGTTCACAGACAGAGGAAATCTTTATTACTGAGAGTATACAGCACGCTGTTGTTGCAGGAGAACTGGGACATTTTTCTAACTGGATTGCATCTGCACTTTTAAAGATAGACAACTAAAGTAGCACTGGAGATAATAGGATCTGGGACTGAAAAGCTTTCATATTTTATTAGGAATACATTGATCCCATTTCTTTAAGTCACTGGAGTGTTATTTCACATTCCAGTGTCTGCATAACTGTATTGCCTTTGTTTCTCAGTTCCATTTAAAGTTCCCTGGCATATCAAGGCTAGTGAATGTCAGCAAAGATAACTATCAACATGTAATAACTTCCAACTATAGGAATGTGTTGCTTGAAAACACTTAAATGAGCAAGTCTTGCCGTAATAAGTGGGAGCCAAGGGAGAACAAATTAACTCCAACCACTCTCTCTGTGTGTCAGATTTCATTTGAGTTTTGACTGTGCGTAGACATGGACATTCATCACAGATGGTCAAGGAATTGGAGTGTGTTCTAGTAAATAATAGGCTATAAAAACCAAAAGAGAGACCAGTACTCAACATCATGAAAACCTTCTATCAGTCTTCAAAATCCTTTGGGAATTGGGGATATGATTTAACTAAAAGGGTAACTGTAAAAAAAAACCTCTACAATAAGGTCTAATAACCAACTTGCTAAGAACTCTGTTGTAGTTTGCTACTGTTGTATAATAACCCAAGGAAACTTCAGTGTTGCTAAGCAACAAGGTATGATTGCCTTTACTGGTTCTGCAAAGCTTCCAGCAGTTGGCAGTTTGATGTTGGAAGGGCCTAGATTTTGAAGTCTGTTTTCTGGACATGTAGGGCATCTTTATCAATCACAGGTCCACAATCTGCCTGAGGTAGCACAACTTAGGGATTCCCAAGTATATTTTTCTAGATATCACTTCCTATCAAGATTGGCTTGAGCTTGCACAGGGCATGGCCTGAAAGGGCGGCCTGGCTTCCCCTTAAAGGCACAAAATGTTCTCCAACAGGTAACAGAAAGCAGAAAACACATGAAGGATCTTAAATGTGAAAGGAACCTTATCAATAGCCACAGTGCAACATTTAGGAACTGTGTTTCCTGGCCAACAGCAAACAAGGAAATAGGGACTTCAGTTGTGGGAACTATGTTCTGCCAATTATAGGAATGAACTTTGTTTACTGTTTTTTTAAAACATCTTTACTTTTTTTTTCACAGTATAGAATTTCTTCCCACAGGTGCAGACACCATAGTTTCCTCACTGTCAAATAGCTCATAGTACTTGGCCATATTCTACCTCCCTCCCCTCCTACCTGTTTTCTGCTCTCTGTCTCGCTGTCTCTGTCTCTGTTTCTGTCTCTCTGTCTCTGTCTCTCTCTGTCTCTCTCTCTGTCTCTGTCTCTCTCTGTCTCTCTCTCTCTCTGTCTCTCTCTCTCTCTCTCCCTCTTTTCCTCTCCCTCACTATCCCTTCCTGAATGTCTCAGATCTAAGATCTGCTTTCAAGAGTCAGTCTTACAGTTTGTATTTGTCTGATCCTTTCTTGACTTCTTGAGATTACACATCTAAGTGAAACCATTCGGTATTTATCTTCTTATGTCTTGTTCACTTGGCTTAGATTAATCCCTTCCAGTTCCATCCATGTTGCTGTAAATGGCAAGAGTTTAATTTTTTTTGATTGCTACTCAGCAATCAGTGTGTGTCTGTGTGTGTACACATACGTATGCATAAAAAATGGCAAACAACAAAGTCCTGGTAGAAATATGGAGAAAAAACAAACGTAGGACACTGTTGGTAGGGACATAGAATGAATGAACTTTAAAGCAGCTTCTTCTGTGGATTTTCAGATGAGGACTCAAATTGGCTGATACACTGATTTTGGCCATATGGGTTCCTAAACAGAGAGACTAATTGAGTCTGGACATCTGACCTAAAGAATCTGAGCTAGTACATAGGCATTACTTTATGTAATCAATTTATGTCACTTTGTTATATGGCAACCGAAAACTAATTCAGTACCTGTGGAGATTTACTTAATAGCACATCCTTACTTGATTCCCCCCTCTTTATTCAATTCTTATTCTACCACAAATGTACCAATTTTTTCTTCAGTGAATGAATTTTTTAAATAAGTGCACATCACAGAAACCTTGCCTCAAAACTTGATTCTGGGGAATCCAGTCTGACAAAATTATTAATAGAGGTAGCTGAGAATATAGAAGACCAAAACAGGCACAATTGTGAGCAAAAATTGAATGGATAGTGATAATTGCCAAGACCTTTGTTGTAAATCAGAATGAGGTGAGGGTATATTGGCTTCTGCCAAACATCTAGCATTCCAAAAATGGTTACTTTTCAAATGGTGGATCTAATTTTGCTAGGTACTACTGTGAACCAAACAAAATTACAAACCAATGTCAGTCAATGACCAACTCAAAGCATAGTGTGAAAATGTAAAAGGCTTCCATTGCAGCAGGAGCAGGCAGTTAGCACCCTTTGGTCGAAGAATGGACTATACTGAAGCTCAAATTCAGAAATCAAGATCACCCTGTGTAGTTCTAGTAGAGCTATAAATGGTAACAAATTCTTTGGTTGGTAAGGGTTTTTGCAACCATCCCAATCCAGGTAGATGCAGTATTGATTCTTACAGCTGGAATTTTAAGACCTTGGCATTATCCTCTTAGGATTTTTAATAGTGAACAGGGGAATCCCCCCAGCAGGTAAATAGCAACTTGAATTTCCCTTTTATTCCTGCCCTCCCAGGTTCAGGAAGGACAAGTGTGTAATACCACAGGTGATGATCAGAGAGGTTAATGGCAGAAGGGTATGGGGAAACCCTCATAAGTCACCCTACACTAAGTCTCTAATTGCATGAATGGAATGGCATTCTATAACCTGCAGTGGGGTTATTTTAGTAACTGTGCTTGAGCACATTAAATCCGAAATTATAAATCTGAAATTATACGACCCTCTGTGTCTTCAGGAGAGACCCGTTACTATTGCTTGAGGATAGTGACATTTTCCTTAAGCACCATACAGAGACATCTTTTTGTCTGAAACCTTGCCAATATCTCCTGACTAGGACACCAATCACTAGGGTGAAGTCATGGGGTGGTCCAACTGGAAGTATTCATTAAGATGGAGGGAATATCTACCAAGGAAATGATAGAACCTGGATAGTATGTGGCTACTAGATCAAGAAAACTTCACTAAGATTGGACTTGATTGAGAGCACAAGACCAAAGTGAGTTTTTATGAAGCTACATTGGGATAATTGAATTATTTTGGCTCTCTCCTGATTCAGACTGGACACAATGGCAATGGCTTAGTCTTAATAATAAGTTGGAATGACTCCTGGAAGGATAGAATAATGATGGCCCACATTAAAGTAACTGGAGGTGACAGGACTTCATTTGCTAGACTCTTAAAAAAGGAGCAAAAATACTCAAAGAGACAAATATGCAAGGATATATTTATTATTATGTCAGCTGGAACGAGCCACCAAAGAGCTGTATTCCTTGGCAGGGGTTCAGAGACCACTCCTTTACTTGAGGAAAAAAAGCATTTAGTGAGGGAGGAGAGAGCAATAGGGAAACAGTGGTAGAGTGATGGGTCTCCACTGGGGGCCAATATTAAAAACAGGGAAAGTTGCTGTGAAGCTGCATCCCCTGTTGTTATAGTGATGATAGGATTGCAGAATAATAGAGTCCAGGTGGTATGATTTAAACATCAGACACAGGTGAGTATATTTACCATCATCATTGTGAAGGTTGGAATGTAAATGAGTGTTCTCTATCCCATAGGTGATGGCTAAGGCACCTTGGTAGTGTTAAGAGCCAATTGAAGGAAAAAGTAACAAAATGTAGCTAAATGTGTTCATCATTTGTATGTGTGTGTATACACAAAAGATTGAAGGCGTATGAACTGACACCAACCACTCCAGTGGAAAATTGTAATACTTTATCCTGTTTTCAGGCTTGCCCTTAATTGAAGAAAATATATGAAAACTGGAGACATTTGAGTAAAAATCTTGAAATGCTATAACAATTTGACACCTCCTCAGAGGGGATTTCTGTACATTGGGGTAAGGAACATGCATCAAATGTCTGAGAGTTGTTGTTTTCAAGGGCTAAGTTAATGGTGCCAAATCCCATTGTGGTCACCAGTTGTGATGGATCATGTGACACATGGAGTCCTTGATCAAGTGCAGAGGAAACAGAAACTCATCCTGTGGTCATAGTCCCACCTCTTGATATTTTAACTGGAGTGAATAACTTACAGCTTAGGCAGACAGCACTGTACATTCCAGTCTCTGCCATGGTGAGTTTCATTCTCCAGTTCTATGTCAAAATAAAACCCAAGGATTTCTTGATGGTCTGGAAATTCCTACCACATCTCTAGGTGAAAAGAAACATGTATTGGAGACATTTTTAAATATGAATCCAAAGCTGTCACTATAGAGAAACTGTTTTGCTGTGATCTGACCCTTGGACTTGTTGAAATACCCACATTTCATTCCAAGAAATTAATAGGAATAAGAACATTATGTTTATAAAAAGACTAATTAGTGAACTTTTGCCTACTTTTACTCTGTGACTCCTCACCTGAGCATTCCTGAAAGTGGGTAAAATGAAGACTTTCTGTCTTTAACTGAACTGTTTACCCCTATCTGCTTGCTTCTTTCTCCAAAGCAGGCTACAAGCAGTTCCTTTGCAATTACCTTTAACCTTAACTGGATACACTTTTCTTCCTGCTTCTTTCTACAAAGCAGGCTACACACTCTTCATTAACATTTTCACTGATCACCTTTACC